>JAESVK010000138.1:5849378-5888693 GCA_017140935.1 Hamamelis virginiana | reverse complement strand
TCTCTCTCTCTCTCTCTCTCTCTCTCTCTCTCTCTCTCTCTCTCTCTGTGCACGAGTTGGGGTTCCAAAATCTCACCTTCACGAAAACATGATCGAAACTGATCTGTGAATCAGACAGCAAACCACGGAGATGGGATAGTGAAAAGAGAATGGAAAACGTCGCTCTCTACCTCTGCACCTCTCCCTTCACTCTCACCAGCCAGACTTTGAAGAAAATTCATTCATTTAATTTGTGTATATATATATATATGTCTTCAAAAGAAATTCAACGAGTTTTTGATATAATGAAACTCATGAGGCAGGTTAAGAACAGTTTAGCGTCAATCAAACGGCAAAATGTATTTATCTGCGGAATCTGGCTACCTTAGCTCCACACTGATTGGACCAATGCATCTTTGACACTTTGCAAAAAGTTATGTCATCAAGGTTAAAAAGCCTGTTTGATTGTTTGGAAAAGGAAAGAAAATAAAAAAAACTTTTTTTTTTTTTTTTTATACATTTTGTTATTGAAAGAAAGTTATGAATTATGGGCGTTGTGTTTTTTTTTTTTTCAAAAATCATTAATCCCTACCCTCCACTTGATGCCACTGTTACATGGAGTCATAATTTAACTTTCGGATTACTAATTATGGATGGTGGCTGGTTGAGAGAGTTTGGCTGGTTTCGAATCCGAGAAATCCGAATTTATAGCTCACTCCTTTACCATCAAGCCAATTCTAGTTGGTTTGTGAATTATATTCATATGCATAACTTTCCTTCATAAACTTCTCAATAACCAAATACAATCAAAATAAATTATATTTATATGCAAGTATATTATATCTTTTAGATGTGAGAAACAAGTATTAATATACTACACATGCCTAGCTTGGTTAAGCAGTAATTTGCAAGCATTAATTATGAAGTCAAGAATGCATGTGAATTTAAATCTTATATTATGAAGTCAAGAATGTGAATTTAAAAAAAATATTAATATTGGCATATATGATGTTTTTCATGCAACATGCACTCTCAATTAAATACTTAATTTTAGAAAATATTTTCTTCCACGAAAAAAGAAAAAAAAATTTCAAATTACGAATAATTTCTTTAACAAATTACGAATAACAAATATTGATCTTTGAATGATTTTGTTATTCCAAATTACGAATTCATAGTTTTTAAGGTTAAACACTCATAAGTCCCTAACATAAGTGTTTTATACCATTAGGTCTATGATTTTTTTTTAACATAACAAACAAACAAAATATATAATTTGGAAATCTCAAAAATCTTATGGTATAAAATTGAACTTCATGGCTGATAGAAAGCTCAAAACCCAAGAACATAGAATTTTTGGGTAATTTTCTCTAGTTTTTTTAATCACATCCGAGAAAAGAAATTTAATAGCGAAAATACCTTTAATTATTTATGTAAGCTACTTAATATTTTTATTCAGTTGTGAGAGAGAGAGAGAGAGAGAGAGAGAGAGAGGGGGTTGATACACCATGTCAACATGCATTAAAAGATGACCGAGCTAAAGGAAACATTTTACGAAACTCATAAAGTAGATTACTTGTACCTAACAAAAATAAATTTGATTGATGGCTATTGCCATTGATTTTAAGAAATTAAACAGCATATGCTTACATAAGTTATACCAGCATGAAGTTTATAGATTATAGTAGGATGTATATTTTAAAAAATTGACCGTTGGATTAGATATTGTACTTATGAATGTCATGTATACCAAAAATCACAGTGATCCAATGTTAGAATTTCAAAATATAGTTATGAAAAACCGTGACAGCTGAAAACTGCCACAATTTTTCTTAGTGACATTTCTGAGACACCAACCATTGGATTATTGTGATTTTTGGCGTACATGACATGTATTAGTACAGTATCTAATATATAACGGTCAGTTTTTTAAAATATACATCACACAATTATTTATGGCCCTCATGCTGGCATAAACTCATATAAGTACATGCTGACTTGATCATTCTTATATATGTGTGTGTGTTTTTTTTTTTTTCTCTCGGTGTATTTAAAATGTTGATAAATGTTCCATGAAAAGGACCTAGATACGAAGCATTCAAATCAATATGCTGAAGCTAAGTATATACATAAAATTAATGAATAAAAACAAGGATATAGAGATAGTGAGGTTTCAAATGTTTTAAATGTTTATCTTTTACAGAGATATTGTTTGTCATGAAAAAAATTATATACAAAAATTTATAACTAACTATTTAGTACAAAGATAACTTAATGGTAATTAGGTCTTTCTTCAGTGTTTTTTTTTTTTTTTAATCCATCTTATTTGGGAAATTTTTTTTAAATAATTTATCACCTCATATATATTTAGTTATTTTGCATGAAATATTGTAAAAAGTAACCTTATATCCTATTTTACAACTATACCTATATCTCATTTTAAAAACACCAATATGGATAGAATATTTTGAAAAACCAACTGTTGGGTAAAATAAATTTCTTAAGTATGTCTCATTTATGCCAAAAATCCAATGATTCAACGGTTGGTTTTTGAAAAATGTCACCGTGAAAAATTATTATAATTAGAAACATCATAATACTTTATAGTAAGACTTTTAAAAATCTAATCATTGAATCACTGTAATTTTTCGCATAAATAATAAAAATAAGAAATGGGTCATGCTCCCCTTACACCCTATTTGACACCTATGTTTACACTTTGTTTTGAAAACACTACTTATGATAATTATTTTGACCAACCGACTGTTGGATTTAATATTTTTCTTATGCATGTCATATATGCCAAAAATCATAGTGATCTAACAGTTAGATTTTAAGAAATATCATTATAAAAAACTGTTATGTTTTTTTAATAAAAAATAATAATAGGTCTTCAAAATGAAATTTTTAAAAAACTAATCATTGGATCACTCCGATTTTTTCACATATGACAAACATAAGATAAGTATCTAATTTAACGGTCCATTTCTCAAAATATTCGATCTAAAATGATATTTGAAAACGAGGTGTAAACATAGATATCAAAATAGGGTGTAAGGGGACGTGACCCATAAAAAATATATCTTATCAAATGGTCAATTTCTCAAAATATTGGATCACTATAATTTTTAGACATGAAGTATAGTATCTAATTCAACACGTAGTACGTTTTTCAAAATAGTATCCCACAATTATCTATTAGATTCAATTAGTATATGCCTAATTTAACTAAAGTAAACATATGCAAACAGGATGATTTCTGTATATATATACACATAAATTCTCCTATTTATATAAGCTAGAGTTTTATAGTTGTCAACTTCAAAATGAATGACAAAAAAAAAAAATTGTTAATTTAATCTTCACACAATATTCATCCAAAAAAATGTTCAGACAATAACATATGTGACCTTTTGGTCGTATTAGTTTTGCCTCTTAAAAGATTCCCAAATACAATTTTGTAATTGTCAAATTTTTCTTATGATAGAAAATTTTTATTTTTGTGCATTGCACTTACATATATCATTTGTTTTAAAACCCGGACCGTTCATCGAACCGGAAAAGTTACCGGATTAAGGGTCAATCGGGATATATGATATATCCTTCTAATTAATATAATAAAAGCTAACTTAATTTGCAATTCATTTAACATTTTTCTTTTTGATTGGTTGACATGGAAACTATTAGGAGTTGAAATCGAGATCCCTACTTCACAAAATGTGATTCTCAATAAACTAACCTAACAAGTGGATGTCCATTTAACATTAATTATAACTACTGCTTTTTAAAAACAAATTAAACACGAGTAAACTCTGTTTGTACTTCTAAAAGCTGTACATACTTTTAAAGCTTTTTTTTTTTTTTGCAGAGCCCTTTACCTAAAATAATAATAATAATAATAATAGTAATTAAGATTTTGCCTATATCTACCGAGACATCCATTTATAACAATATTTTCCATAAAGTGTCCACAGGAGAACAAGTTGGCTAGACAATAAAAGCAATTGCCTTGTATAAATTTATTAATAATTTTATATTACCCAATACTTTAACCCAAAATTTAAAATTACCCTAATTTGTCTTGATTTGAATGGTATGTAAAAAAAAAAAAAAAAAATGGTTTGAGAGGAGAGATCTCACCATTCAAAACATGATGCATCAGGGTGGTTTTTAATTTCGAGTTAGAGTTTCTGGTGCTATAGTATTTTCCAAAATTTATTTGAGTTTAATCCTTTGAGTTGTTAAATATTTGGGAGTAATTATTTATAAAAAATTAATTAATTAGAGGAATAAAATTGAGTCTTTGAAATATTAATTAGCTATTTAATGTTACGGAGTATTACTTTTGAAGGAAAGGGACCACGACGTGTTGCTGGGATGGTATTAAGTGAGCAATGCGAGACAGAAGATTCAAACCAGATTGCTGACAAATTGTCAGTGTCTTCTTGGAGAGAGAGAGAGAGAGAGAGAGAGAGAGAGAGAGAGAGAGGTAGATTGAATAATAATAATAATACGCACAGCACAATAGATCTCCTCATAAAGAAAAGAAAAAAAAAGAGGAGGGTACGATAGGTTCAAGTCGATCAATACAAAGTTGAGCCAAAGTAGTTCCACCACTGTCCTTATCCTTTATGTTGTTCAAATGACCATAGTGTGCCATCACAAAAGCTTTGCCTCTAGTGAGCCCATTTTGGTGCAGTCTCTTTCTAAGCTCCTCAAATTACCACAGTATGCTCACACAAAATTTTTACTTCTGCCGATTCCATTTTGGTCTCTCACCTAGAACTGTAAGGGAAATGAAATTATTCAGGTTCGGTGCGATAAAAAAATTATTTGAACTCATTTTCATACATACGATGAATGAGTTAAGTTTAAACCTTATTTTTTATCTTGTTAATTTGTTCAGTATGGCGTGTAGAATAATAGACTCCACTCTATGTCACGTCACTTAAATAGAAAGCTTGATGTAACTTCATATATCTGTATTGGCTCTTCACCTATAAGTTTAGGCTTTTAGGTTAATTGGATTGGAAACTTAACATCGTACCAAAGCATTGGTTATCCACGTGAGGGGGAGTGTAGAAAAATAGAATTCACTCTATTTTATATCGCCAACATAAAATGCTTGATGTAACTTTATATACCAGTATTAAGCCCTCCATCTATAAGCTTAGGCTTTTTGGATGAATTGAAAGCTTAACATGTCGTATAAAACTTCTACTTTTGATGATTCCATTTTGGTTTCTCCAAACTGTAAGATAAATCAAGCTACTTGAACTTGATTCGAGTTTTACTCGATAAAAGACTTGTTAAAGCTTATTCGTAAGATAAATGAGTCGAGCTTAAACTTTATTTTTGAGCTTATTAATTTATTGATCGAGTTAAGCTAGTTCAAATAGGCTAGAGTACTATTCGGCTAGATAATCTCATTAGTCATTTAAATAATCAAATTAACTACTCGAATTTGGTTTCAAATTAGTTCAATAAAAATTTCGTTTCAACTCGCCTATAAAATATATAAACCAAAATTAATAATAAAAAAGAACCATAACGTGCTCTTGAATTCATGAAAATTAACAAGAAACTCTTATAGGATAACGTTATTATTAATGAAGAATGAATGACAAAGAAATCCTAACGCAACTTCTTAGATTGTAGACTGCGATTGATCTTACTTAGGGCTGCAAATGGGCCGAGCCGTTCATAAGCGGCTGGCAAACACATTCGATAAGAATTCGACTTGAATTCGTTTATTTAGTAAACAAACCAAGCCCAAGTCTTAAATTTAGGCTCGTTTAATAAACAAGCTAAGGTCAAACACACATAGACTCAGCTTATTTGTGTTCGTGAACAAGTTTGTTAGTAGGCTCGTGAACAAGCTCATTAAAAACTTGTGTTAACACACATAGAAAAATTATAATTTAGGTTTTAATAAGCTCAATATATTCATGACTTTATTTTTTTAGCTTGAATTTTTTATTTCCAATATAAACAAAGTATATAGAAATCATTTCTTAAGCTTTCTTCATTAATTTTTAACTTTTCCTTATTGTAATTTAAGGTTGCAATTTAATCAAGTCGTTACTGAATAGCTCACAAACCAGCCCGATAATAAACTAGTCAAGCTCAAACTTAACATACCAAAGCTCGATTGGCTCGTTTAACTTCGGCTCGAACTTAAATAATCAAGAATTTGATCAAGCCAAGCTTAATTGAGCAACCCAAATCTCGGCTTGGCTCGTTTGTAGCTCTAAATTCTTATTATGTCTCATAATTACCAAAAATAGTAAAAACCCGATTGGAGTACTCCAATGACTTATGTTCAAAAGCTACATTCCCATAAGTCCCTCACGTGAGGAATTTATACCACAGACTTATTTTCAAGAGCTACATACTCATAAGTCCCTCACATGAGCAATTTATACTACCTAGCTAGTCCAAAAATCTTTTTAACATAATAAATAGATAAAAGAATTTGAAAATATGGAGGACCAGCCTCATATTTTAAAATTGGACTTTGTGGTATAGATCGAGCTCCAAATTAACTTGAAGAGTTTTAGACAATTTTTTCTATTCTTTTTCAAAATCCATAAAATAAAAAGCAAGTAGGCCAGTCTTTAATTGAGCAATAACAAATAGACTCCAGCCAAAGAGAAAATGACACTAGAATCACATACAGAATAAATTAAACAAAGAAAGCCACAGTACAGATCGTACACTTGATGAAAAATTGGTTAGCAAGCTGTATGAAAAAGGCTTTGTCGAGACAGCTTGGGCTTGTATTAAATGGGGAAAATTATTCAAAAGTTTCTGAGTTAAGTATTTTATAAGGTTTAATTTTATATCGGGTCTTATGGGTATATAGTTCTTTTTTAAATTAACCACTTTGGTCCGACAGTGAAAAGTCTTAGGTTTCAAAATTAGGGCATGTTGGGTTGCCAAGTTTATGTGGCTTTACTAGATCGCTGTAGATCCTTCTTGCAAAGACGGGCAAATTTAATTTGTAAGAATGTATATGGCATGTTTGAACGAAATGAATATATATATTTTTAATATAAGATATCCTAGGTCTATTTCCGCATAGATTTGAGCCTAAACTAATCTAATTTCTAAAAATAGACAATCACCTGCAATCTCCATGCATTCATCGTGATAGTCAAGATATTGGAATAGCATTTTTTGTATTTAAACGTGACAAAGTTAAATGTGAAAAATGGATTTGAATATATTGTTAGAGATGATAAAGATGGGTAATGACAGCTGCTTCTTTTGCATCTTCTTGCAAACACAAAAATTTGGCACCTAGCTTGTAGATATATATATCATTGCATAATGGACATATTTTCTTTTTCTTTTTCGTTTTCTTTGATCTCACTTTCTAGGCAAGCAAACAATATATATTTACCTTAAAACAAGGGCATTGATGTTTTCCAAATAAATTAATGAAGATTTTATATACAGGGAGCTAGATGTAGATGTTGATATGTCACAAGAATGTCAAGAGTCGGCAGTCAATAATTTGGAAACCTTAAGGTTATAAGTTGTTGTACATTACTATTTATTTATTTTTTAATTTACCCTTTTTTAATCAATGTAGAAAGGTCAAAGAGGTGGCACTGATGATAGGACCTAGACCTGGTAGATGCCCCTTTACCAAGGGCTTCTATGGATAATGACTTGGAAATTAAATTTTCAATTTTTACATAACTTTATGCAAAATACATGGGAGTGGTGTTGTGGTCCATGAAATTGGTGGCTAATGGTCTTGTGGGTCCATGGGCCATTGGAGGACACGAGTGGTCACAGCCATGTGGAATTTGGGGTCTAGTGGGACCCTCATCACCCACAAGGAGATGTGCCAAGCGAATAATTGAGATCGTGAGAGAGATAAACACATTATCAGAAAGTACGGTCCCCTCGAGGAGAGGGCTAGGGTTCTTGTCGGGGGAAAATTGTCCAAAATTAATTGAGTTAGGCTAGTTTTTATTGAGCTGGTCTCCAGTCAAGTTCAAATAGTTTGATTATTTAAAGCAATGTTATCTCGGTCCGACGAGTTTAATCGGTTGAATCGGGAATCAGTCTCTTCTCCGGTTGGTTTAATCCACAGAAATCCATTCAATTCAAAAACCGTTCACTTTTGTAAAATTCAGTCAAACCGATTAAAAAATCGGTCAATCCTTTTTTTTTTTTTAAGGTGCTAAAATGACTAAAATAGTACCAATTTTTTTAAAATCTCTTAAAGCTAAGAAGGCTAAAAAAGCAAATTAATCTAAAAAATTCACAAATAGCAAAAAAAAATCCAAGCACCTAATTTAATAATACAATATTCTTATCTTGCATTTTAAAAAATATATATAATAAAGATTGATCAATAATAATTATCAATTTTCAATTTTGATGACTGCACATAAATTCAAATATATGAATTGATTGTACAAACATTTTTAAAAAATTATATTTTGAATCATTTACAGCTTTTATTCTAATAAATAAATAAATGAATAATATATTTATGACATCACGATTCAACCCGGTTGACCCGACGGTCGAACCGGTTGACCCTTAACCTGGTAATTTTTTTGGTTCGATGAACGGTCCGGGCTTTAAAACAATGATTTAAAGTATTAATGAACTTACCAAATTGAATAATGAGTAATACTTTATTTGAATTTGACTCAATAAATCATCGAGTTTTTATTTTTTAATTGGCCAAATGATATACATTAGTAGAGTTCATTGTTATTTGTCAATGGAAAATGGAGCAACAAATGAATCAAGAACAACATCAACGAGGAACGGCACTCAGGACCTCATTCCCCATAAAGGGAGAGACATAAATCATTGAGTCAAACCTCGTGTTCAATGAATTATATATTGAGTTTAGAAAATTATTTATTTAGTTACGAGCAAATTTGAATAAATTCTTTCATCAAATAAATTTCAAGTCGAGCTCAAATAGCTGGACTTGTCTTGTAACCCTTTCGTGGTTTTATTTTTTTGAACCCCACACTTGTGGGATACATACCTTAATGGTCATAACTCATAATTAGCTATTCCCATGCTTGAATTGGGCCAGTTGTCCAATATGCTTCTTGTAGCCCTTTTGCATCTAATTCAGCTGCTTGTTAATCGCATTACATCGTGGCAAATATGAACTCCATGGTCTACGGAATTGCAGAGAGATCATGGTCTCTCTCTCTCTCTCCCTCTCATGCAGTCTCTCTCATCTTACTGTACGTTTCATAAAGTTCGTTAGTCCATTTACAGCTCCACTTCAAATTTCTGTCCTTCGATGGCCCAAAGCACGCAGAGAGGTGGGGCGTGTTCTTTCTTCGTCCATTATAAAGGATTGAATGCTCTGTTAATTGAAGAGGCATGATAAACTTTTCCGAAGCTTCACAATCAAAATATTCATCAAACATAAATGGAAAGATCTTAGTTCTTTTTGACAGGAACTTGAAGGTTCCATTTATTGTTATATTTCAACGAATATTTATTTAATATAAATATCTGGAAAAAAAAAATATTACCATCTCTCTTCATTTTGAGCTTCAAAAGAAAATAAATTTCCTTCACGTCATAATTTTTGTTACACGGAAAATATATTCTTAGAAAAATTTTCCCATGAAACAAACCAATTTAGAAAAATTTTCCAAATAAATTTTAATTTTCCGAAAACTATTTTTGGTTAATAAAAATGGAAGGAAATTAAGAAATTCAAAATTTTAAACTTAAATGTTTATAGACATGCGTTATTTGTCTTTGGTTCAGCTAGCCTGCTCGTAAAGACTCTTGAAAATTGTACTAAAGACCTGAGTTCGTATCCCTCCTTCATCTGGGTGGGGAGGGTTTAAAAGAAAGAAGATAACTACCTCATACTGTGTACCTCATAAGCACAATGAATTTCTTAAAAAAAAAAAAAAAAAGGTTTCTCTAGCACAAATAATCCAAAAATGGACCTCATCCAACACTCATTACATCTATGGTCTGGCCTCATATTAGAGGCTTAGCTCCAAAAATTTAATGTCGATCATACTGTGCTAAAAGCCCATGCATGACTGTCTTGTGTGGCTTGATAGAACTTATTTTGAAAAAGGAAAATAAAGAAATAAATGGTATACTAAAGTAAATTGTGATTTATTTTAACAAAACATTATCTTCCATGGTTCAATTTTGGATTGAAATCTCTTGTTAAGTTTTTCAGTTTCTCAGGCGGCGATCAAGGACCACGCCTCACGAAGTGGAGGTCCTGAAATCAAATCTTTGCACCATATTTATCGAATGGATGAGATTTACAGGTGATGTTGCCCAACCTTAGGGATTAGTCTAGACCCAAACCGTATCTTCAAGATACCATATGCTTTTGTTTTTTTCTTTTATATATATATATATATATGCAGCGTTTGGCTAGAAGGACTGAATCCGTGATCTCTCCCAGGCATGTATATCTGGCCCGTTACCGATAATGGGCCAGTCTGGATATTAAAAGCCCAGTTGCGAACAATTACAAGGCCAATCGAGGGTTGGGTTGGGTTGGGTTGGGTCCAATATTTTATGACAATTTTCTGTTACTTCACTGAAGGGAGACAACTAAGCAATCATAATTCATACATATTAACCTTCTTTTTCAAAGGGCTTGTGCTTTAAATTTTATTTCGAAGGGATTGTTTGGTAAAAATAAAAGTTTAGCCAGCTTAAGTTGACTAATGAGTAGTAGTGTGTGGACATCAGTGTAAAATGCATCATCAGCCCACTGACCTTTGCATAATGTGGGAAAAGAGGCCTTTTCTTCTCCCTCCCCACACTTCCCTCCTGTTTTATTCACTAACTTTTTTCATAAGTATATTTTGGTTCTAAAATAATAAATAAATATCAAAATATATTTGAATTCAAAATTTTTCTCCAAAAAAATGGAGATACATGTCATTAGACAAACAGGGCGGGCCCTGACTATAACCGAACAAAGCACTCGCTTTAGGCTCCCGTATTAGTAAAGAAATCTACTTGATGAAAGAAGGCCCCAAGCCTCCGGATTAGAGAACTAAAAAAAATTCAAGTGAACCCCCTCATGCAAATTTTAAGTAACATTCTCTTGCATTTAATATAAATGTGGGCCCCCACTATCTCGTCTCACTTTCCCTCCCCCAAATTGACCCCACCTCCCCCCCCCCTCCTCCTCTCTCCCTTCTCTCTAATTCTTGAGCATCAAGGCCTCAAAGACCCATAATAAGACCCCAATCACAAGCGCAATGTACAACACAATAGTTATCTTCTAAGTTATAATCTTCTTTTTCATTCTCTCTCTCTCTTCTTTTATTCATTTATTATTATTATTATTAATTTATTAGGAGACTGAAATTTTTTTAAAAGAACTTTTGATTTAGGACTTTAGACTTAATTTGTATTATAGTATAAATTTATTATTGTCATTTATTATGAGAATGTAATTTTTTATTTAGGGTATTAATTTTAGGACTTTATGTTTGCTATATAGGGTAGCATGAATTTAATAATTATTATTAATTGGAATTTTTTTATTTAGGATTTTTTTTAGGGCTCTAGGTGCTATGTATATTAGTATAAATTTATTATTATTATTATTAGCTTGTTGTGAGATTGTAATTATTTTTTATTAGGGTTTTAATTTTAACGCTTTAGGCTTATTATCTATGATATTATAAGTATATATATTTTAATTATTTTCAATTTTTCTATATTTTAGTCTATGATTTTGTTAATGATATATGCATCCATAGTCAGTTAAAATTTTACATGCAATTTTTTTTTTTTAAACGTTAATATATAATAGGGCCCTATTTTAAGAATTCGCTTAGTCCCTTCAAATCTCAGCGCCAGCCCTGTAGACAAATAAGTGGCATTTGACCCCCATTTGGACACCTCAATTGGAAGGTTCCAAATGGGCTTCATGGAGTCCAAAGTCCATTTAGAATTTTTAAAGGTGTTTGGTGAAACTTTTTAAATAGGTTTTTACGATAAGTCAATCATTGAAAAATCCATCTAGAATAAACTACTATAAATAGATTTAGAAATCAAATGAACTTGTAAAATATGCACTTGTCAAACACTATTTTTTCCTAAACGACTCCATTCCCGGTGAAAAACGACGGTCAGAGACCTTTGGTGTAAGGTCTCGATGCGCGGGCGTGCCAGGACTCAAGAAACCCAAAGACCGTGTGAACACGACCTCTAGCACCTTCTAGGCCGTAAATTTAGGAAAGGTCCTAGATGCCTAGTCGGTTACTTTGGAATTGGAATTGGAATCAGGCGATTGGCGAGAATTAGAGGTTGATCCTCTTTGGTTCTAGTATTGAATGTCTAATAAAAACTAAAATCCGACTCGAATTACATCGTAATTGAACCGATCAACTTGCTTGGAATGAAATTGAAGATGCGTTAAAAAGAGAAATACTTACATTAATTGATATTACAACGCTAGAAATGGAAATCGACATACTTGAAATTAAAATGTGCTTGGAAATTGAAATGCGACGCTTACTTGAAGTAGAAATGCTTGAAACTCGAAGAACTACGGATTGTAATTGAAAAGATGCTTGAACTAAACTAAGAATGCTTGAAATAAACTTGAAAAGGAGCCTGCTTGTGAAGAGAAAAGCCTAAAAATTATACTAGAAAGACTTGAGCATTGCGCTGATTTTTGGTTGTTGGAGTTGTCCTTTGCTTTTGCCTTGAATTGGAGTATTTATAGGCCACGGCTAAAGTCTGGCCAGCCATGAAAACCGTCCACTATTTGCTCTTGAAGTAGTGCTCCACTACTTTGTAACTTCCCACATGACGTCTAAATAATTGTCACATGTCCCACTAATTCAATTAGACTTAATCCTTGCTTGACATGTGGCATAACCGCCCACTAACTTTTCAAGACTTCATCTTTGATTGACATGTGGCATAACCACCCACTAATTCAATTAGCCACCTCTTAATTAACCACCATTAATTTAAATTAGCGGCCCACTAAAAATATAGTTAATAGCCACTAACACATCAACTTTCCCGCCACATGGCAACTCACAATTGGTGGTTATTTTTGTGATGAACAGACTCTTTTAAAAAGTCTATCATTGGAATTACTTTTTGAGACTTTTATTTGCCAAATGGGGGTCAAAAGACACCTAAATTATTAAACACGGCATTTAATTTGGATGGTAAAGTTTTATAAGCAAGGAAACCAAAAGTCATAATGTAACAATATTTTATAATTAAGATTAGTGATCATAAATTATTTATCATTTATGAAAATTTATTAAAAATAATATTTAAGTCAATGTATGTATATACATACATTGACTTAAATATATACACAGTAAATACATTGGAATAATTATTCTAAAGTTTATGAATTTAGAATTTTATAACATGAGGTCTAATTTTATTCCATGAGATGTCTAAATTCTTTTTTTTTTTTCCTTTGGTCAAAAAATTATTTTGTTCATTCGTTATGTTAAAAAAAATCCTCAAAATAGTGGTATAAAATATTTATATTAAGGACTTATGGGTTTATAATTCTTAAAATTTTCATATATTCAAACCCAAATAAGTTTTCCTTAAATAAAAAAATAAAAAATAAAAACCCAAATAAGTAGCCTTAAACCTTAAGGCATATATATTTTATCCTCTGTCATGCCCCTCAAGACTCAAGTTGCAAGTTGATAGAGAACATCATTAAATCAATTTCATAAAATTACTTATTTAATTAATTCCATTAATATTAATTATAGTCAATTTTGGAAATCACCCAGATTATTTTATTCTCGATTCTCGGGTTTTGATTAATTTTACCAACTCTAATCATTTCTAAATATTTTCACCATTTTAAATACAAATTAAGTGAAATATAATCACATATTAATTATTCAAATATTACTCACAAAAAAAGTATTTGCATATGCAATTAAATTATTATGCACACTAATTTTACTACAACTATTATCACCTCTGGTTAACTGTTTGATGTGGTAGGTGACGTGATTAATATCATTTCAATTATTACATTAACATGACAGATGATAATGATGCGTCACCCCACATTAATAAAAAATAATAAAAGCGATACTGAAAAAAATAACAACCTTAGTTAAACCTGCTAATTAATTAATGACATATTCCAAAAAAAAATAAAAAAAAATTGATCTGGAATAGAAGAAAGAATTTCATAGAGGCTTTGATTGGTTTTATCAACTTTAATTTGTTTCACCTAATAAGCCATCTTTGTTGACATTGACTAGTTTACTACCCACGTATAATTATTCCCTATTGTCAAATAGGAACCCCGGACCCGTTTCTATCAAAGCTTGTGGCCAAACTGCCGACGATAATATCATCATGTATATATATATATATATATATATATTTCTTTGTAATGTGAATATTATACCTCTTCAAACTTATTACAATGTATATCGTTACAATAAAAAAAGATTAAATTTTTAAAAATATCCGTGAATGATTTTCCAAAACTACCCTCATTTTCTTATTGTAGTTAGGGGTGTCAACGGGGCGGGGCGGGGCGGGTTTTTGCTTTCCCAATCCCGTCCCATGAATAAAAATCATTTCCCAAACCCGTCCCAATCCCAACTATAAATGGGACGGGACGGTGCGAGAATTATGCGGGGCGGGGCGGGTTTTCCCATCGGGTTTGAAAAATAATTAAAATATTTTTTAAACTTCAATTTTATTTTATTTTGGAATGAATCCTAACCATAATCTCAACAAATTTTGATTTTTATCTTAAATTATAACTATTAGTAGTTAAAATATATATTTATACACACTAACTTAGTAAAAAGAATAGAAAAAAATAGAGTTGATAAAAATCTTAAAACACTAAATATTATAAATAAATAGAAGAGATTTTAGTATAATTATATATGCATAGATATTCGGGGCGGGGCGGGTGGGAGAAGCCATATCCCATTCCCGTCCCAAACCCTATAGGGTTTTTAATTTTTTTCCCAAACCCTATAGGGTTTTCAAAACTATTTCCCAAACCCTTCCCAATAGGGGCGGGGCGGGGCGGGTTACCCTTTTAACCCATCCCATTGACATCCCTAATTGTAGTGATTCGTTGTAGTGATGTATAGCATTGCTCTTTATTACTCTAATGACACATATTATTTTATTGGAGAATCAAGAGTCCATAAACTTCATTATAGTATTTGGTTGGGGTGGTACTCGGGCCACGTTTGGTATGGTCTACTTATTGGAATATGATTATTCTGTCCTTATGTCATATTTGATGGCATTATTTATGAATGGTATAAATAATCCATGAGATTATTATATTTTTTATATGAAGGATATATATAATAATCATACAAAAAATATAATAATCCCGAGAAAGTAGTGATCTTATTCTGTAGGTCCTTATTGTTTTGAATTAAAGCTAACCACAGGGGTACATGCCCATATAATTTGTGGGGTATGATTTTTGGTACAAGCAACTAAAATTAAGAACCGGCAATTATAATTCTATATGGATTCTAAAATTAAATACTCGACTCCAAATTAAAATCCGATTCTCATAAAACAAAAATTAAAATTTTGAACTGCACATGTAATCATATGAAATGGAGAAAAAATTTCAATTACATGACATCATAAATTAAAAAAAATATAATAAAATGAACTTATCAAACAACCGATGGATGTCAAGCTTTATTTGACAAGTAAGTAGTTGTGACCCGTAATATTATGATATCAGAGTGATATTTTAGTACAATACATACTGAAATTTTTAAAAATTAGAAGATTTGAAAAATTATTTCATGAATTGATGATTATAATATATATATATATATATATATATATATATATATATGAGTCCTGATCTTATTAGATATACCTAATTTTAATTAAAATCAGCTAAAAACACAAGTTCTTGAATTCCTATTCACTTAATGCATGATTTATCTTAAGGTTTTAATTCAATGGCTCGAGAATCTTATCTGATTTTAGTTAAAATGAGGCATCCTTCTAAGAAAATATATATATATATATATATATATATATATCCAATTTATTGAATAATTTTTCATAAAAACTTTCTATTGAAATGCATTAATTTCATACAAAATTTAAGGTAATTAAATTCACATAAATCTTAGGTAGCGCGTGCACTAAGAAGTCATACATAAGATCCTGAGAAATGCGCGTATAAAGCACAGTAGAAAGGCTTCGTGACGCCTTTTGTGTTTTCCTTGTGGGTTTCACGAATCTCTATTTCCACTTTTAATCTCTTTGACATTTTTAAGAAATATTCTTTCTCCTCCCCTGAATTCTCATAAAAAACTTGTCATGTATTTTTTTTTTTTTCACTGAATTTTCACTTTAATCCAACGCAACACAAGACAGCTGTGTGCGTGTCTCTGCAAAAACTAGTATTTTTATTATTATTATTTTTGAATAAAACTAGAAGAAGTTTATAATCAATAATTTCTTTAATTAATCTGTCTTTACACTTTGTTCAAGAAGCGCTTTTGGGTCTCGTGGGGCAAAAGGTGAACGAACTCCACATGCATTATAAAGCTATTTGAACAGTAGAGAATACATAATACCCAACTGGGCATTGATGTTTCTTCGTCAATCCCTTTTGGGTTTTTAGACAAAGCGATCAAGTTTTACGTTTTCTTTGTTTTTGACTTTGAAATTGCGTAGACTACAAGCATTCTTTTGTTCTTTAAATATATATATGTGTGTGTGTAATTACTTACAAAAATAAATAAATCTTCGAATTTCCATATACTTGTGAAGAATCGTGGAATTTCTTTTCCTTTCCTTCCCTCTCTCTCTCGCGCTCTCTCTCTCTCTCTCTCTCTATATATATATATAAATATACATGTATGTATTTATGAATATATATTCTTGGGATTTTCCTCTGCATGTGAAGGATCTTAGATTTTCGCTTTTCCATTTTTTTGTAGAATTTTTTTTTTGGTTGTCTGGTTGATTCTTTTCTGAACTGAAAGAGATAAAGGGTGTGACTGAGAATATCAATTTTATGACTGTAAAGACTGTAATTGTTGCTTTTTGAGCGAGTTGGGATCTTATCTGATCTGGGTCTCCTCTGTTTCCACCATTCCTGCAGATTCTTAATCTGTCTGAGGTGAGTCATTCATCCACTATTTGATTTCTTTATCCTTTATTAAGTTAAAATTGTAGGTTTTATGCCATGAATTTAATTGGTATTTGAGCTGTAGAATCTCTGTCTCTTCTCTCTCCTCTCTCTTTAACTATGTTAAGGTGTTGAGAACTTTTGATGCCTTATCCAACCAATCTGGTGTCAATAATTTGGAGCTGAATTACCTAGGGCTGTAATATAATGTTTGGTAGGTGATTTGGTATTTACTTTTGTTCTTGGTTTGGCTTGCTCATTGTTGAGAGAGAGAGATTGGGATAATCTATTGTTCAATTGAGGATTTTCATGCAACACTTTTGAAAGCCGGTTGGTTGAATTCTTGGGAAAGAATTTGAATAGTTCATACAACTATGCTGGATTGATGGCACCATATTCTTTCAGATTGCTTGGAACCCTGTTTGACTAAATTGAGTTCCATTAAATTTCTTAAAGTCTTTTCCCTTCTTCTAATTGTTGGGTAAGCTGGGTTTGAGTCTGTAATATTTGGATAGACATTTGCCATTTCAGTTGGGTTGCCACCTCAAAATCAACTGGTGATCTCCTGTTAATTATTCTTGGGATTTATTTTGTCCTCATCTTTTAGAAGTCCCTTTGTATGAACCAGGATCTTTTATTGCTATTCCTATTGATAATGCATTTCTTTAACTATTTAGCAGTGGTGATGTAGCTACCCCTTTGTCATTCCGTGTTAAATGTCATATACTAATTTCTTCAGTGATTGCATTGAATTTTGAAGTGTAGGGAAGGAAATTCATTTGTTTTCCTCTTTTTGGTTCAAATTCAAATTTGTTTTAGAAGAAAACGTTTCCATTCTATGTTATTTTTTTAATACTTGTTTTATACAATGACAATGTAGTGTTGGAATTGGTCGCAAATTTAAGTGGTTTGTTTTTGTCACTCTCTGATTGTTGATGATTCTTCAACAAAAGTGGAAGAAATAAATTGTTGATATTTTCTTTCATGATTGATAAGCATAAACTCCAAATGCGTTTTGTGTATACTTTGAAGGTTACTCTACACAAAATCACTCAAACTAATTAGAAATATCTGAAGATTCTACTGTATCTATTGTCTCTTGCTTACAGAATGCTTCTTGTGCAGGTAAAAGCTTCCCCAATCATGAGCAGATAACATATTGCATTATGGGTTGGCTTAGCAAAATTTTTAAAGGCTCCGACCATAAAATTTCGGAAGGGCATTATCAAGGGAGACATGGAGAGGATACTGCCTGGAATGAACCTTCTAGCTCAGGGGTAATTACAGTTTGCACTTTCTTTATTTGAGCTCTTGTAGAGTTTGGCTGAATTGTTTTCTCACATTTTTTATTTTCACTTGGGTGGGACATAATTTACAGTCTACAGGTTATCTGACAGAGCATAAGAGATGCATAAATGCCTGCTTTTAATTTAAAGATGGATTTTGTCTTTTCTGTTTATATTCTGTCATGAAATTCTCAATGGCTTGATTAAATGGTAGATTTCTTGACTTTGGTGGGGAACTTGAATGTAGGATATGTGGTCGGATCATGAGAATGAAGATATAGATCGTGCTATTGCGCTATCCCTTTTAGAAGAAGATCAAAAAGGAAAAAATGTGATTGGTGAGTAATATGTCTATCAGGTGTCATCATGGATGCTCTTTGCAATATAATATGGCCATCACATGTCATAAGAAAATTTACATTACGGCTCACTTAGTTTCTTCGGAAATCATTTCATGGCAGCCATCAGACTATAAGTTTGGTTGGTAACAGATGGAATGTTATATGGATAGCTAGCTCTTCATGCTGACTACATGCATCTCTTCACAATGGACAAGAACAGGGAAAATAGGGCCCTTCCTATTTATTTTATTAAGAAAAATTTCCACTTAACTATTTGGAATATATTTATTTTCTTGATGAGTTACATTATAGAGGAGGTTAATGTACCTGTTTTTAATGTCTTTATCTGAACTCTTATAGCATCGAATTTTTTAGGGAATGAATTGCTTACAAAAAACTGGGAGCCTGATCATGATATGAAAACTAGACATATATAAGGTTTGATCCGATGGTACGGTGTTTAATTCATTGAGCTCAGGCCTGGCATGTCTGGTTAACTATTGACCCTATCCAGATTAAACCTTGGTATGATTTTTCAAAAACTAAATATATCTAGTGATTTAATTATCTTTTCTTGTCCCTTACAACATTTAACCTATGAGGATAGAGTTTCCACTTCTCAAATTTTTTCCCTTTATAACATTTTAACCTTTGAAGATAGATATTTGCCCATTCCGAATTTATACTAGTTCAAACAGGCATTTGTATGCTGGAATCTCTAGAAAATAGCGACGCTAATCTTAAACTGCTTTGGTGTATATAAAAGTCTTTGAAAATTGACTCGAAGGAAAGACATTTTCCCAATGATAGTGTAGACAATATCTTGGCATCTGGTTCAAGTTATGTATCTCCATACTGCACTATGGGCAAGAATGGCCTTTCTGTCACAGAACCAGTCTTTGCCATAGAAGGGATTACATGAAGAACTTCCCACTTTGGCAATTGAAATAGGATTGTCATGGTCTCTTATATTACTCTTATTGTTTCCTTCCAATTATTAATCCATAAATATTCTGTGATGTGGAAAACCATGATATGTGGATTAATGAAGTTATTATCCGTCTAACAATGACCCCAAGTTGGGGTTATTTCGAAATAAAAGAGTCCTACTTCAGAGAGTCAAAGCTAAACCTATTAGTTTGAAAAAAATCCTGATTGATGTTGATGCCCTAAACTGTTTTAGTTTGTAATTTATGATATATTCCAGTGTAAATGACTTGGTGCATCTCTTACACTTTTTTTTTTTTAAACGGGACTTTACTTTTTAACATTGGAAAACTCTTTTACCCAATCATTGAATCTCTTTGGATCAGACTCATCCTTAAAGAAAGGAAGGAGTAAAAAAGCTTATGTTTACTCAATGGGGCATTTGAAAAGAGGTGTGCCAATGATTCATGCCCATAGAAAGACATAGTCAGCCGTACTGAAGCATCTCCTTGGTTTGTCTTAATCTCTTGACTTCATTGGAGTCACTTTGACTGGTTATTTGATATGTCAAACAATAAACTAATTTTTCCCTTAATGGTAGTTTGGTGACATAAACCAGTTGTCTGCCAATGAAATGATTGTTTTTTCAGCTTTATGTTTTGAGAAGGTTTTTCTTTGTGCATCCTTATAATTTAACATGTTACATTTAAATTTAATAAGTCTCTTAAATGATTTGTTTAGATAGTGCATCCCAATTGGAGGAAGACGAACAACTTGCCAGAGCTATTCAAGAAAGCTTGAATGTGCAGTCTCCTCCTAGTCCTCCATATGAAAATGGAAATGGAATAGGTGGAAATTCATATCAAACTATTCCATTGCCTTATTCAACAGGATTCAGGTATAGTGTTTTAATGTCAACTGCTAAGTTTGCTTCCTTCTGGTGCCAATTTGTAAAATCATTCCTAGGTTTTCTTTGATTATTTTATTTCCTCACATATATTTAGAATGGTCTTTACAGCCATCTACTGTGATTGTGTGGTGCAATTTTTATTTCCCATTTATGAGAATATATCCAGCCTTATGCATCTATGGGCCATGGAGATGAACTTAAGCCTGCCGAATGTACAAAAATTGCTTGGCTTGAGATACCAGTGCCAATGTTATTTATTAGAACTTGAAAATTGAGAAGAATAAGAAAGCCTGAAGACCATCTTGTGATTTTAGTGCTCGTGAATGGCTTAAAATTGACAACATCATAGTGTTTTTTTTAGTAGTCTATTTTCTTAGTTAATAGCTCCCAATTTTTGTTTTTGTTTTTTTTTGCTTTTGTTTTAATGGGTGGGTTTTACCATTTAGATTAATGTCTCTTACACTAGTAGTTCAATTTTGACCTGTTGGTCAATTATATTAGTTTCTAATTGTGAAGTATGATAGCTTCTTAATATGAGCTGGGTCTCGATTTTCACGCATACACACACACACAATAGACGCACATGCATGCTGTTGTTTTTGAAAATTAATCACTTCTAACCATGATGCTTTGGACCTTCCTCTTGTCCTTCTGAAGCTTTCAACTTGAATCAAGTCATTCTTTCGTACTAATGCATTTCTAGCTCTTCGTTGAACATGACCAAACCATCTTAGACAATTTTCCTTATTTTATTCTCAATTGGTAGCGCTCTTACTTTCTTGCCTCATTTTTTTTTTTATCCATCTTTACGTCTTCATTTCGGTCACTCATTTTTTGAACGTGTTCCTTCAAAGTCGGCTAGGAGCCTAGGACTGAATTCCTAGGTTTACTATATCCCTCCACCATACATACACCAATCCTCTATTTTATGTTTCTGAATTCTCTGCTTTGACCTATTATATAGTCCTTATAGACTGATCACTTTTGGTTTTGTAGTACCTTTACTTAGATAACCTCAAGTCTGAAATCTTAATTCTCAAAGATTTTTTTCTTTTAATGGATTGTTCATGAGATCTATTAATGGCTGTGTTTGTATAAGATGCATAAACTATACTCCCTTCGTCTCATTTTTTTAGAAGTTAGAACACATTTCCTTTTTGGGATGTCCCAAAATATTTGATCATTGTACAAAGTCAAGGCACAGGACTCTTTTACTTTTCCACAATACCCTTTGCTATATTAAAAGTTACAATTAGAACTCAAATGAAGTGTCAATGCATTAATTAGATCAGGAAGGTAATATTGGAAAGATGAAGTTAAATGAAAATTCAATGCATAATTTCTTTCTTTAATATGTGTGTTTGTCAAAGTACTCGAACAAAATGGGAAGGAGGAAGTGCTTGCTATGTGAAGCTTCTGGTGAGAGAAATTACTTGATACATAACAGGATTCTTTTAATTGGCTTGTTTAAGTTTGAGATCCTGCTTACCGTAGTGCTCAGCTAGACAAAACTGACAAAGTTGGAATTGCATAGTTGTTGTTGCTTTCTCTGAACATTTTTCATAGAATTAATTGCTATAAGAAGTTAGAAAATTTTAGTTAATAGAAAAAAATCATATTGTTATTCCAATATAGTTAAATGAAACAAGTGATGAGAAAATCTTATTTAGATTTGGCCATTGGGAAAACCCGGGATGGGAGACAGATTGCCCTGGTTAACTCACCAGATCAATCCAGGTTTTAAAATACGACTATATAATTGCATTTTTATGAGGGATATTTATTGCTGTAAAATAATTCCTTTTGCAGAATAAAAAAAAAAAAAAAAAATCCTCCATGCACCTTGTATGTAAAATTATTAGTCAAAACTAAAGTGCTGAAAAAAAGAGAAACACTTGAGTTGATGTGATTGGTACTTGTAAAATTTGAAACACAGATCCTTATTCAAATGAAAGGATATATTTCCAGGATATGATAGTTGCTCAACGATGCTTGACATGGAAACTGCCAGCTGCTAAGTCATGGAGTTAATTACTCATTGGACTTCACTGTTATTGTCTGGGTGTAGATGTTCCAGTTGTCATTTTTATGATAATTTACCTTCTTCTGGCACTTCTACAAATTTACTAATAACATGATTAAATAATGCTTTTTTTTTTTTTTCCCTTTCCTTTTTTCATTTTGGTAGGATCTGTGCTGGCTGCAATACTGAGATCGGTCATGGACGATTTTTAAATTGTATGGGTGCAGTTTGGCATCCAGAATGTTTCCGATGCCATGCTTGCAACCTGCCAATTTCTGATTATGAGGTGCAAAAACTACTCCCAGTGGGCTGCCAAAGCACTCTAGTTCTTAGTTGATTCTAATTTGGCACTGGTGATCCTTTCACAATTTTTAGTGATTAGTGATATAGAATTGTCATTTGTGTTATGCGGGCTAATTTTGCACATATTTATTTCCTGTAGTTCTCTATGTCTGGGAATTACCCTTACCACAAATCTTGCTACAAGGAGCACTATCATCCAAAATGCGATGTTTGCAGGCACTTTGTAAGTACCTTTCCTGTATCAGGAAAATTTTCTCTTGGTTTTGTCTTTCATAAGCTGATTTCATTTCATTTGTATATGGCCGAAGAGGCACAGGGAAATTCTATAGTTGCCAACTATACATCTATGCCTCATTGAAGCTATATTATTAACACAGTATTGACTTGTCAGGAAAAGGAACGAGTGCTTATATGACGTTTTCCTTTTCCTGACAAGTCAATACTGTGTTAATAAACCTGAAGTACATATAAGTGCACTCTAATGCAATCAAATTACACCATGTAATTAATAATATAAAAGAATGATTGATTATTAATGTACTTGATCATGGAGTTTTTAAATTTCAACCAAAATCACTACACAGAATACGATATGACATCTGTAGAGGCGTTATACTGGTGAACTAATAATGCGAAGAACTGGGATGGCAGGAAGCGCATACTTTGTTGATCAGTTTGCCGTTTTCTTAATCCCGAAATGCAGTGGTTTTTGTCTCTCTCGTATTACAATTTCCTAACAATAAGGTGTTTGCAATACTGTCTCATATAATCTTCTGTCCTTTGGTTTCAGTATGTAAGTTAAGTACTTTCAAATTAAAGAATAATAGGGACTCTATGTTGTCTACCCCTTAGTTGCACAATCTGCCAGAAGAGGGGGCCAAACTGGTGCTTAGGAAGCAAATTTGCATTTGGAGAGCCAATCTGCCCCTAGCTTATGTACTCACATTGGGGATTTATGTATTTGAAATGTGAATGCAACCCCTAAGGCCCTAATCCACAAAATTGCAGGCTCTCTGATTTAGAATTACAGTAATGATCTCTCTCTCTCTCTCTCTCTCTCTCTCTCTCATATGCTAATACTACCATTGGGACTGATTATCTCCTTTGAATCCCAGTGGCCATTTCACCGCTGCTTTCTCATTCGTAAAGATTGACTGTTCTCATCTTTCCTCTAGCATCTTGGCAGCTATGTTGCAACCTCCTCTATCGGATGAAGTTGTGAATTTATGAATCATTTTTGTAAATAGAAGGGAAAAAGGCATGAGGAAGATGAATATATATAGTCAGGATGAGTTCTGATGATGCATGTTGTTTGTTATCAAGGATTGATCATATATGATGGAGAGATTGAAGAGGACGTTATTTATAGGATTAGAGCAGGTAGTGGACTAGTGCTTTTGGAGTGTTGTGTTTAACACTACTAAGAAAATTTTATAAGACAACTATAGCAATATGTGCATAAAATGAGTGTAACTGAAATGAGGATATTGAGACAGATGAGTGGTCATAAAAGGAGAAATGAATGCATTTGTGAGAAGGTAGGCAAGAATGTCGGTTACAGCAGTGAGCAAAAGGCATGATGGCCTTGGAACTAAGAGACTGTCCTAGATAGTGAGGAATTCCAAAATAGCATTCTTGTAGCTAACCTCAAGTGATTGAGATTTAAGGGTTTGTTGTTATTTTATTGGGTGAAATGTGAAATTACAATTGCATTCTAGTCTAAACTACTAAAGGGCCATTAAACTAAGACATTAAGCTGATAATTAAGATTGCTTTAGTCCATCTAACACAAAGCCATGCTGTTGTACTGGGGTCTTTTTCAAAATTTTGTATTTTCCAATATTGTATATCATCTTTAAGTTTTCTGTAATATGGCATGTTAAACATTTTTAGAAAGGAGATATGCAATTTTACTTTCCTTCAGATATTTCACTCACTCAGTTTGTGCTGTTGATTTTTTTTTTTTTTAAATATATATATATATTTTTTACAGATTCCAACAAACCTTGCCGGTCTTATTGAATATAGGGCACATCCTTTTTGGGTCCAAAAATATTGCCCTTCTCACGAGCATGACGGAACTCCTCGGTGTTGTAGCTGTGAGCGAATGGAGGTCAGTCTGAATAGAATACTTTATCTGCAAAAATCTCTGAAATCTCTCCTAAGAAAATGTAGGTGAACATGTTTTCTGAGAAATGTTAATAACATAGATCATCTGGTCATCATATGCAGCCACGGGACACAAGATATGTTACCCTTAATGACGGCCGGAAACTCTGCCTTGAATGTCTGGACTCTGCAATCATGGATACCAATGAATGTCAACCCCTCTATCTCGATATTCAAGAATTTTATGAAGGCTTAAATATGAAAGTGGAGCAGCAAGTTCCCTTACTCTTGGTTGAGAGACAAGCATTGAATGAAGCCATGGAGGGAGAAAAGAGTGTAAGGGCAAAAGTGTTCAAATTACTTTATATTAGCTATGATATGTTGACAGTTTTGTTAGTAATGTTTGGCATGTCGGACACCTGTCAGGATGGCACCTGTTCCACCCTTCCTGATACTTATTTGGAAACTTGCAATTGAGTCCAACTTTATCTACTTCAAAAGGAAAAAAAAAAAAAAAAAGGTCCAGAAGAAACTTTGAATTACCTTTTTGTTTTGGAACTTATTAAAAAATTATTATGTTTTCATTGTTTTGTCTTCTTTGGTTCTTCCAGACATGCAAATTCACAGAAACACACCTATATAGATGTCATCCTGTGTCTAAATTTCAGGGAGTTACCATATTAGACACTGTGCCAGTGCTGTAATGTGACACTCTCTGTCCATCCTTGCGTATCATAGTATATCAGTTTATTAGCAAGCTATAATTCTTTTTATCTATAGACTTTATAATATGGTGTCGTTATTTCTTTGTCTTGACCAGGGCCATCATCACATGCCTGAAACTAGAGGGCTCTGTCTTTCTGAGGAACAGACTATTAGCACTGTAAGGATCTTTGGTGTTCTTTTTTTTTAATGAGTATTTCCCTTTCTCTTTCTACAGAGTAATGATTTTTATTAATATAATTTGTGCATTGGTTTAAGATATAATGTTATTTTCCAGATTTCGAGGCGACCAAAGATTGGGGCAGGAAACCGAGCGATGGACATGATAACTGAGCCCTATAAACTGACCCGCCGTTGTGAGGTCACCGCAATTCTCATTTTGTATGGCCTTCCTAGGTATATATATATATATATTTTATCTCTCTTTGCTGTTACAACTTGTACAACAAGAGAAATGTACCATGTACAAGAAACCCAAAAAAAAAAAAAGGCCTTATAATTGATAAGTAAATTATCTAATGCTTATACATCACGGAAGAAAACTTACAGGAAAAAAAGAAAAAAAAGAAATCTGTTCTTGTAATTTCTCTTTTATGAAAAGAGAAATTTTAGCACTACATGAGCAAATATTTCTTGATTTTTTGCACTGCTCAAGAATTCTGTTTTTTGTAGTAGTGTGGCATAACATATAGAATAATTTTAGCATAACTAGAGCTGGGTTCTTGTTTACTAGGAAAACCCAGTTGGAGAGAGGTACATCAATCCAAACTGAAAGAAAGATGTTATGGGACTTTGAGTTAAGTTAAAATTTCTCTTTTAGCAATATCTGGCGATGTCAAGATGCCAGCCATCAGGCCTCACACTCACAAGTCACACCTTTCTTTTTAATGCCTAATAATACAAGTTGGTGGCAGAAAAATATGAATGCGACCTAACTAAACTTCTACGGTTGTAATTATTGGCTAAATTTTTTTTCTGTATGACTGAAAAGACTTTCTGCATACAGGTTGCTGACTGGATCGATCCTAGCTCACGAGATGATGCATGCATGGTTGCGACTTAAAGGTGATCCACTGTTCCATGGCATATGTCTTGTTGAGGGGACGTTGGGGAAGCAGATGAAAATGATTTCATTTGAGTCCATTTTGTTTCTTCACGGCACTTTGGATGATTCTATTTTTTTTGAACACTTACTAAAATAAGATCATATATTTAGGCTTGTTTGGATGTCCCTTTGAAATTGAGTTGTTTCAGTATTTTTCAAATAATTTTTGAACAAATCTATCATTGTGAATGGGGGCAAAATTTTAGATTGTGGCAGCCATCATCACAATTGACATTGACAAACCGAAAGAGTGGGATTTTATGAAATTCTAAAATCAATCCTAAACCATCAATCATGGTGATGGCTTGAACTTTTTTCTATTGCCTCCATTCAATGTGACAGTTTTGTAGCTTCAATACCCTGTAAAATACAGGGGTGGAACCATTAAATTTTCATTGGACAACCAAACAGGTCCTTAAGGAATGACCTCATTCCTATTATTTCTTATGATATTGGTGATGGATTGATTTTACATGGACTAGAATTGTTCATTTTGGCAAGGAGTTACAAAACACCCAGATTCTCTTTCTCTAGACTGATAGTTTTGCTGTTTCCTTTGAAAGGTTACCGAAATCTTAGCCAAGATGTTGAAGAAGGTATCTGTCAAGTGCTAGCTCACATGTGGTTAGAAGCTGAGCTCACGTCCGGATCTGGCAGCAATGTTGCATCAACCTCGTCATCCTCCTCTGCTTCCACATCATCAAAAAAGGGTACAAGATCTACATTTGACAGGAAGCTCGGAGAGTTCTTCAAACACCAGATCGAATCGGACACTTCACCGGTGTATGGAAACGGATTCAGAGCTGGCTATCAGGCAGTGCTTAAATACGGTCTTCGAAGGACCCTCGATCATATTCAGATGACAGAGACCTTTCCTTATTGAAGTCTTCTACCTTGAATCTCCATAGTGCTTCTCTTTCTTTTCACAAGAGTTAAATCTTGGCCTTTTCATATTAGAACCAAAGGCAAAGCACATAGGAATCAAATCTCTATTGAGTAGTGTTTAGAATAGCTGATTTTTACACGTTGTGGATGTATTCCCATCAAATACTTATTCTGATATTAATAAATTCAATAATTTATTTTTATTTTCTATTGTCAACCTTCTTCCACTTTTGGTTTGATATGCTTCATATTCTTGGCCATAAACCCTGGTTGAAGTGAAATTCATATATATGTAAGTTTATATCTTATTAATAGCTGCAACAATCATAATTCATTCATTCATTCTTATTCCTAGTTTACTTTTTGTGTATATTTACAAACTAAAACCTAATGACAGAGAATCCAGTCCTTTCTCTTCTTCCCTTCTTCGATCATTCTTCAAGCGAAGAACTGCTGATTGTGATCTCTGTAAATCCGCCCGAATTTTCAACAGACTCGACACCACCTCACTCATGCTTGGTCTGCTTTCTGGGTCTTGCGTCAAGCAGCTTACACTTAATTTTGCTACCCGAATCGCAAAGTCCACCCCATTGTTTCCTTTGAGATTAGGATCGAGAAAACTACCGAGCTCGGCGTCCACATTTACTCCTTCCATGATAGAGATCACTGCTGCTGAAAGCAGTACTTCTCCTCCGCCCTTTACAAAAACTGCATCTTTTCCGGTGATCAGCTCCAGCATCACCACCCCAAAAGCATAGACATCAACCTTAGGAGTCACTGACGCTTCCTTTATGTACTCAGGTGCCATATAACCTCTAGTTCCCACAAACCGTGTTGTCGTGGCTGCACCGTTCGAGGTTCCCTTGACTGCTGTTCTTGCGAGACTGAAATTCGCGATCTTGGCTCTCAGATCAGTATTCAGTAGAACATTGCTGCTCTTGATATCCTTGTGCACATAGGCTGGTTTAGTGAAGCTATGAATATAGTGAAGTCCATTAGCAACATCCAGAGCAATTTGAATTCTCCAAGTCCAGGTCTGTTTCTCCTTTGAATCTTTATTGTTGCAGAGCCATTCTCTTAGTGAACCATTTTCCAAGAACTCAAAAACAAGATAGAAACAGCCGTGTTTTTCGCAGACTCCATGAAGCTTTATCAGATTGAAATGGTTGAATTTGTTCAGCATGTTCACTTCCTCAGATACATCTGTACTCATTTTCTTTACAGCCAGAACTTCGCCACTGAAAACCCCGCGATACACAGACCCTTTTATTCTGCTCTTGGGACTGAAATCTTGTGTCGCCTTAATTAATTCCTCGAATTCAAACACTTTCATGACTTGATCAAAGCTGGCAATTTCAACAAGAAGATCAGCCGTCGATACACCTTTTGTTTCTTCTTCTTCTTCTTCTTCCTCTTCTTCTCCTTCTCCCTTTTCTTCTCCTCCTCCATAACTGCTAGGAACCTGCTTAGTTCTTTTCTTATTGTAATACAGAATAAAAGCAAACAGAATGACACAGAGGACTAGCACCGAACAGCCTCCCCCAGTTCCAATACCCACGTAGAGTTCTCTCTTGGAGTCACCAACCCTAAGATTCCTAAGATTAGGACTAGATGGCGGTGAAATGACAGGCGAAATGACAGGCGGTGAAATGACTGGTGGCGGATTTTGAATTGTGAGTTGTGAACTTGAAGGTTCAGATGACATAGGAATCAAAATTGTTGTGAATGGGAAAATAGTTGAACCTGCCTGAGGAAACCCATTTGCATAAAGTATGGTATTAGCACTTGCATTAAATCTATCACCAATATCAGGAATATTATCACCCCAGAAAATAGAATAAGTCAGCAGATATTTCACTCCATTTGCAGTTTGATTCCTGGTAGGACAAGCACATCGAAGTGGGACTCGCAATTGGTGACCAAGCATCAAGTCGTATTCACCATATGGATTTTCACTCTTAAGAGCATCACAGGTTGATAAGCCCTGGTATGTATCATTTGCTATTATGAAATATGTTTGCTCGCCTTTTGTGATATTGAATGTGGTGTTGACTTGATAGTACTGACCTGAACAAGAACAATTCACAGGGACTATCACCTCCTTGTTTGTTGGAAAAACAGTGAACTTTGTCACGTTGTTGATTCGAGCAAGCTCGGATGGGTTTGAAGATGTGAGGATTGAAATGGTTGGAACTGAATCATAAGGAGGTTGAGATTTGAAGATGAGAAAAGCTTGACAGGATGATCTTTGGCCATTGCATGTGTAAAGGAAAGCTGGAGAAGGCCCATTTTCATCACTGTTTTTACAAGTAAGTATCGAATTTGCTGAGTAATTTTGTTGAGCAGTGATTAATGAAGTGATCAAAGAAGTGAGAATGAAGAAACTGAGGAGAATTTGAATATTCATGGTGATTGTTACTTCTTGAAGAAGCAACAAATGGGTGTTGGAAATAATCTGCAGTAGAAAAAGGGGAGGAAAATCAATGCTTCCAATTCGCAAAAATTTACAGATTATGAATTTTTGAGGATTTGAGAATGATTATGAAGATCCAGTTGCTGGATCTTCATAATTGTTAATGATGTGAAAGACAAGGTTCTAACGACCCCACTTGAACAAATTAGAAATCTTGGTTTATGGTAAAAATCATCCTTGACCCAGTTTACTTAATTGTTAATGATGTGAAAGAGAAGGTTCTAACGACCCCACTTGAACAAATTAGCATTAATCTACCAGCATCATGCAGGCCCATGCATAATATAAAACATTAAAACTGTTTGGAGTTGTGTCTCTGAGAAAGATATTAATTCATCTAAGGTTTGACAAATTGGGAGCATATTTATTATTTTGCCCTAGACCGGCCTGCTCAATTTGACTGGTTAAACCGCTGGATTGGCGAATATCGCTCTGTTTACTAATGTTGAGTATTAGGGGTAACCATTTTTTGATGAGTGTTGATGTATGTATTGTTACTTGGAGCTTGTTCGGAAAGTTTAGAAACTGGATCCCAACTCTCTTACTACTATCAGTTTACAATATATTTGAAAAAAAGGTATTTATGTCTTATATTTTATATAAGATCGAATAGAATCATAAAAAAAATAAACTTATCAAATAACATTAAAATAAAACTAGTCAAATTCATCTTCAGCTAAGCCAACTGGGTTTAGCCCATTTGGCCAGGATCCTTGACTCTCATCTAAGTAAACTTTCATCTAAGAGGTCATGGGTTTGATTCTCGCTTTTGGCAAGTTGTGGTAAACTTGTATCCCCATGTGCTCCACACAATTTCTGTCTCCTTCCCTGCTAATTAACTAACAACTAACCGGAAAATCCTCGGAAAATGGGATTGCGGACCAAATCAAAGTCCATGTTGGTTTTGGCATGGCAAACAGTCGGATTGGTAGCATGTTCTATACGTTAAGAAAATGTTTTAAAAACAAAAAAAAAAAACAAAACAAAAGAAAGAAATTGTTTAGTTTTTGCAACAATCTGGGCCCAGGTTTGGGCTGGACAAATTGTACATGACGAATAAGCTGGACCCACTTATATACTACAATGAGGGGTGGAATGGGTCAAACTCCTAGTAAGATGACGACGCAGGCTGTTTAGTAGCCCAAATAAAGTCCAATAGCCTAATTATTTACAGTGAGTGGGTATCGGTGGCTTTGTAAGTTAAACGAGTAGGACCCACATAAAATGGGCCCCACAGGAAAAATCTGGGCCTCAAAGAATTAACAAAAAAAAAACCAGAAAGAAGCACACAATCCAAACAGCAAAAACCAGAAACCAACTAGAAACAAAGACAAAATGCTGCTTGCCTAAACATCAAACAACGAATTAGCTCTCCTCTATGGCCCAAAATGTATTAGGGCTCAAATCGTTACTATAAACACTAAATATCAATTGCACGTGTCAGAAATGCAATGGATCAACGTTAAAAATAAATAAATTCATGGTAGATTCTTTATTTCTAAACCAATGAGATTTTGACATGTTCTGATGCTCGCTTGGGCTTGATATAGGGTTAGGCCTTAAGCATGTGAAAGGTACCCCGTTAAGCCTAAAAGCCTGAGAATTAAGCCATTAGATTAAAGGCTGGTTTGGATTAGCTTTTCTTAAAATCACTTTTGGAGTTCAAAATTCCACTTGATTTAAAGAAATTGAGTAATAATCGCTTTTACATAACTTGAGGAGTAATAAAAATTTTATATTAGAAGTGATTGAGGCAAAAGTAAAGGAATCCCAACTTTTGCCACAATCACTTCTAGTATGGAAAATTTTGATATGTGAAGACATATTTTGAATATAACTCTAAAGAGATATATGAAGCGATAATTTTCCAAAAAATGATTTTAGAAATAGCTAATACAAACTAGCCTTGAGTCAAATCAACAATAACATGAATAAAGTTCTCAGCCATGACCCGGCCCCGGAGTCGAAAAACAGCCCGGTAAGGGTGTAAATTTCTCGAAGGCCCAAAACTTGGTTTTGCCTAACCTGAAATTTTAAAGCCCAGTGCTCAGCTTGAGGCCCAACATATCTTGGATATTTTTAGGGCACTGTTATTGCATCCCCTATGAACTATTTGCCCACCTCAACCATTTGTGATTTTTTGCCGTTTTATGAAAAAATACATTGTTTTTAAGAAAACTAGCCACACTATCCACTAGAAAACATCATTTTGAACAACTTTGTAGCAGAAAGTTTTTCCAAAATCTATCATTTAAGTAGACTTTTTGACCATTTATTATTTTTACAGAATATTTCTTAAAAAATACTAAAAAGTCTACTTAAATGATAGATTTTAGAAAAACTTTCTTCTACAAAGTTGTTCAAAATGATGTTTTCTAGTGGATTTAGCGGCTAGTTTTCTTAAAAATAATGTATTTTTTCTAATTTGGTAAAAAATCACAAATGATTGGAGTGGGCAAATAGTTCAAAGAAGTTGCAATAACAAAGCCCTATTTTAGGGTAGAGCCTAGACTTATAGTTTGAAGTTTGTCCCAACCCAAATTTTGATGTCCCAAACCAGGCCCAAAAGTTTGAAACAAGCCCGACTTTCCTCCATTTTTTTTTTTTTTTTTGGGTAGTATAAAAACATTGGATAATACAATCAAAGAAACCAATAATATACAACATACTAGGAAAAATGTTTCAAACATGAGACCAGAGAATCAACATCCCAAACTCTCACCAATGGTTGATGTAGAATATAAGATTTCCTTAAAAATTTTATAGAAAAAAAAAAAACATACACACTTTCTCATTTTATTTCTAATTTACAACTCCCACATCCCACATCAACCCACAAGAAATGGGCGAATGCAAATAGCATTTTGGACATTTTTCAATTTTAAAACAATTTGCTCAATCATAAACAAATCCGCTGCAATTCAAAGGTCATATTACAATTTTCAAACCTAGAATAGAATATAAATCTACCCAATAATTGCATTAATATTCAGAGTTGCGGACATAAAAGCCTCTCCAGTATTTCCTCCCCCCTCCCCCTCCTCTCCTTCGAAGGAAATTTTTTTACACTTAACTCAAATCCCTATTCAGATTATAAATGAGTATTGATGTGCTTTTATTTGTTCGAATCAGAAACCTTTTCGATCTAAACGGCAAAATACGTATTAATGAGCTAACAGGCAATCAACCCTCTCTAATGCTTTTCAGTTTTGACAATAACCTTTACCAACTAACATCATGATTGATTTGACCCTTGTAGAATCTACCGTTCGGACGGTGCATATCATCTTTCGTTGGTTGTACTTAACCCTCTTCCAACTTAAAAATTATTTGTATTTCAGGTTGGATTAATGTTACAGAGACCAAATTTTAAACCAAAAATTTTAAACCATATGACGTGACAGCATGAAAGAATCTCTGTTTTGTGCATTAGCATCACATGATTTAAAAAATTTGGCGTAACAAGGGACTAAGTCATCATCCGGTGAAACTCATGGAAATCAAGGACCCCATTGCCATCAAGATCAAAGACTCGAATCATGGCAACACACTCTTCATAAGATTTTTCGTCTCCCAATCGATCCAACATCTGCTGCAATCCTTTTGGTGTAATAAAGCCAGAACCCTTATCAACCTCAAACATCTCAAAAGCCCTTCTAAGATCATCATTCACCTCACCACTCTCCCCTTCCATCAACTTCACAAACTCTTCAAATTCTAATACACAATCACCATTAACATCGAAATCGCCAATCACCCTTCGAGCCTCATCATTCGACAAGGACTCGCCTTGAGAGGCGAAGTAAGTTGTAAGTTCCTCACTTGAGATTTTGCCATCGCCATTAGTATCAAGGTAAGTAAAAACTTTTCGAAGCTCGTCTTCTTTTATGCTGTTTTTTGGTGTAATTAGGGGAGATGGAGAAGGGATTGAGGATTTGGATTTGGAATGGAGAAGGAGAGGAAAGGTTAGCTTGAGCCAAGTTTGATGCAGTAAAATTATAGAGAAGGGAAGGTTCTTTAGCTTGAAAAAACTCCTGTTGGAGAACCATTTGAATGGCTTGGAAATGCTAGGAATTGGCATTGGAGAAGTGGTTAATATGTGCAAGAACAAAAGGGTATTGGGCACAGCTTATATATAGGACAAAATTGATATATAGTAGGAATTTGATACGATACTGAAACAAGTTGAAGATAAAAGGGCAACTTGAGAGTTGCAGAGAAATTGCGTAGCAAAAATGAAAGGTCACTGCATGAAGGTGCGATGCAGGTTCTTTAGTTGTTAAAGAGACTGACTTCTTGTATAAAGTGCATTTACTCGAGAAAGTGACAAACTTTTTTGTTTTTTCTTTTTTTTCTTTCTTGGGCGACTTGGAGCTGAATTTTGAATGAAGACCCCGGGAAAGTGACAGGAAATTCCATGCAAGACTTGTTTTCTGCGAGGCTTCTTTTTGGATGCCAACAAGACATAGCAAGAGAAATAAATTAAAAATTGAAATATTTCCTAGGAGCGCAGTTCACTTAATGGCAGGAGTGGCTGTTACAAAACTTGAACCCAAAAATAAATAAATAAATAAATAATCACTAAATAGAGAGGTTTGCTGATTTGAGGATTCATACTTTAATTAGGTAGCTAATTATCCAAATTGGCGACCACTGAGGGTGGGAAATCAACCAAGACTTGCCCAATGGTGAGAGAATTCAAAATTGTTTGCTTCATGCAATTGCTAGGAAGAATACAATCGCCTAAGGCGGCGGTTGGCCTCCCATCATCTGACAAATGAAAATTATTTTGGAAGAAGTTTTAATAATGGACTTTTTAAAAAGTCATTTAAACAAAAAAATAAAAAAAATTAGTGTTTGGCAAAGTGCATTAAAAAAAAAAATACCATAACATCCGATACTTTAACTCGAAATTAAAAACCACCCTGATGTGTTATGCTTTGTGCCCGTTTGGATCGAGAAGCAAAAGCCAAAGAAGCTGCTTCTCATCATCAAAAGCTGATTGTGCACCATTTGGCAAAAAAAAAAAATCAACTTCTAAAATCAGAAAAAAGCTAAAGAAACTGATTTTTTAGAATCATCCAGTTGGGTGATTTTCCTTAAAGTGATTCTGCTTTTGATATCATTCATTTCCTAATACCAATATTGCCCTTACAAAAATAACTAAAACAATTTTCTTTCCTTTCATATCCCCACATAATAACCTAACCCATCCGTTCGTTTTCTCATAAACCAACTGTTGGATCAATGTAATTTTATGCAAGCATGACAAACATAATACGAGCATCTAATCCAACGGTCGATTTTTCAAAATACCTATCCCATCTACCCTATTGAGGAGTGGACCGCTAATTTGAACGCCAAATTATAATTATAAATAAGATTATTTAAATTATTTGTATTATTTATTATTTATATCATTCATATTATTTATTAAATAATATTATTCATATTATTTATCCTTATAAATAAAATTATTTATAATTTTATTGTCAAGGATAATTGTGTCAATTCATAATTAAAAGCAACTTCTTCATGTGGTATCTAAACAGACAGTAAAAACATTTCTAGTGCCAAAAGCACTTTAAAATACAGTATCCAAACGCAACTGACTTCTGTTTCTGCTTCTCTAGATTCTGCTTCTCTTCTACTTCTGCTTCTGTTTCCAAACAAGCCCTAGTGGTGTGGTCTCTCATATCAAACTGCTTTCCTCTTTTTCATACACCACTTAAATCACATGCAATAAGTCAAGGTGATTTTTAATTTCAGGTTAAAGTGTCGGATGATATAGAATTGTTGTATTTTAAAAGTCCATTAGTATAAAAAAGTGTGAAAAGTTCATTTGATTTCAAAAAACTATCTATAGTAGCTTCTCCTGAATAGACATTTTCAAGGATTGACTTCTCATAAAAGTCCATTTAAAAATATTTCACTAAACACTTCAAAAAATTCTAAATGAACTTTGGGCTCTAGAAAGCCCATTTGGAACCTTCTAATTGGAGGATCAAACGCGACCTAAAGCAGTAGTAGCAATTAAGTTGCATCTCTCTCTCTCTCTCTCTCTCTCTCTGCTGGAAGGTGATGAGTTTGTATTAACTGACAAATAATTTCGGGCTTTAGCCTTATGAGTTTGAGGCAAAATATGTTTGGTTCTGTATGAATCCGATTCATGAGGATATGCGCATAACTGGTGGATACCGGCCAGATATCAGAATTGAGAATTCAGAAATATGATTGGAGAATGGAGAGTTAATTAATTTGTTATATACACTAATGTTTTCTTGGGTTATAAGCTCAAAACAATTAGTTAGTTAATTAATTTGTTAAGGCTCCTCATTAGCAACTTCATGCTAGAGTTAATTATTTAATTAGGATCTGTTTGGATAAGCAACTATTTTCAATTTTTTTTTAGTTAATTTAAAAGTAAAAAATTAAAAGTATTTTATAGTTTTTGTAATGTAAAGTTTTTATAGTTGGGGTAGAAATAATTTTTTTACTATCTCGACTTTTAAAAGTAAATGCCAAAATTTTAGACACTGTTTTTATTTTATTTTAACTTTTAAAAGTGAAAAAAATTGAAAGTAGTAGTTTACGATATGAACCCTTAATTAACTACTAGCTAGGTTTGGCAACCCGAAAGTGGATAAGATATGAGAGATAAAAGTAGAAAATGCAATGTGTTTTTTTTTGGTTCAAGCGATACGCATGAGTAGGTTAGCAATTAATTGTTACTTGTTAGTGGGGAAGGAGAGCTACAAATGGACTAATTCTTATTTATGAGGATTCATGTCGTAAATCAAAATTATTCGTGACATATTATAAGTAACAGATAATTTTTTTCTCAGCACGTCCTGAAATAATCTATTTATAAATGTAGCACAATCCCATTTAATATTCTTTATTTACAGGGACGTATTTTTGGATCTAATTGCTTCCTTCTGACTTAACGACTTACAAATGATGTTTATATAATCAATTTCAATATGTCCACGTGTGTGTGTATATATATATATAAACACATTTTTAGCATAATACAAGATAAAACACCCACACACCCAAGACACACAAAGACACACACAATTTTAGGAAAATGTTATATATCCCAAAAAAATTGTCCCAAAAACTGTGTCCTAAATGATGTGTGAATATACAATCATCCTCTTTTTTTTTTTTTTTTTGACAATGTCTCTAGTTAGTTAGTAATAAGAGAATGGCTTAGATTGATTTATGACAACCTTTTTGAATTTTTTTTAATAAATATTTAGCATTCCTACAATTGCCCTTCATGTTTATAAGCTTCATCTAATCCGAAAAAATCCGGAAGTCCCTAATTTACTTGATATTTGGATTTCTTGGATTTGGATGATGTCAATTAATTTAAAAATAAGCAATTCTCATATATCAAATATTAAATACATGGTATGCAAAAGAATGGGCATCACAAAACAAGTAATTATCAAGATGGATTTATGAACAACTATATCATCCCATCCTTCTTAATGATCAAATAACAACAAACAACAAAGAAATCAACCACAACACACAATATACGTGGAAAACCCAAATTAGAAAAAAACCACGGGAAGAGAGCGAATGAAAGCACTATGAAAGTAGGATCTATAGACTCGATAACAACACTATACCAATTTGAGTCCACAAACTATGTCAAAATCGATCCATCCGTATCACAATCCCCTCGAATGAGTCCACGAATGATCCATAGCATTTCCCGAGCTAAACTCCACAGTATGCACTCCTCATATCGAGCTCCACGACATGTAACACCGATCTTCACCGGCAAACACTTTAGAGTCACCAAAGCCAATCTTGAATCCACAAGATCACAACCCAAAACTAATTGGATTACACTCAAACGGAATTATGTAATTTCCAGCAAGCTATGAAGCTCTAATCTATGGTGGGATTAAAGATCATAAGGTTAAATCTCCACATAATTGGAGTAATTGTACACAAAGTACAAAACCAGATCTAAAGAGAAAGGATGCATGTTTCTCTCTCTTAAATTAGTCACTCTTCTTACTCTAAATGAAATAAAATGTTGTATTTATAGGCCCAATGATGACCTAGACACGACATAAGAAAATAGGTCAAAAATACCATCAACAGAATTTGAAATTTTTGAAAAACACGATCTTCGATCAATCCAAGAAAAATCTGGATCGATCTAGATGCTTACACAACTTTTGGACCTTAAAGAAAATCGAATTTAGATCGATCCAACAAAATTTTGGATCGATCTAGAAGCTGCTAAGATTCTGGACCTAAATTCAAAAAGAAATTAGATCGATCCAATAAATTTGTGCATCGATCCCAATGCCACTTAATTTATGTACCTAAATTAAAATCGATATTAGATCGATCCAGAAAATCTTAGATTGATCCAATATGTAAGAAAATGATTTTCAGCAGCATTTTGATCAAATCACATTTTAATATAAATCACTTAGCATATTAGGATCAATCACTAATCACTTATGGGATAAATACTAGGTCTCTAAGTTACTTACCATCTTAAAAATGTGAATTCAAGAAGTTTTGATGATTGTCTTAAACTTTAGAGCATGCAACCTTGAAGTCTTTGACAAGTAAGATTGAGGATGGGGACATTGACAACCGAGATTTACATTCATAAGAATAAGCCAACTAAAATTCCTAACAAAACCCAAATTTTTTTTTTTTAAGTAATTGCACTTTTATACCTTGTACTTTGAGGTGTTTTTTAATTTGGGCCTTATACTTTTTTTTTCCCCTCAATTTCATACTCATACAATTAAAAGGTTTCACATGGATCCTAGGTAGCAAACAAATTGGTGATAAAGGCTCCGTTCAAATGAATAAATATGTCTTTTGAATAGGTAACCAGTTAACTGAACGGAACATTTATCTTAATCATATTTGCTAGCTAGGATCTACGTGATTAGAGTCTAATCCATGTTAGTTTTCTGTTCATTTACTTTAAGTCCTTTTTTTAATTTGTCATTCAATGAAAACTTTTTAATTTTTTAAATATGAAATTGGAGAGAGAGAGAGAGAGAGAGAGAGAGAGAGGAAGGGGGGCATTGAAAAAGACTCCAAACTATC
>JAESVK010000138.1:5822299-5834275 GCA_017140935.1 Hamamelis virginiana | reverse complement strand
CCAAGTGTATATTTAAAATATAATAACAACAATCACATATATAAATAGATAAAATATATATATGCTATAAAAAAAAATTTTCGGGGTCTTACAATAGGATCATATCCAACAGTCGAAATTTGAAACCGACCACTAGAGTATGGCCAAATGGCCGTACAGTCCACTTGCAATCTGGACCCATACGATCAGCTTTGTATATATATATATATATATATATATATATATATATATAACTCAACGGTTGATTTATCAAAATACCCATTTCATACTAAATTTTACAAATACCATATCAAATTAGGAATAAAAACTATGTATTAGATAACCTTACCATACATATATATTCACAAATATTGCAGTATTTATGAATTATTTTCAAGATTTCTGGGGACAATGGCCTGTCATTGATAAGTTGACCCACATATCTAATTAACCTAATGTGAAGGTTTAGATTCTTTCCAATTCAAAAAGGTGATGGAGACGTAGGACCCACATCAAAGACTTTTTCACCCTATCACCGAACATTAGCCGTACAGGAGGACTAACCTCTTAGATGCACGCCACGCGTCATTCAAAGAACCCCGCACGAGCTCCACGATCAATGTTGGAAGCACGCTTCTTCCTCGCTGTCTCTCTGCTCTACCGACACTTCTTCTTTTTTTTTTTCATTATTTTGTGACATTTTGAAAGTTCTTCTCATTGCCAATTAGCTGTAGTTGAGGCCACGTTGCAATGAAATTATGGGAAAAAAAAAAAATATTCTACTTAGAAAAAATTATTCAGACACCCTTAAAATTTGAATTCTATACCAGTAGATCCAAAATACTCTATAAATTATTCAAAAATTTCTCCAGTATTTTTCAAAAGTCAACTTTTTATTTATTTATTTATTTATAGATTTGTCTTTTTTTGTTGAAATTAAGAAGATTTTTATTACCTTTTAAAGTCTGTAACTAAATTTCTGTCTTTATGAAAAGTTTTTTAAAATTCATTCAATTCAAAATTTGAATTTTAATTAAGGTATATCCGTTTCTTCAAAGAATAAATTTCAATGATGTGAAAAAACAGCATGCACCAAACTCTATTGCTGCATTGAAAAAACGTGAAACTGTTGTTGCATTTTTTTTTTTTCACGGCTACCACCAGAAGTTTGTGTATATTTATACGACTTTAAACAAATATATAAATTTACCTATCTGTAAAAACCCCCATTATTCACTATGTGTTTTTAAACTTTAATATACTTGTGGTAATGAGATCTTGGCTGTCCAATTTGATCATAATGAAAGTTGGCAAAGCTCTTAATATGCGAATCAACCGTTTTTGTATAGTATCTATATTTATATATGTGTGTAGTATATTATTCGTATATATTCGTCTGATCAAATAAAAAACAAACTGAATTACCAAAACACAGCTAGAAATAGTTGGCGTTAATAATAATTTAATGATGTGGGAAAGGTTGAAAGAGGCATTTGGCAACATGTGGTTTTATTGACCATGTCCATTTGGCAAGTAGTCAATAGCTTTCTAAAATTGCCCATGAAATTTTCATCTCAAATGGGTTTTTGTTTTTCTTTTTCAAGAAATTCAAACATTATATTTTAAATTATATACTATTTCCCTTAAATGATGTGAACGTATTTAACTACATCACTTAACAATCAAAATAACAATAGTTATGCATATAGTTTTATTGATCTTGCCCAGTTGATAATTAATTTCATCAACCTTTCAGTATTAATATCTTGAATAATATTGACGGTATAATTTTAAATTTTTGTGTTTAACATAATTACAGGAAAAACGATAATGTGATACATTTAATTATTTATCTTTTCTTTTTAACCTATCAGGATAATGTAGGCGGTTAATGACCATGTCTAATGATGCGGAGATTCAAAATTGAATCTTGGCACATTAAGCGCCTGTTTACTTAGTGAAAAATTTTATAGTTTTTATTTTCTGTGAAAATTTTTTAAAAACAGTTTTCATTTTCAGTTTTCAAAATTTAGAAAATGTATTTACTTTGTAAAAATTAAAACTGTTTTCAAAATCTAAAAATAATGTAAATATATTTACTAAAACTATATATTTTCTCTATATGTTTTATTATTTTTATTTTTTGGTTTTACAGTTGGTCTACATTTTTTTTTTCTATGTTTATAAGCATTGGCACGATATAATCCTTATTTTCAGTTTTCATGAAAATACAAAATATATATATATATATATATATAAAAGAAGGGTTTTTTGATGTTTTAACATTATCTTCAAAACTGATTTCATTTTTTTGAAAATAGTTTTCATTTTTTACAAGTAAATGCATTTTTTAAACTGATTTTTATTTTTATTGAAAATAAAAATTGTGAAAATTTTCACGAAGTAAACAGATCCTAACTATCAGATTAATGGAGTTTGTAAAAAAAATTATTGACATTTTTATTTGATATGATAAGTATATTAATTATACTTCCAAAATACAGAATACCCATTACCACGACGGATGCTAGTGTTTTTATTAAAACGGGTGTATGCACTCTCCAAAATATAAAACTATTAATATGACAGGGTGGAATTAATAATTAATCCAATTCCTCTCTCCTATCATTTAGTTACTTCTATTTGTCTTTCATCATCAACTCATTTATTAATTAATTAACAGTAACACCTTTGACTTTATTCTCTTAATCTTTTTAGTTAAAGAGGCTAATCAGCTGGCAATTCCACATGAAGCCACACGTTACCTAATAAAAGGAAAGGAAAAAATGAAACTTAAATGTTAAGAAACCTTTATTTGTTCATCTTAGTTAATTTAATAAGAATATAGTAATAACTTTAAGCCCATAATTTTGAAAATGAATATGGATGATTGAGTAAATATGTAATATTAGGGTCTGTTTGGGAATTTTGAAAACTGGGTCTGGCCAATTTCGATCTCTTTTTACTATATGGTTTTTATATAAATCAGCTTCTAGTTGGTTTGAAAAAAATAGTGTTTATGTCTTATTTTCTGGACATGATTGAACTGATTTGCAAAAATTATATACTTACCAAATAATACTGAATAAAAACCAAACAGACTTATCATCAGCTGGCCAAGTTTTTTAGTTAGACAAATAGCCCCTTATTTTATCCTTTTGAATCTCTCAACAAATTTGACAATCAAACCACCTTCGTTCACAACCTTATAATAACTTTTTAAAAATTGTTATGTCTCAAAAAAAGAAAAAAAAATGCCAAAAGTATATACCAAAATAGCAAAGATTCAGTTCTCCTACCTTTTAGCGAATTTTCTTTTGTAATAAATGAAGGATTTGGATTGGAATATTTTTTAGGAAGATTTTTCCGCGATATATAGCATTACTGAAATTTTGATTTCGATAAAAACTTTCATTTGGATAAACACATGAATTGACCATAAGAAATTTAATAATTAATTACAGCTTATTGGTACAATAATCCTCATGTCCTAAACCAGTATATGAAAAAAGAAAAAAAATTAAAAAGGAATACAATCAAGAGTAAAAATAAATAAATAAAGAGGCAGGAAATTATTAATAAAACTAATTTATTTATTACATAAGAATAAATAAATTCATCAAAAGCACCATAAAATATCTCGTTATTGCTTTGCAATGATCATAACTCAGAAGTGGAAAATTTACAAAAACTCATTATTGGGATTTTTCTTTTCTCCTTATTATTATTGCAAAACACACAGTATGTGTAATAAAATCCTCTCTGTCAAGAGTTAAGACAGTTGAGGAGAAAGAAAAAGATTTAAACTTATATGTATAATAATCTACAAGATTAACAAACCTCTCTTCTTTCAGCATCTCTTTGATTAACTTCTGGTAACTGATGAGGTATTTCTTTATCTTCAGAACTCACATATATGGTTTCTTCACCATCTCTGAGATGAAAAACAGACTTACATGTATTCCTTTTTCTCTGTTTCTCTCTCCGACTAAACTTGCGCCAGAGACAGAGCAGAGCTTTCAAAATAGAGACTCTCTGTAAGAGCTTCTACTTTTTCAATCACTTAAGAATCCAGCGAAAATGGAGTCTGTAAAAGATCATAAGGAGCCCACAAAGCATCCAAAGGACAAGGCCGGTTCGCATCGAGCCTAGCCCAAGGCTTCCCTTTCCCACTCCAATGTAAAAGACTCACCGGACCCGGATGCAAATCCCGGCAAAGTCCCCGGTAATTATCGCCGCCGAGCCCATGTTGATTCCACCGGTGATTAACCGGCACTATATTTCCGGCGAATACAAGTAAAAATGGTGGAAGAGAACCCAATTCATAAATCCTCATTCTCTTTTGAAGCTCCATCCATTCTTCAATCTTTGTAGTATAATCCCCAGCTCGCCATCTGTCCAGATCAATCACCATTACTCCTGTGTTAAAGTAACAGGCCTTCCTGTTCGCGAATGTCAGTGACAAAAAACGATTTGACCAGAAAGTCAGAGTGAAATACGAGGTGAAGTTGGCATTGCAGTATTCTGGCGCAGCCAGTACTGCTTTTCCACCTAGCGGCGTGGCGGCGAGTTTCGCGATGTCGTCAACGAGTACTAAGTCCGAGTCGAGGTACACGACTCGGCGGACGCATAAGGGGAGTAGATTGGGTAAGTAACTTCGAGCGTAATTTAGCGGACAGTCGAGGGCTGAGCGAATGGAGGTGGAGATTAGGCCCGCGACGGCGGAGTCGTCGAAACGGTACACGTGGAAGCGAAGGTAAGGGAAGGAGGTGGCGATGGTGGTGCGTAGGAGCGTGGAGTTGGCGGAGGCGGAGGCGACGAAATGGAAGATTATGTTTTGTGGACAAGAGGAGTGTTGGAGGACTGAGAGAATTGCTGCCATTGACCCACGGATGTATGCAGCATCGAGGGTCATTGCCACGTGGACAGCGTTATCGGAGCACATCTCATTTATACCGTCGTCTTCATCGAGGTTGGTTTCTTCGCCGTCAACGATGGAGGGACAGTCCGGCGAGTTGTAGAATTGTGGGGCTTCTCTGAATTGTTGAGTGATAGTAGTGATGGTGGTGGTAGCAGCATTAGTAGTTCCAGTAGTGATAAATATGGCAATGAAATAGAGGAAGAGATAGAGGGAAGGGAGATATGGTTTTGGCATTGTGTGAAGGCTTGGAAAGAGAAAGGAGAGGGAGTTGGGCTTTTATGTGTGTGAGAGAGAGAGAGAGAGAGTTAACACGCTTTGGGTTTAAAAAAGAGGAGTCTGCAGTCAATAACAAGTTTGGTGAATTCCAGTTTAGGTGTGGATGTAACTTTTGTAGCCAATTTTGTGTCATGGGGCCCTTGACATCTCTTTCTCTTGCATTGCTTGCTATTGCTGTAATAATTAGTGAAAAAGAGGGAACATGACAGACTAAATTTATGTGCAAACTTACCTCCCTTCTTCTATAAGAGTCTCAAGTCTTGGATTTTTTTTAAGTCTTCAAAATCTTAGATTGGGAGGTTCCAGGAAAGTGGTACTTCAAAGGCCTATTATTAAAATTAAGATGAAAATGCAGACTAAATTCTAAAAGTAATTTTCGAACAATTCCGAGAGTGTCTGAACCAGTTTACGTGCACGTCAACTAATCCCTCAGGTGACTGTAATACCCTACTAACCACGGACACCGGGTAAAACGCAAAGCAAATATCCTGGATAAGTCGTCTAGGAAATTCGAAATAGGGACCTCGAACTTGGTACGCCGAAACCCAACCATCTAAGCTACCCTATTAATTTTTTTTATTTTTTTTATTTTTTGGGATTAAAGTGTAAAGTAGGGTTGATATTTCATATTTGTGTGGGTATTAACCCTAATTTACACTTTAACCCCCCAAAAAAAAAATCCATCCATAGATCATAGAAGCACCCAACTCTATAAGTTGGAATTACAATCCCTAAAAAAATAAAAAATAAAAATAAAAACCTTAATTTGGTAGATCATATAAAAAAAAAAAAAAAATCTAAAGATTCACAGATCACAAATAGTTCATTGTTAGAATTAAGGTACGTGAATGTACAATATTGAGTGTACATACATTGATAAATAAATAAATAAAAACCTTAATTTGGTAGATCATATAAAAAAAAAAAATCTAAAGATTCATGGGTCACAAATAGTTCATTGTTAGAATTAAGGTACGTGAATGTACAATATTGAGGGTACGTACATTGATTCCAACAAGATTTAGCCTGTAATGTTCATTATATATTCCCACCCTAGAGCAATAAACCTGTCATTTATTGGGGTGGGTGGGGTGGGGTGGGGAGTACACTGCAAAAAATGAATTGATGATCTTATAGTAGCATCAACTTTAATCAAGTTATGGGCAGTAGTGAAGAATTTTGTGGGATGTCTCAAAAAAAGGAATGTTAATTAAGTGGATTAATGTTCAATCAAACTCACTTTTGGCACAACACTTACCCATTACTCCATTGGTTAGATGTGGGTTCCAATTCTTTTGTAAAAGGCATGGAAATATTGATGACAACTTGACTTCAAGTCCACTCAGTAGTCTTTTAGGATAGGATCGCTTTTAAGAATCATGGACCCTGCTGCATAGTCCTTTTGATTCAAGTGTTTCTCTAAAATTCTGTGTTCATTTTTAATGCTTTGGTTAATTTGACTGTTGAATTCCAAGCATGGCCTTCCAAGTTCTCTTATCCTCTCTTTGCCCTACTTCTCCACAATCAAGACTTGATTCAAGTCCCCTTATAACTGATCTTTTGTTTTCATTCTCTATTCATCTTACAAAATTAATTCTTGAAAAATGTAGAATAAATATATATATATATATATATATTTTATAAAAAAAATACTAAACAGACCAAATTTTTAATAAGATTTTTTAAACCAAATGACATGGTAGAATGATAAATCCTCTACTTTTATATATTTCAAAAATACACAAAAACAGATGTTTTGTCTAGTTGCCTGCTGCGCCAGATGTTTTAAAATTTTTGATCTAAAATTTGATCAATTTAGCATTACTCATTTTTTATTAAAGGATTAGTTTTTTCGAGGATTGATTTTGTTAAAAGTGACTAGAAAATGGGGACATAAGATCTGTAGTCCCCACTCTACGTGTATACAAATCAAAACAGAATTACACAAATCACAAGGTTGCAAGTCTGTGATAGTTTGTGACCCACAATGCACGCTTATATATCACAAATAATTGAAAATATATATATATATTAAATTTTAAGTATCAGCAAACAAATAGGCCTCATATGTCTATTGGTCCATACAATATCAAGAAACCCAAACATAAAATAGTACAAATAATCCTTTTAAATACTATACTCAGGTACAAAGTCATAACATAAAACCCACAAGACAATCCTAAGGATCACCAAACAAACAAAATGGAAGCACCCCACATCTTTAAGACCACTAATACTACTCACCCTGCAACTGGAAAATGATAGTATTTAGATGAGCTAACAGCCAAGGGCATAACCACCAACTGAGGTTGGGGGGGCCATGTTTGAACGAGGGAGCCAATAGTGTATTATTTGAAAATTTTAAATTATAATATATAGATATATAATACAAAGAATTTAAGAAAGTCAGGGCTCCCTTAGGATGTACATAGTTCTGCCACAGCTAGTAACAGCACACACACATACCCAAAAAAAAAGAAAAAAAAAAAAAGGAAGACACCTGTGATGATTTTCCATTAGAGTTCCTTGCAACCCTGCATTCTTCTTACTATATATTGAATAAAGCACGGGACCAGAATTGATCCCATAGATTGTGACCGAACACTTGATTCATGTTGAAATATCTCAGTCAGGGAAAACTATCTATCATCAACTGGTATAGTCATAAATGTCGAAGCAGTCAACAAATTGGTGAGTAGTAAAATAACATTGACAATTTTATTCATTTATTTTTTTTAAAAAAAAAAATGGTCTAAAATCTTACGATCATAATGATTTTCACCGACACTTTCTTTAAAGATTCAGGCTTTATTTGAATTGTCAACCAGAGCTTGATTACACACCATACTTCTTGTTATCTTAGTTTGAACACATTATTAAGTTTTTCTATACATTTTTAGAATTATATTGCTTAATGATTTTTACACATTGATAATTTCATGTTGGCGTAAACTTTAGAACTAGTAAGATCTCGAAAGAAAATTACAAAAAAAAAAGATAGAGAGATGGGTACATTTGGAAAGTTATTGATGCCGAGCTCAAAAGTACTGAGGAATGGTGTCCTCAGAACAGACATCAAGATATTGAACTGGAAAAAAATGTCTCTATGATCGATCTACTCGATCTTATATTTTTTCTCCTAGAAAATTTGCCAATTCGGTTTACTTAAGCAAATTAAATAAGTAATAAATTGATTAATCAAGTAAGTAATTCATTAATTGACTAATTAACTAATTCCTCTTAATATCATATAGGCATTGACATAATCAAAAATTGAATTAATTACATATGGGTGATAAGGTGGAAGGACACCATCCCCTTACCGCAATTTTTAAAGGGTAAATTACATAAAAACCCCTTCACAAAATCTCCTAAAATTTTAAAACTGAATAAATAATTCATTATTTATTAAACAAAATAAAAAATAAAAAATAAAATCCACTTGTTTTATTAATTAACTAAAATAAGCCTACCACTGCCCAAAAATTCCAAAGCCCTAATATATGAGTTTAAATAATGAAAAATAAAATAAAATAAAAGGGAGAATTTGTGGAGATTAAACTGTGGATATATGATAAAGTCTTTGATGAATGAGTCATAGACTGTTCCCCTGCTGCCAGCCCATATCACTACGTCATGGCAACCACTTTATATTCATTAAGAAGCAAACATTACCTACCAAGAATGGCAGATTCCTTCCCAAAAAAAAAAAAAAAAATGGAAGATAGAATTAAATTGCAGATGGCCTGCAAGTTTTGGGCTGCGACAAGTTCAAACCCCCTGGTTGTTTTCAATTTTCATGGTACAATAAGAGGAATGGTGCAAATGAAACCAGCCTCAACAATTTAAGATATTTGGATACTTTTTCATATGGTCCACCCACGACCGAAAACCGTGTGTAAGAGCATCTGCAATGCTCGCTTTAACATGTAGTTTAGTGTCAGATGCATAACCCTTCAACTCAATAAGTGATACAATGCAGCACTTCAAGTTGGCATCTTTTATGTCAGCCTTTTCTACAACATTTAACTGCAGCAATGACTTTAAATTGTGAGGTGGATTGAGCAGTTGCAAAATGACCGTGACCCAAGCTTTTTCTCTAATTGTGTCACCAAAATATAAATTTCCAAACACATTATTAATTGATTTTATCACACAAATTAATTGTGTCACCATTTTGTCACACAAATTAATTGTGTCACCAAAATATAATTTTCCAAACACATTATTAATTGATTATACTACACAAACTACCATTATTTAAATGAAACTATATTCTTCCCTAAAAGAAAGTACTAATTAAATGAATATTAAATATTAATTTAGTAAATTTAAATTAAATTCAAAATGTATTATCGATTATTTATTGTAATTGGAATAACTCAATTTTATTTTTGTCATGCCATCACTTGTAGTGTTACTTTAAAGTGTGCATTATAGCATACATGGTTTTAAATTAAAGTGTGGAAGTTAAAAGGTGAAAAAGTGGACACGTGTCACTTAAACAATGGAGTTGATGTGGCTAAATGGTTGATTTAAAGTGTGAGAATTGGAGATGCTTTAAGACGATATGTTTGACTGCGATGTCATTGTTAAAATTTGATATTAATGCTCAAATAAATTGTTCCAATCGACTGTTTAGATTAAATTTTTTAAATCAAATCAAATTTTAGATCAAATGTTTCAAATGGCAACTATTTTGATGCTGCTTCATTAATTTGCTTTAAAATTTTAGTCTAAAATTTGATCCATTAAGCATTCTTCTTTTCTCAATAGGAAAATAAAATAAAATAAATAATTAAAAAAAGGGAGGAGGGGGGGGGGAAATGTTATTGGCACCGACACTTCACCATTAGCCATATATTTGCATTTCACAATCTTAACTCTTATGCTTTGAATGATACAAATACCCCTAATTTCAAAGCTTATTTGTCATGTGTGCATACGAGAAATTACATCTGATGCAAAATTACATATGGTGATTCTGTTGGGTAGTTGCAAAAGATATTTAGAAAACCGACCGTTAGATTAGATTTCGGCCCCCTCTTATGAATATATTTTCTGCAAAAAAATCACAGTGATCCAACAGTCGATTTTTTAAAAAAGTCAAGATGAAAAAATGTGACTTTTTTGTATCATAGTTTCACAGTTGGTTTTTTTTTTTAAACTAACCATTGGATCACCACAATTATTTACATACATGACATTCATAAGTAGAAAATCTAATATAACGATCGATTTTTCAAAATATGCTATGCAGTTGTCCCAACAAAAGTCACCTAAATTTCTCATGTGCACAGGAGAAATAAACTTTGCAATAAAGGGCATTTATATCATTCAAAGCATAGAACTATAAAGGTGAAGTGTAAATGGCTAATGGTAGAATGCCAATAATATTTAAAAAAGAAAAAAAAAAGATATCAAGGTACATACAGAGGAATTAAAATTTAGCATTGATATGATTAGGGGTACAATTTGAACTTTCAAATTTTGACATAAACACAAGAAATGAGAGGGGAATGCATTCAAATGTTCCTGCATGTGGGTGACCTACAGCTCAGAACCGTGTGTAAATGGGAATGGAATTACAGAGAGGTATGAAGGAGGATGAGCACATGGTCCGGACGACCTTTGTTCACAAGCTGCACTCAGCTCTCGTACGTGAAAAGGTGCCATTAAAGTCGGTGCCTCAGTACATGAAGGCCTGTATGCCTGTTTTGGACTAAGGAGTCAAAACTGAGTCTACTTTATTAAATGTTGCAATGTCAGAGATGATCATTGAAACCGCGTTCTCCTCCATTTTTGTCCACTTCTGTTTTTGCTCTTTTCTTCTTTCAAATTTTTTGGCTCCAAACACGTTCTTATCTACTCAACTTGTAATATTACGTTTATAAAAATAGCAAACTTGCTGTTAAAGAGCCAAACAGCCTGACAAAACAAGATTAAGGATGGCAATTTGTTCCATTCTCGTATTGCGGCTTTTTAACAGCCTGATAAAATAAGATTAGGAATGGCAATTCATTCCATTCCTGTATAGCGGCTTTTTAACAGTCTGATAAAATAAGATTAGGAATTTGCCGCATAAACGGGACCCACCTCGTCTCGCCTCTATAAGGACAGGTTATTTTTAAATTTTTCGGGATACAGGATAAGAATGGGATTAAAAATACTTGTCCCGCCAAAATATGGGTCGGGGACATGTTTATAATGCTCCGTCCCGCCTATTTATCCCCGTCTCGTAGGATTTTTCATCCCTGCTAATATAAATTTTATATTTAAAACATATAATTTTATATGATACATAAATTATAATCATATATTTGAATAAAATTTAAATTATTAATGACCTCATAACTTTTATGTCCTTCCCATCCATTTTAACATTTTAAACCATTTTTTTAATAATATCGATTACTTGATTTTCTCCCATTTAGGTGATCTCATTAACAATTTAATATTTTATAACCATTCTTATATATTTCCTATATAATAAGTCAAATCTCTCTTATTGTGGTTAACTCTCTCTTTCTTTTCAATTATTCAAACTTTATCTCTGTTCAGGATGACATGAACGATATTGTTATAAGTTGCACTTTACATAACTATGTTGTTTATGTGTAAAATGACCCCTTTAGTATATATTTTATTGAGAAAAACACAAAATATATTTTGAAAAACTGACCGTTGGATTAGATTTACTTCTTATAAATTACATACTCACCAAAAATCAAAATGATTCAACGGTTATTTTATTAAAAAAAAAAAAAAAAAAAAAAAAAAAAAAAAAAAAAAAAAAAAAA
>JAESVK010000138.1:5793121-5813893 GCA_017140935.1 Hamamelis virginiana | reverse complement strand
GAAACCATGTTAAACGACTTCACATCATTTTGTCCTTATGTGCTACCACCTTTAACCTCCAATGAATGCATTACTGACTATATTACCTTTTAGTGTATTGCTATTGATCCATCTACACATCATCATTCCAGCTACACTCATTTTCAGAAATTCCCATTACTTAAAAATGTCCACATCATATTTCAGCCTGGAAAATATTGTATCAGATACATGTGTATTTCTGGACACTAACAGGCAGACAAGCAGGCATGCAGCGAAAGATAAGTGAAAAATCCCAAAACATCAACTTTGACACAAGCAATCCAAGTCAAAGCTACTAGGATTTTTTTTTTTTTATTAGTTAAAGCTATTAGCATTGCATCTATATATCCTCTTACATGTAAGTTCCTAGAAGTGCCTTAATGCAACTCTCAAGATCTCCCTAGTTATGGCAATTAAATTATACTATCTGAAAAACAGATTGGCTTCAATTTGAGGAGGGCATCAAGATTGCAATCTTGAAACAGCAAGTAAACTTGTGGGTGTTAAATAAATGAAAGAAAACTGGAATTTAATTCTATATGTTATATTTCTTCAACTATATTCCTAGAATCTGAGTATTTTGAAATGTATAGGTGTCTTGTCAACTTTAACGTAATTTTAGAATTTAAACAATTAAATCTCCCAGCAAGCCTATTGAGCCATGACAAGAGGTAGTTTGTATCGTTCTGGAAGCCTACTTACTTCTACTTAAGCTCAAGAAAGAGCTGCCACATATGTTTGCTTAAATCATATAATAATTTTCTTTGAAAATAAATGACCTTCAAAAAATTCATGGGAAATGCTAATATTTCAAACCCAAACCCCCCCCCCCCCCTTTCTCTCTCTCTCTCTCTCTGCCCCATACCCTATGTGGGGCTACAACCCCCACTATGCCCTAGGTGGCTCCGCCAATGGTACTAATAATCCTATCAAACACTTAAAGGCTATCAAAACCATCTACCGGTGGTAGTTGACCCTTTAGAAGGAAGGAGTGAAGGGGACTTCATTTAAGTCATTTCCAAAACTCCATTGATGTTGTTGAATTTCAGAAACTGATTGCTCTTTCATTTGAGTTTACATGGTTTACACGAATTCCATTTGGATATATATATATATAGGGATTTGCTCTTATCAGCATTAGCTGATTTTAAGTTAAAATCAGCGAATGAAAGCAACCGTTGGATTTGTAACTTGCGGCCAAGATGATAATCACTTAAAATACCTGTAAATGGAGCCGACCCATACTGACCTGCGTGAACAACCCTCTCTCACCCGTAAATGTCTTGCCCTAAATGCAAAAAAAAACCCTCACCCAATTGGCCCCAACGCCATTCAACACTGAGAGAGGGACGACTAAGCACGGCTGGGATTCTCCATCTCCGATCACGTTGAACATTTCTCCGGCGGCTGAAGCTCCTTGCGGCGTCAATCCGCCTAAGCACAGCTGGGGTTCTCCATCTCCGATCATTTCTCCGGCGACTGAAGCTCCTTGCGGCGTCAATACGGCCTCCTTCCGGCGTCAATCAGACCTCCTTGCAAAAAAAACCCTCACCCAGTTATCATACACCTCATTCTGAGTTCAATACCTTTCCTTTCAATGCCATTCTCTCGCTCGCTCTCTCTCTCTCTACAATGTCGACCCCTCAAATGCTATTGGGTTCAATACAAAGCACCAGAAGAGTTTTGGGTTTGCTTTGTTTTTGTTTATAGAGTGTGAAATTGACCTTGGATACCGAGGTACAGTCCTTGAACCTTGAAGCTTTGGTCTCTGTTTCCTCCATTTGATTATATTATACAGTTTCCGAGTTTTAAGTATTGTTTTACATGTGTATTGGGATCTCAATTTGGGGTTTTGATGAGGGAGAAGAGGTTTTCTTTGATTCTATGGAAGTGCTAGAAAAGTGGGTTTTAATGTGGAATATTGGTTTAAAGCAAAAGACATGATGAGATTTGATGAGGGAGAAAGGTTTTCTTTGATTGATTCTGTGGATTCATTGCTGCAAAAGAAACTTAGTGCGGGTTGGGGGTGAGTTATGAGCGTGTGGGTATATGCGGGTCATGCTGGGTTGTTCACGCGGGTCAGTACGGGTCGACTCCATTTATGGGTATTTTAAGTGATTATCATCTTGGCTGCAAGTTACAAATCCAACGGTTGCTTTCATTTGCTGATTTTAACTTAAAATCAGCTAATGCTGATAAGAGCAAATCCCTATATGTATATATAGAAACGTTGTTATCAGGTACCCCTTATTCCTTATTTTAGCTTAAACTTAGCTAATAAGGGGTAGCCGTTGGATCATCACGGAGGGCTGGGATTAGCTCACTTCAAAAACCTGTGAGGAGCTTACGACCCACGAGAAACCCTTTGTCCCCTAAGCTGACCCGCGTGAAATCCCAATCAGAACCCCTATTGCCCTAGTTTTCACCTGCACAGCAAAGGGTTCGCCATCTCCATCTCCATCTCCTTCCGGCGGCGTCAAGCTCCTTCCGGCGTCAAGCTCAGCCTTCCGGTTTTGTGATAACACAGTGGTGTGGAGTAATAACATAAAGAAATGAGAGGATAAGAAAAGAAAAAACAGGAAAAGAACAGGAATAATTGAAGAGAAGCTTTGCATGATTGTTTACACAAATCAAACCAGAAATCATAGAATTGGGATTTGTGTTGAGATTTACTTGAGATTTTTGCAAAAGTTGTGTCTGATCATGTGGAAACAAAAATAGTTTCCAACTTCCTCCTGAATCCGAGAAATTTGAATTAATTTCATTGGGATTTACTGGGATTTTTGTAAAATTTGTGTATAATCATGGAGAAACAGAACAGTTTTCGAAACAGCTGAGCTTTCGTGGGGTGATGGAAAAACAGCAAAGTTTTCATCTTCACGCCGCCGGAGATGGGGAAGAAATGGTTGAAGAGGGAAAGAAAGAGGGAAATCATACCTGAGAAGGAGGGGCTTCATGCTGCCAGAAGGAGATTGACGTGGGAAGGAGATGGAGATGGAGCTTCACGCGGGTCATGCCTCTGATTCGGGTTTCTCGCGGGTTTCACCTGGGTTTTTTAAGTTGGCTGAGTGTTAGCTGATTTTAAGCTAAAATAAGGGGTACCTGATAAGAACATTTCTCTCTCTCTCTCTCTCTCTCTCTCTATATATATATATATATATACTCTCTCTCTCTCTCTCTCTCTCTCTCTATATATATATATATATATAGAGAGAGAGAGAGAGAGGATGGGGGGATCTTGAGAAGCTTTATGAAAACATGCAAATCACATTCCACATGCTGATAAGGGACACAACAAAAGTTACAAGAGCATTGACAAATACCATATAGACAGTTTACTCATCCTCAAATCACAAAAAACTAAACATCAAATGCACTGATAGATTTACAAAACACACGAGATTAACAAACCTAAACATCCAGTAGCAGTTTGAGCTCCAATATCAAATTCAGTCTATAACCCAATAAGAGCAAGGATCACACAAACACCAACTATCAAAAACAGCATCTTCAAATAGTAATCTGCTTGCTGTCCTTGATTTGTATGCTGTGGGAATCCCTGTGCATGAACCCCATGGAACGAATTAGAAAACCCATAAGGAAAACCAGCAGCAGCTCCAGCTCCATACATGGTAGCATCAGGAAATCCATGCACCTGGACGTTAAACATTGACGGGATAAGACCACCAAATGCAGCAGATAGCGTGAAGTTCCCAAACCTTGCGGTTGCCATCGGTGCAAATCCCCCCAATCCACCCATGAATCCAAACCCATGTTGTGGGAAATGATGATTTGCTTCCGGTGGGGGAGCTGTTTCGGGTCTCTGCCCTGCAGGGCGATTTGGAATATTAAGGCCAGGGATCGACTTAGACCTCGGATCAGTCGATGTCTTTCCCCGGCCATATAGTGGGACCAACTTCTCCTCCTCAATAAGGGCCTTACAAACCGGGCATTCTTGTGAATGTGAGTGAATATGGAGCCATTTGTAAAGGCAAGGCCAGCAGAAAAGGTGGCCACAAAGAGTAATAATTGGGTCTTGAGCTAAGTCAAAGCAAATATTGCATTCGAAGTTACTAGCCTCGTTGTTTCCATTGTTGTTGGAGCAAGACGGGCTTTGGGGTGACGTGCTTGTTGATTCCCCAAACCCACTTGCCATCTTTCAACCGCAGAAACTCAATTGCCCTATAAATCACATTAAACCCTAAATTAACTCCAGCCATAATAAATACAACCACATATCTCAAATTCCACTAAGCAACACAATCCAATATTCAACAACAATGAAGAAAACCTCTTTAAGAACAGAAAATCTCGCACAATTGACACTCTAGGTTTTTAGTTTCCACCAAGCAATGTGGGAAAAAATCAAAACCCTAGGTTTTCACTAACCAACATTGAAAAATAAATCTCGTAATAAATAAAAAATCCAAAGATCTCTGTTTGGTTTTTGGAATGGAAGAAAATAAAATAAAATGTCGACTTTTCTGAACAACCAAGAAGTTTCTGGAATCAAACACCAGAAAATTCACCAAAACCGATCAAACCCCAACAAATTCAAGCACCAAAACCCCAGATTTCGTAAAATCATGATAGCTTATAACCAAATATATTGCTTACCTTTCGAGAAAGCAAAAATACAAAACTTTGAAAATTCGAAACGTAGGGTTATTTTTATTGTTAGGGTTAGGGTTTCAATCAACCAATGAACAGAGATCTAATTATTCTAATCTAATCTAACCAATCAAAACTAAAATTGAGAAAAATTACTGACCTTTGATTAACAGATCGGCCGACCGATGAGATTTCGATCGGAAAGTCAAAATGGAACAACCAAGGAATTTGGTTTGACGGTGATACGAAGAAACGTTGTCGGAAGTTTCCAGTCTTCTTATCTTTTTATTGTCTTTAGGGTGTATATGTTATAGACCATAACTTCTCGTATAGCCTTATGGAATCTGGAATTTATGAGCTATCCATCCAGCTGGCATTATGCTATTGGTTGTTTGTGTCCCCAGTCCGGATTTGCCCGTTGATAATGCCAAAACTATTATGTGCTAACATCGCACTGAGCCACTGATCCGCAATACATGCATCACCAAAATGTACAATTTTTTAGTAATTCGATTCCAAAAATGCTATACAACCAGAAACTTTAATCCGAAATTAAAAATCATTCTGACGTATCATGTTTTGAATGGTTTAATCATTTTTTTTAAATAAATTATATTTTTTTCATACACCACTCAAAACATGACACATCATGGTAATTTTTAATTTCGGATCAAAGTTTATGATTGTATAGTATTTTTCGATTTACAAAATATCAATGAAAAACTTGAATTTTGATTAATTCGTTGTTGAATTATATATCTTTCTTATAAATATTATGACGGTCAAAAATCAAGCTAATCAGATACTAGTAGCCATTCAATTTATAAGATCACAGTTATAATCAAAAATTGTATTCATGACTGTCAAAAATTATACAAAAATAGAGATTCTACCGTTCATCATTTTGTCTAAAAAATTTAATCTCAAATTTGATCCCATATCATTATTTATTTTTCAAATATCTAACAGAAAATTTGAACTCCATGATGTCACCATTGGTACATCTTGTATTTTGGATTAACCGATCCAACGGCATGGAACGTTTCTGACTAAAATTAGGAACGTTCGAATTTGTACTGACCTTTATAAGACGGACTTCTAGAATGAAGACTCATTATTGGTTTGTTACCGTGTTAATCACAGCCGCCGCCGTGGAAAATGACTTTTCTTGTGGTCTCACCTCAAGACTCAAGTGAATATGATATCGTATTGAAAAATGCCACGTGTTCTATATGTTTTTTATATTTTAATTTAATTCATTTGTATGAGTTAAGATTCATATTTATATAATATTTATGTAATTTTGGGTGAATTTCACGTTACATCGTTGAGCTAGGACATTTTTTTTTTCTATACAAGTATCCTGGATCAGCTTACGCGTACAAGACTAAATCCTACACCTTGAACAAGACTTGCGTCCTGGGGTCCGTGACTCAGGATATTAGTAATTAGTGGGAGTCGAACCCAAGATCATGGGACTTTGTACGCCTTTAATCCTGCTCACATATTGAATTGATAGAAACGACTTGGAATCAAAACTGAAACATCTGTTTAACAAAACGTGATTATTAGCCAATCTCACATACTCTTTCGCACGTATCAAAATAAAATTTTTCCAAATGACCAATGGGATGTATAGCATTACTTTTTGGGAATGTAATACTATCCTTGCCAATTTGTCGTAGTCAAGCTATAGTTTGATTTTATTGATCTACGGGTCGGTTGCTAGTTGGAACTTTGTCACTTCGTACATTCCTCAAATAACTCCCATAATTGCGGTCATGTAATTTGCATTTTGCATGGCTACAATAAAACATATGACCATAAGCTTCAATAAAAAATACTAGATTAATTTGCATGATATATCAATGTTTATTTGTCATATAAAGAATAAAAAAATACTAGATTAATCATCATTTATACCATATTTTTAAAATCATCTAACACAAAAATATGACGTGGTAATATCATTACTTAATTTATATAACGTACAAAAATAAAAATTATGTCATTTTTCTACATCATATGATTCTAAAATATCATCTTAAGAGTCGCTGGCTAAAAGTGCATATAGACCATCTTAAGAGTCGCTAGCTAAAAGTGCATATGAAATATCACAAGAGTATGCTCACTCCCCGCATGCCACGCCTGCAAAAAATCATGCCGATCCGATGGTTGAAATTTTGCCTTAAGCACAAATGAAATTTATATGTAGTCTTTGGTAATTTCAGTCTGCTTAAGGCTGGTTTACAAAATTCCGACCGTCAGATCGACATGATTTTTTGCAGGCGTAACATGCAGGGAGTGAGCATCATATCTAACGGTCAGAATTTGGAACCGACAACCAGAATACAACCAAATGGCCGTACAGTCCACTTACAGTCCGGACTGCAACTGATCGTTGTTTTATATATATATAATCATAAATTATGATAATTGAAAATTGTTAAAATTATCATTGAAGAGGACATTTTATATAGTCCAAATCATGGTATTTTACATTAAAATGACTAGACCCATGACATATTAATCCCGTGTAATAATTTTTCTTTTTCCATCCGATCCCATTACACCTTAACTCACAAAATTAATTATGGAATATGAGTAAGATTATAATTCACTCTACATAAATAAACACTTTGAAATTTCTATCCCATCTCATTTGACACTAAATCTCAAAATTAATTATCGAACACAAGTAAGATTACAATTCATTCCATTTATGCCGATCCATACAACTCATTCTTGTATATGAAAAAGATATTAACTAACATTTTGAAAAATGTAACTAATTATTTAATTATTGGATGAAAAAAATTCCGTACAAAGTTATAGGGGAAATCTAGAAGCCAAAATGGTGATAAAGATTGAGTGGAATGGTCTTCTCCGCCGTGTTTGTTCCTTTTAATTTTCCATTTTATAATCCATTGACCTTCAACCCTTTACCAGCACAGCCCATTTATATTTGTATATGTAAGACCCTCTTAATCAATCACCTCTCCAACGTTCATTCCCATTGCCATCTCAACCAAAATTCCCATTCCCATTTTTGACCCATTTCTCTCTCTAAAATCGGAAGGATTCGGCATTTGTTACAGAAATTTTGAAAGACGATGATGGAAGGAGGAACACAGTTGGTACAGAGCATACAATACTATCTATCAGAACACCCATTAATTGTAAACTTCCGTTGGAGCCATGCCCAATCATGGGGCTCCACGTGGTCTTTCCTCCTCCATTCCATTTCTTTTTACATCGCCGCCGCCATCGCCATCAACCACTTCCTTACCCTTCTCCGCCGCCGCCGCCCCATTCCTTTAGGACCCATCCCAGCAATTCACAGCCTCTGCATATCCTTAATCTCTCTCCTCATCTTCCTCGGCCTCCTCTGCTCCGCCGGAGCTGAGATCCGCGACACACGGTGGTTATGGAGCCGCACCAAAAGGACCCCGTTTCAATGGCTCTTCTGCTTCCCTCTCGGCACTCGCCCATCGGGGCGCGTGTTCTTCTGGTCTTATGTCTTCTACCTCTCGCGATTTCTTCACCTTCTCCGCACATTTTTCAAAATCCTCCGCCGGCGAAATCTCACCTTCTTTCATCTCTTCAATCAATCCATTCTCATTTTTACCTCTTTCCTCTGGCTTGAATTCTCTCAATCGTTTCAAATTCTCGCGATTCTTCTCGCTACTTTTGGCTACTCTGTAGTTTATGGGTGCAGATTTTGGACTGCGATTGGATTGCCAGGGGCTTGCTTTCCCTTTGTGGTGAATTGTCAAATTCTGCTTCTGGGTTGTAATTTGATTTGCCAATTTGGGGTTCTTTTTCTGCATTTTTTGAAAGGTGGGTGTAATGGAATTGGTGCTTGGACCGTCAATTCTGTGCTTAATGGCGCCATTCTTGTGCACTTCTTGAAGTTCTATGTGGAGGTGTATTTGGGAAAAAGTGCAGGCGTTGATATGGCGAGGATAGAGAAAGAGAAAGAGAAAGAGAAGGAAGGTTGACGTAAAAGAGTGTTTTTTTTGTCACTTTTGTTATGATTCTTTGGTTTCCTCGCAATCTGTATACTTTGGGGAGATTTGATGAAAAGGCCCCAATTTTCACTCTTTTTTTTTTTTTTTTTTAAAGGAAATAGGATGTATATGGTTATGATGAAGTCATGAAGAGTTTATATACTTTTCGTTACTTTAAATAAGAAAAAAATAATAATTAGGGTTTTAGTTGTTAGTTTGTTGCTTGTTTTGTCAAGATTCAAGAGAAGAGGGATTAGGGTTTAAGAAACATGTGAAATTTTTGATAGGTTAACAGCTGAAAAAAAGGAGGAGGATGATTAAAGTTCTCTCTCTCTCTCTCAGTGTTTTATTGGTTTTATTTTTTGTTTTATTTTATTTTATATTTTGGAAACACCATAATGAGTCTTTTATGGAATTAACAAAGCCCCATAAGTGTGTGTAATTTCGTACGGCAATGCTCTTTTTGGATAGCAATAAAAACTTTATATGACATAAGAAGTCAAAATATTTATAAGAGCATCACCAATCTCTACTCAAGTTCAAAAACAAGTAAAAATGCAGTTTCAATCTTTAACTCAAACCTGAATGGCTGTATTAAATATAAGGATCACTTTTGGTTACTTTAAACAAGAGGAAACAAAGAAGATTAGGGTTTTAGTTGTGACTTTGTTTTGTCAATAGAAGAGGGATTAGGGTTTAAGAAATGTGTGAAATTTTTGCTAGGATAACATCTGATAAACAAGAGGAAACAAAGAAGATTAGGGTCTTAGTTGTTACTTTGTTTTGTCAATAGAAGAGGGATTAGGGTTTAAGAAATGTGTGAAATTTTTGCTAGGTTAACATCTGAGAAAAAGGAGAATGATTAAAACTCACTCTCTTTGTCATTGTTTCATTGGTTATGTTTTTTGTTTTATTTTATTTTTATTTTTTGAAAAACCATAATGAGTCATATATGGAATTAACAAAGCCCTATGAGTGTAGGGTAATTTAGCCCGGCAACGCTCCTTTTGGATAGTAATAAAAACTTTATAAGACATAAGATGTCAAAATCTCTATAAGAGCATCACCAATCTTTACTCAAGTTCAAAAACAAGTAAAAATGCAGTTTTAATCTTTAACTCAAACCCTAATGACTGTATCAAATAAAAGGAGAAAAAAATGTCTACTCACATCAAGGGAGATTCAAATCCTTATTCATATGACCAATGGTAGCAATTTTCTCATTTTCCTACTGCTCTCATGTCCTGTTTGGCAGACTCAACAGTCGTGAAAATAAAGAAGAACAATATCTTAGTTTCAAGGTTGGTCCTTGGATTTTGGGTGCCTAAACAAGCTCCTAAATGGAATCCTATTATATATTAACAAAATAAAAATTTAAGTGTAAAATATTTAAGTTTTTCTTTTATTTGCTATAGTACCCACCAATTTCTTGCTTTTGAGTATTGGGCTTTGTTATTTGGGCTAGTTTTCCAGGCTTGAAGCTTATATGAGGGTCATTGGGGCCCATTTTTAGCAAAAACTTGGGGCCCAATGGGTTTTTGCCTGGCTTGTCCTCAAGGTTATCAGTTATCATAGTTGGCTTTATAATTTCTTTTTCATTTTTTGGCAAAGAGATTGTTAGATGAACATGGTGTTTAATATAACAACCAGTTGTTAAAGAGTACATAACTATATTTATAGGTATTAATTTTCTCATGAGGACTTGGCTTTTTAGTTAATGTAAGATGAAAATTTTGAAAAATCGGCCGTTGGATTAGATAGTCTCCCAGTGTATGTCATGTATGCCAAAAATCACAGTGATTTAACGGTCGGTATCTAAAATACATATTGTGAAAAACTGTGACTATTAGATACTGTTATAATTTTTTACGGTATGTATTTTAGAAACCGACTATCAAATTACTTTGATTTTTGGCATCCATATCGTACATAGGAAGAATATTCAATCTAACGGCAGATTTTTCAGAATATCTATCTTACATGGCTAAAAAGCCAAGTCCTCGTATATGAGCTTATAAGAAAAGGACTCAATATACATTGATATTATTAAAACAATTTGGTGGTGGATGGGCAGTGTGTTGGCTGTTCGAATGTCGCCAGAGTTTTAATTAGAATATAACATTGGAAGGTTGCATGTTTAACTTCAATTTCACGCTCTTTTAATACATTGGTATTAATTAGTCATTAGAAAGAAAAAGGAAAAAGGCTTCCATTGTACTTCATCACTTTAATGATCCACTTCACCCAATGATTTCACCTGTTGCATTTAATTTGCAGTGAAAAATGATTAACATTCACAAACAAATAGACAAGTTTGGATTTGCTGTTGATCTTACAGGTAATCAACATCATCGTTGGATGGCTGACATGTGTACTAGAAATGTGATCCAATGACTCACGTAAGAAAGGCCCAAATCTGGTGTATTTTGGATTGCCTGTTAGTTCTATGGGTCTTTCTTATGTGAATCATTGGATCCCCTTTCTTGCACACGTGTTGGCCATCCAACGGTGATCAACAACAAATCCAAACTCCAAACAGACATATATGTACATCGGTACCCATGAAAATTGACACGGACAAACCGGTAAGGAATTTTTTTTTTTTTTTTGAATCATCTAATTCCTAATTCCTATATTGATGACCTATCTTTGTCTAAATTGAAAAAAAGACTTAATCCCTACCTGAATTATTGAATAAAATAAAATTGGCTCATACTAAGCTACCAGAGCTAACTAATTGGTGAAGGTATATAGAATAAAAGAGTTGGAATTAGACTAGATTTAGAAATCGAACCCCACCAATATAAAAATAAATAAATAAAATTAACAAAGACTAATATTGAAAAACATCACATGTTCACAAAATTGTGTTTAAGTTTTATCATAAATTTTACAGATTTTTTTTTATAATTTATTTTTTTTTTCCCACTACAAAATGGATGGAAGTGATTGAATTGGGTATTTGAATCCCAAAGGATAACTCAGTTGGCAAGGGACCACGCCTCAAGAAGCTGAGGTTCTGAGTTCGACTCGTACTAAACTCTTGGAGCCACCGGAAGCTTACCCAGTTATTAACTTCAGGGTCCTGGGATTAATCAAGGTCCGCGTAAGCTTGCCCGGACACCCAGTCATAATAATAATATCTAAAAAAAAAAAAAAAATTGGACCGGAGAAATGGATGATTGTATAATTTCTTAATAATTTATGACCGTCAATAATGATATTTTTTGTATTATTATTATTATTATTATTCCTTAGGAAGATTCAAGTGCATTTATTGATTAGATGTCTGATTTATTCTTAGTTCTGAATATATTAATGGAACTAACATCAATCCATTAAATAAGGGATTCGGCCAGTTGGTGAACCAAACGAATTGGTGAGCAGTCATAAGTACAGCTGCAGCATGTTGTCTTTCTCAAGGAAAATTATAACATACATTCGTAGAAATACAGCATCTTTCACATGATAGCAACCGAAAAATATAATGTATCTAGGACGATATATATAGACAAAAATATCCTATCATGACTTTTAAGTCAGCATGAAGTTTATAGGTGATTGTGGGATGTATATTTTGAAAAACTGACCCTTGAATTAAATGCTATGCATATGTATGTCAGGCATGCCAAAAATCATAGTGATCAAATAGTCGGTTTCTTAGATATGTCACTAGGAAAAATTATGAGAATTTTTAGCCGTCGGAATTTTTCAGTCTGTATTTTGAGATGCCTTTATCGGGTTACTGTAATTTTTGGCAAACATGATATTCATAATAAGAGTATCTAATCCAATGATCAATTTTTCAAAATATGCATTCCACAATTTCATATGAGCTTGATGCTGATTTTCAAAAGTCAACACATTCTCACTAGATCGGAACTCATATATATATATATATATATATATATAAGTGTTCTAGTCAGGTTTTGCTGACTTTAACTAAAATAAGCAAATAACACAAACATTTAGGTTTCTATTTACTTAATGGATGATTCATCTTAAGATTCCAATTCAAGAATTTGTGTTTTTTGTTGACTTTAGTTAAAGTCAGATTTTGCTGACTATAACATTTTTCTATATATATACATCAAATAATTTTTCTTCTTTCACGCGTTGCATGGATTTCATCTTCAAATAAGTGAGATCTTAAATTGAACATACCAAATAGAATGAATTTTATGACTTTTTTAGCAAACTCAATTGCCTTTGAGTCTCAAATTCCAGTTGCATGCCCAATTCAGATGGATATCACAGCTTTAATAGAGGATATTTAAGTTCTGATCAAATTAACTTTGACTAAAATTACTTTTGGGACTCAAAATTTCACTTTTAATTTACTATTTCTACACCAATTGCTAAAAAAAGAATAAATGAAAAGAACAATGGACCCCAATATTATAGCAGGTTAAGATAAGTTTTATGTTGTGTTAAAAACAAAAATAAAAATAGAAATCTAAATAAATAAAATGGACTACAACCAACTAGAGTTAGCTATCAGCAAAGGGATGAATTCTAAATTTAAATATTTCCGAATTGGAAATCAGTAAAACTCTTTTGATTAGTCAATGGTCAGAACTATAAGCATGACCATTATACCACCCCAGGAAGCGAGCCATCGTAGGAAACAAATAAGTGAAGGCTTAGGTAGAGTTGAAGTTTTAGTGGGGATAGAAACGACCTTAGAGAAGAAAAGCTAATAAACAAATGGCTGTCTTCGTCGGATTCGGGGACGATTGCGCAGCCGCACTGTAGATAACGAGGTAAACTGGATCAGCTTCTTCTAACCACAAAACCCCACCTCATGGCTCGCTCTCATAAAATCCCCCATGTCGGCCTCTGATATTTTTTGCAAATCCACTTTTCCTCCTTTTAACCAATCGCAAACTACTCCGATCACTACCCGCTGTCCAAGTTCCCTGTTGTATTGCCAACTTGGGAATTTCGCACAACTCTCTCTCTCTCTCTCTCTCTCTGGATCCACGCTAACTTCGGCATTTCAGAGACCAGGTATCGAAGCTTTTCTCACTGTTTATTATTCTCAGATTACTTTTTTTTTTTTAAATAATAATTTTAAACTCTGTTATCATCTTTAGTACTATTGTGGAATTTATCATCTGGGTATTGGTTTAAGATTGATGATTTTATTGAGGATGTGATTTTGTGTGTGTGTGTGTATGTTGTAGGATTGTGGGTGATTATGGTTGGTTTGCAGGGAGATAGGATTAGCTTTATGGGTAAAGGGTTTTTGGTGGTGTAGGGTCAATAAGACAAATATGAGAGCCCTGTATGGAGTTTTAGAGAAACTTTGATCTTGGGGTTATGTCATTTGGTATCAAAGTGCTTTCTTAATTAATGGAAAATGTTCAATTGGAGTATTGTAAGCTTGGTGGAATTGGTGGCCGTTGCTCTTTGGGATGGAGTGTCTTTAGCTTTACTAGTTACTTTTCTTTGTTTCGTTGAAAGCCATATGGATTTTATACCATATTTGAGAATTGCATAGATTCTCCAAAATGACAGTATCCCAATGGAAAGGAAACCCTTATGTATTTGGTACCATCTAATAGTTCAGTTTTGAGAATTGTATAGATTCTCCAACATGAGTGTTCCAATGGAAAGGGTGTTTTCTTGGGTTCAGAATCCTGCGTGTTCAAATTTAGTCATCTTGAGTGAATATTGTGGGTTTAATGGAGAACTAGACAATTGAAAGGTTGCAAGAAAACTCCTTGAAATGGTTATAAGAAGGAACCCTCAAAGCGGTCATGTTTAGCCCTTGACAACATTTTTTTTGCTGTTCGTTCATATGTATGGATTCCAACTACAATGCTTCTCAAAGGTTTTTGAACCCCGAGGAGAAGCTTCTTTGACGAGGGTGGATTATTATCTTTCTGATGGATAAGATCGGCGTTTGGTTATTATTTTAGGATTGTTTTAGTAATGTGATTGGCATTTTAGATTTGGTAGTGTGCTGCATTGAAAACCGAGACTTTTCCCCTTGAAGTGGCATTTATGGAGGAGTTTATTTATTCATACTGCTAATGGTATTTCTGCCTCTTTTACATGGAAGTGGGCCTCACATCACGTGGATGGGGTCTACTTATCTTCATGCGAGAGAAGTAATATACCGCCAACAATATGACTAGTTCTTGCCTTTATGGAGGTTTTGACCCCTTGAAGTGGTTTTACCAGTAAAATAATTAATAGATGGACTCAAGAAATAATTTATTTACCTTATGTGGGTTTTTAATGAGATTCATATTATCTAATTTTCTGGTGACCTTCCCCCCTCCTCTCCTCTTTCCCCTGTAGCTCTCTAATTTGTGCACGATATTGTTGTTGACTTTTTATTGAAGATGACAACCTTATTTAAGCAGATCGGTTGCCTTGTTCATGACTGTCCGGGAATTGACACATGGCTACTATTCCTATTTAAACTCAGGTTGATTTTTTATCAGCATGCTGCTTCCAATGGGAATAGGCAACATGGGTGGTTTTTGTTTATATTTATATTTTATATTTATGCGAAGAGTTTGGTCTTGAAATCCATGTTTAGCTGGTAGTCATTAATTGATCTTGGCACATAGGATTTCAAATCTAGGCAGAGCATGCTATAACCTTGCTTCAATCAGTGACTTCTTGACTGGTGATTGGTGACTGATATATTACCACTGTCAGTTCATGGCAATCATATTGTCCATTGATTGGGCTGGTAACTTGAGTAGTTCCCCAAGTACTAATTTACAGTTACAGTTTTGCCATTTGATAGGGATTGGTATGATGTGCTGGTGCATGAAATTAATTACTTGCATTATCCTGCGAAAGCTAGCTGGTCACGATTATAGATCCTAATAATTGTAGGGATCACATGGAGACAAATGATATTTTGAAGGTTTGCCATCGACAACCATGACAATATTCTTTCTTCATGATGGTTGAAACCCTCAATAACTAAAATTTATTGACATCCTACCAAAATTGCATCTGGTTTTGGAAGAAACCAGAAGAGGATAAGTGGTATCATTGCTTTAAATTTGTTCTGCTGAAGGATTTTACATTCAGCTGCATATTACTTCACAATACATCTTGTGCTTCTATAAAAATTTCATGGAACTCATTAGTGTGTGATAAGAAACCTAAATTTGACAGCGATGGAGATGCATCAACATCATGTTGTAGTTTGGGTGTTCAAGTGCTGTTGCCTGAGAGACTAATTTTCCCCTTACAATACTGGGCAGTCTAGTCAAACATGGAGAAGGGAATTGAGTTTGGGTTTCATTTCAGCGACTCCACGATGTGTTTTGTTTATCAATCAATTTGCCAATCTGATTGAACTCTTATATTTCTTCTATTATGGCATATGGATAGCATCAATGATCATATCATCAAAGCGGTACGGCTGTGCGGTTGGTGTTAGGCTTTTAGTATAGGCGTTGTTTTCTTTGCCTTAATCACTCCTTCAATCTGATCAATATGTGTTCAACTTCATCAGTCGTCATGTCAATAGAATTGCATTCATCTTTTAATATTTAAAACTTTGGTTCTTTTGGTTATCTTTATGTGTTGGCTAAATTATGTTGCAAATTTGGAGTTCGTGCTTTTTTGATTTTTGACGAATGTAATGATTTTCTATATACATGTATTATGCAACACGATATATTGCCAATGTTTCCCCAATTATATTTTATGCAGAGCCGATGATTTGGGTATTCTCATGCGCTACTGTTATCGCCAAACTTCTTCCGTCGACGGCACTTTTCTTGCTGCATCTCTGTTGACTGAGCTTGAGACATGACTACATAAGACAGCATCCTTACCATCATTTGAGGGGCTTGGCCATCTTTCTGTTCTTTCTCCAGTCACAAAGTAATGAACATGTGGTTTTTTATTCCCTTCTTTTTAGGAAAATATTTTTATAAAATTTAGGAACATCTTAAGTGACTTTGAGGCATGTTATTGCAGCTGTGCTTGGAAGGAGTTTGAACTTTGAATGGTTCCTGGAAGAACATGGAAGTTTGCAGCAGGCCCCTCAATTCTAACAATGGATTAAAGCACCGCCCTTTGACTCCTTTCAGGGTTTTAAGGGGTTTGATATGTTTAGTGGTTTTTATTGCAACCGCATTTATGTTTTTAGTGTATTTCGGACCTGTGGTTGCTGTCATGTTGCGGGTTTTCAGCATACATTACAGTAGGAAGGCAACATCTTTTCTTTTTGGTCTTTGGCTATCTTTGTGGCCCTTTCTATTTGAAAAGATAAACAAGACTAAAGTGGTTTTTTCTGGAGAAACTGTTCCAGCAAAGGAACGTGTCTTGCTTATTGCTAACCACAGAACTGAGGTTGATTGGATGTACTTATGGGATCTTGCATTACGGAAGGGTTGCCAGGGCTACATCAAATATATCCTTAAAAGCAGTTTGATGAAATTACCTGTCCTTGGCTGGGGATTTCACATTTTGGAGTTCATTTCGGTTGAAAGGAAGTGGGAAATTGACGAACCAGTTATGCACAAAATGCTTTCGACTTTTACTAATACACAGGATCCCTTATGGCTTGCTGTTTTCCCGGAAGGAACTGATTTCACGTATTACCTCATTCTGCCCCTTATCTTCCTCAATGTTCCATGTGCATGCATCTTTCTGTTTCTAAGGATGATAAAATGATAATTTTTTTATCAAGTCCACCGAATATCCTGATTGACCCTGATGGGTCTCAAGTTATCATGTCTCGACTAGCAATTTCAGAAGTTTAGAATATACAGACAAGTACATGGGCACCACATTGTACTTTTCAGTGTGTTTCCGGATGTGCCATCTGCATTTTGTATTGATGTAGGAAGTATTTTGAACTTGCCATATTTTGATCTGTGAGTGAGATTTGTGCACCCTTGTCATATGCCACTATTCATTCACAAAAGTGAGATTTTTTTTTCCGCTTCTTATACAGTGAACAGAAGTGCGAAAGAAGTAAAAAGTTTGCAGCTGAAAATGGACACCCTGTACTGAAGAATGTGCTGCTTCCAAAGACGAAGGGCTTTTATGCTTGCTTGGAAGTACTAAGGGGCTCCTTGGATGCAGGTTGTTCTTTCTTCATAATAAGAATTCCTCACCTTACCTAATTTTGCAGTGTCATTGTCACCTAATCTTCTGTTGATGAACAAAAATTTCACTCCTGTAATTTAGGGGAGATGGTGGTTCTTATTTGTAAATTGTAGTCAATGAGGATATTTTGGTATCTTCAGTAGTTGGGTAGAATAATGATTATTCGTAGTTTGGCATTTGAGTTAAAACCTAAGTGATAAAGATGATGTTTTGGAGGAAAGTGAAGCCTAAGCTTTCACTTATCTCTTTCTTTTTTCTTCTATTTCTTGTCTTTTCTTCTTTTCTTCTGCAAATGATTAATGCTTTCATTTATCAATTGGATTTGTCTATTCAAAAAGATCCCCGAGTTGTGATGGCTTTTAGGCTTCCAAATACCTAGGATTAGTGCTGAACTTTTTATGAGAAAAAAAAAATCATATTCTACCATTCCTATATGATGAACCTTGCTCTCGTATGACCAATATCTTGTGGATTTCTAATATCTTCGAGCGCCTTCTGCTTTGTTTACAGTTTTTTGGCCTTGGTAGTTAATTCATATACATATTCCTCTCCTGATAACAGCTTTCTTGTGGATTTTTTATCTTCTATATTGGCTATATCTGCTGCTTCGCTCTTATATAGCCTGTTGGCAAACCCAATTTTCTTTTCCCCTACCAATAACTTTCTCTATGAATTTGAAACTTATAATATTACTTATAACTTTATTCTTAGACATTGATCAGCAGCTTCAGTTCTCTCTTTTTCGTTGTTATTATTATTATTATTATTATTTTTTTTTTTTTTGGGGGGGGGGGGGTGGGGGGGTGGGGCATTTAGTTGCTTTATGAGCTCATTGCATCAAAATTCTGATGATTCTTTATTTGATATTTTATGCTTAATTCTGCCTCTTTCAAAAGTTGGGAGATGTTTCTGTTGGGCCAGTGTGAAGGTTGCTGTCAGCTATAGTGCTGTTTTGATAACATTTGATTAAGAGTTGATATCATATCGGAAGATCCCTGAAATCCTTTTGTGGCACAATCTTAACGATGGCCTTATTGAAGATTAGAAATTTAGAACACAAAATGCATCTCTACGCTAATCAATAATAATTTTTTTTTTTTTTGGGGGGGGGGGGGGGGATTGATATTTTCAATCAACAAATTTTAAGGAAAAGAACTATGGATTTTAAATTTGAAGGTGTATTCTTAACATGACGTCAAATGTCAACTTTGGTCAATTTGACGAATTTGTGTTAACAAGACTTCAAATCTGGAAAGTACAATCAATACATGGACATACAAAGGCCCAAACATCATGCATAGATAGACTAGGCATGAAAATTGATTTTGTCTTAGAACACTTTGGTCACTTAGAAACTTATCTTGATCCTCAGATAACTGATTATTTGTCTTTGTAGAATGCTATTTTCTTATCTTTGAAAGATTTGATCAAATTCTTGTGAATTGGGATGACAAGAATGGTTAAGTCTGTGTTACTTGATTCTGCCAACTTCTGCTACTTAGAATTCATTGGAGCGACACTACACTAGATTCAACTTTCCATGCTCTGTATTCAAGCTGAATAACCTTGGTGCAGAAGCAATGTACGGTTGATAATTGGCGGTGATTTAAGAATTTCTGTTTACATGTGCAGTGTGTTGGTACTTCAGAAGGCCATTGGGGTCTTAACAAATTTTGTAAATTTAGGACTCAACTTGATTGTGACATGGAGTTAGTTTTTTGTCACTCTTTGAGAAAGTGTGAGCAGTGATGCCACAACTCTTTTGCTGAAGAGTGTGCTGATGTCTTCTGTTTTATTTTTATTTTTTTCTGGGTATCTTCTTTGTATCGTTCAATAATTATAACTCCCGTACCCTTTTGCATTCTCACTGAAGTGTAGGATGGTGCTCTTATGTTTCTGGTAATGAAAAAGATATGGGAAAAAGTACTTAGGGTAGATTGAAAGGACACTATCTTGAAGTTGGAATAGAAGGTTTGAACTATATATCTAGTTGGCAATGGTTACAAAATAAATCCTCTCATTATATGGTCATTTTGTACATATCATGTGGCTAGTAAAATATACCTGTTATTTATATGAAAGAAGACCATATCTCCTTGGTTCTCACTTTCCTTTCAAATTATTGTCGCCGTTTAGCTCTTCAAATACATATTTTCATGCATTTGTTGTCAATTTACTGCAGTTTATGATGTGAGTATTGCATACAAGCATCGATGCCCTTTTTTCTTGGACAATGCTTTTGGCACTGATCCTTCGGAAGTTCACATTCATGTTCGACGTATCCCTGTTGAGGAGATCCCAGCATCTGAAAATGAGGCTGCTGCTTGGTTGATGGAAACATTCCAACTCAAGGATCAGTTGCTCTCAGATTTTATTGCCCGAGGCCATTTTCCTCATGAAGGAACTGAAGGAGAACTTTCTACACTGAAAGGCTTGGTGAATTTTATGGTGGTAATTGCTTTGACTGGCATTTTTATATTTCTCACATTTTTCTCATCCATATGGTTTAAAATATACATTGGTTTAGCTTGTGCATATCTTGCTTCTGCTACTCATTTCAATATTCAGCTTGTGCCAGTCGTTGGCCTTTTTAAGGCAATGTTAGGTCACAAGAAAACCAAGAATGAATAGTGTTGTCTTTAAAGATTTTGCAATAAATTCTTGCTATTGAACATTTGAATCTCTTACAATTGGGATGTTTTTGGAGCAATACTATGTTGCGTGTGAATGTTACCTTAAAACTCCATTATCTCCTGCAACTTATCACATTTATAAGTTTGCCACTTTTGGGATTGAGTTTTGGTATAAAAATGCTTGATCCCTTTTTCAATTAAGGCAATTGTTATCAAACTCGGTTGAAAAGAAGCTCAAGTATTTACACTAAAACGATAACTCTCCCTATTAAGGGCCCGTTTGCATTCCCTTTTCCTAGAATCACTTTTGGAACTTAAAATTTAACTTGATCTAAGAAGAGGGATGATAATCACTTTTAAACAACTCTGAGGGATGGTGGGTTGCATGATAAAATTTTCAT
>JAESVK010000138.1:5781367-5793111 GCA_017140935.1 Hamamelis virginiana | reverse complement strand
TTTAAAAAAATATGTGAAGAAATAGTTATCCAAAAGTGATTCTAACAAAAGCTAACGTAAACGGGCCCTAAATCTGGTCTTATCTCCAAAGAAATAAATACATAAATAAACAAAGTACTAATAATAATTTCATTGACGGACCCGATTGGTTCACGTAGTGAAGAGAAAGAAGACGGATGGATACATCAACATTGATAAGTTGTGGCAATTGTTAGTAGTAGATTATAAATGTGGGTCCATGTCTTTTGCATTGCTTACCTTAACTTGCATTTTCATTTAGTTTTTCCACTTTTAATGAAACCCCCATTTCGTAATATTGAATCAACTTGGACATTAAACTTTCTAAAATAGAAAAAGATTCAACAAGCACATCACGTATGATGATAAAAGTAGCTGCAGGCGATAGGCTTGTGGTATATATAGAAAAAACAACCAACCCACTTGACCATTTCATGAAAGAAAAAGAAACCCAAAAACAATTACAGAAAAGGAAGTGGTGGGTTATCATCAAAATCAGCTGAGAGACAAACAGTCATCATGGGAGTTAGGTTAAAGTGAAAACACTTAGTTGGCGACTTTTTAAGAACCTTCTTTGCGCGTGTTTTTTTTTTCTGTTAACCTAATTTTAAAGTTGTGGATTCTTTTTAGAAAAATACTATGCATCGGTACAACGAATCGCTACAAGAAATAAGGGCAATGAATTTTCAAAAATATCCATCGGTGATTTTCAGAACTACCCTCGTTTTCTTCTTGTAGCGATACTTGTAACGATATATAGCATTACTCTTCTTTTTAACCTGGCAGGTAATAGCTACAATATCATAGCTGTTAAGACTTCCCCCCTTTTCATCCCCTCCCTCTAACTAACCCAACAAGTAGCCAGCTGTAAACGTGCCTATCTCTTGCTTAATTTTAGCTCATGTTGAGATGGGTTTGGCCTCTAGATCTGTTGGCTGACATTGGCTGAGTAGCTAATTTTTTGACAGCTTTAAATCCTGTTTGGGAAAAGGAAATTGAATGAGGTTGTGGTCTAGTCTCTTAATCCTTTTTTATTTTTACCTTAAAAAAAGTGTTTGAGTTGTTTTCCATATAAGTTTGGTAGATTTATGGGAAAAATGAATTATTTATCGAACATTGATATAATCAAAATTGGCTAAACTTAACTTTAGTTTGCAAATATTTTTTTTTCTATTGATTACATCAAGATCAAGAGGTCTCGAAATTGAGACCTTACTACCCAAATCCCCATATGGACTAAAACTCAAATGAGTTGGCAAGATTTTTATGTTTTCCAAACAACTCCTTATCATTAATCAAGAAGAGGAACAATGGTATGCGGATCAAATTTTTTAAACCATCTGACATAGCAACAAAATAAAACATTACTTCCATAAAGGTTCTATTGTAATGCCACATCATTTGGGATAAAAAAAAATTAATCTAAAATTTTGTTTGGGGACTTGCTTAATGTGAACAAATTGTCACCAATTTATGACACCAAATCTTTTATTCTTTGGTGGGAATGGGGATAGATTTCTTTGTGACATTAAATCAAACAGTTGGAGGAGGAGGTTAACTAAAACGCGTTTTGCATTGTGGAGAGAGAGAGAGAGGGGTTTGTTTGTTTGTAGTGTCAAATTGTGTAAAGGAACAACGTAAGAGAAGGAACAACTTAAGAGAATGACTGTAGTTTACGCTATGTTGTTTACATTGTCTTGACTTGTGTTGGGGTTGGGTGAACTACACCGACAAAGCTTGTCCACTCTTCTTCCACTAAACGACAACGGTCGGACCGGTTACCTACTTTCGTCGTAAGAAACCGGGTTAGTTGGTAATCAAGTCTGTTATGAAACTATATTAAAAAACGTTTCCTTATTTTAGAGAGAGAAAGAGAGAGAGAGAGTTGAGGGAGTGGTGGAAGCACGTGCGAGTTAACGGCCAAAGGACGTGGGGAAGTGAGAGGCAGGAGAATTGTGCTGACGTTTGTCACGTGGGAGGTTCGGTGCTCACGTTGACGACAGTAGCCACGATTAGCTGAGCCTTGCACTGTTCCTTTGTCGTGGGAAAATGGAAATAGTCCTTGTCACGTGACATGATGCTGCTTCTGCTACGTGACTACGTCTACGTGGGCCGTGGGGTGCTTCTTATTTTATTTTATTTTTGCCTATTTTTGTTGAGAGAGAGCCGTTGTGGCTGACTACGTTCTACCGGAATTTTGAAAAATTAAAATTGATGTGGGCCACTCCTCATAAAGTTTTTATTTATTTATTTTATTTAAACACTGCTAATAAAACTTTAAAGAAAGCCGAGGATCCCAACTCCCAATCAAATTGCTAAATACTTTTACCCAAGCTTTACTATTGATCTTGAAAGAATTTTTACCTAAATTTTAGGATTGATCTTGACTTGTAAAGTTCTTAAGTTCAGACCTTTATACCATAAGATCCAATTTTATACCAGAACGTTCTTGAGTTACTTTAAAAAAACCCTTGAATCTAGTAATATAAAATACTTATATCAAAGACTTATGGGTATATAACCTTTTTTTTGTGCCGGGGGGTTATTAATAGGGTAAATTTTTATATGAGTTGTGAGACATGTGCATGCTGCATCTTATCAACAGTTGAATTTTGTGCATGATGAAACCATAGATGGGTAAAAAATCCATGAATGATCTTCGTGTGATTTCAGTTTTATTAGTTTGCCCTAAAAAAAGGGGATATATGGAAATTGGGAGATCTTGATTCTTGTTAGCAACACACTACATGCAACCCTCAAAGGGATTAAAAATCAGAAACGGAAAGATGACAAATGAACTGAAAATTGAATAAGAAATCTGTAGTTTTTACACAAGCTTTGGGCATGGTTGAAAAAGAAAAACTACACAAGCATATTGAATGAATTATGTTCCTAAAGGCTGTAAGTATTAGTTGTAATGTCCTAAGGAGTAAGGACACCCTCATAGAATACGCGGGAAGAACACTCATTGGCTTAACATGCAAGGAATTTTTTTTTAATTATCAAGTGAGAATAGATACACTTCTATACTTAATAAAAATAAAAATAAAAATAAAAATCATTTTTCATTTGGATTGAAAACATAAAATGGTGAAAATCACCCTATGAAAAGAGTACAAAATAATACTCCATACATTTTTATTGTATCAGAAAAAGTAACAAATAGAGTGATGTAATTAGAAAAAAAAAAACTATTCTCCTTGATCACATATATTTACCGGTTGCCGGAAGGCTGGCTGACACCTTCATGTGTTAATATCCTTTGTTGGGACTTATTTGGAAACTTTGAAAATTTTTTATTATATAAATTTTAAATAAATCAGCTTATTACAGTTGGTTTGAAAAAAGAAAAATACCAAACAATTCTGAAATAAAAATCAATCGATTTCAGGAATAGCCCCTTAGTATGGGTTTGGAGTAAGGAATGATAGAGATGTCCCCTTTGGGGGCAAAAATCCAAAATCTTTAAAAAAAAGTTACAAACATATCTATCTAAATTGGAATAAATTAGAAATGCTGGAAACGCTGGGGACCTAACTATAAATATAAAGCCTATCTATAATAACTTCCACGATCTCACCTACAACCATTCTAACCTCTCCATCCATCCTTCTCCCATCAGAACCCACTTCTTCTTCTTCTTTCTTACTAACACCAATGGCGATTATCTCAAGGCTCTATCTTCTTCCCCTCCTCTTCTCACTAGGTAAATACCTCTTCATAATCTTCTATATAGAGAGAGAATGATTCTACCAGCATATGTTCATCCAACTGTTAGTTTTGATCAACTGCAATAGTTTTGAATTATTACAGTTTTTCACCGTCTGTATTAATTCAATAATTTTTATTTTCATTAATTAGATTGATATGACTCAGATGATTTGCTACTATGCTTATCTAACATTCAATTACTTAGAAATATCACTGAAAAATAACTGTTCTACTTTTCAGCTATGACAGTTTGTACATTTTTCAGAAATATCATAGATAATAGCTGTGATAGTTTTCGATATCACAAATTTTGCATTTTGAGATGCTGATATTGGATCACCATGATTTTATGATTTGCTACCATATTGCAGGTAATATTATAGCTTCTTCAGCCACCCTTTTCACCCTTCAAAATCGTTGCAGCTACACAGTTTGGCCGGGAACATTATCCGGAAACGGGGCGGTCACTCTCGGCGACGGCGGCTTCACTTTGCCACCAGGAGCATCAATGCAGTTCCAAGCGCCACCTGGCTGGTCAGGCCGGTTCTGGGGCAGAACCGGCTGCAACTTTGATGATTCTGGCAACGGAAAATGCATCACCGGAGACTGTGGCCCTCTTAAGTGCACCGGCGGCGGCGTTCCTCCGGTCACACTAGTCGAATTCACTCTCGGCACTAGCAGCTCCGACAAGGACTTCTACGACGTAAGCCTCGTCGACGGTTACAATGTCGGAATGGGTGTACGGACTTCCGGTGGAACCGGCGATTGCCAGTACGCCGGCTGCGTGACCGACCTTAACGGTAAATGCCCGGCCGAGTTGCAGGTTGTAAATTCCGGTTCAGTTGTAGCGTGCAAAAGCGCGTGCGCGGCTTTTAATGCGCCGGAGTTTTGCTGTACCGACGATCACTCGACGCCGGCGACTTGTTCGCCGACGCAGTATTCCGAGATGTTTAAGAATGCTTGCCCGACGGCGTATAGTTATGCTTATGATGATGCGACTAGTACCTGTACTTGTTCCGGCGCCGATTACTTGATCACGTTTTGCCCAACTGGATCATGAATGATTTATTAGAGAGAGAATTTTCTTTCATTTTCTTGGCATTTAAAAAAAAAAAAAAAATTATAGGGTGAATTGATATGTGGGTAGTGGAGATTTATTGATTGGATTAGCATATATACACTGTTAAAAGTGTTACTGGTAATCAATTATCTGATTATGGTAATTATAGATTATATATATACATTATGGTAGAAGAATATTTGCAGCGTTTTAAAGAATCCTTTTTGTGTCTGTTTGGTGAGAAAGAAACGGAAGATGATTTGATATGAAGACAACATTTGAAATTTATGGGACTGAAAAATAGAGAAAGTAGATGACAATTGTGGTGGTTGAATTGAACCTGACTTCTGTCACCTGCATTTGTTTTTTTTTTTGTTTTTTCAGGATGTTAGGTTGATAATGATGCAGGTTTCTTAATCGAGTAAGGCGCATTCAAATAAAGTTGCTTGATCCAACGGTGTGCCGTTTGGAATACTAAATTTTGGTATTAGTATATAGGGTGTTAAATTTGGGATCTAAAATGTCAAATATCATTTGTGTCGTGTCATATTTTTCCTTCAGCGCTAAAATATAGTATTAATGCATTGGAACACACATGTTGCTAAAGACTTTGATGTCATTTGGTACCATTTGAGGTGCCAAACTTTAGCATTAGCGCATCAAATAATATGCATGCATTTAATCAAGTTAGGGACGGTATTGAGTTTGGGAGGATTTGTAAGTGAATATATGACAGATGGCCTTGTAACCTAGTGGCATACATCCTCGTTTTTCAGAGAATGATCTTGTGTTCGAGTAAATGAAAGTACACCAATACTCATTTATTAACATTTGAGAATATGGGTAAAATCTATCGTTTGGGAAAAAAGAGAGTAAGAGGGTGTTGGCATAGCTTTTGGAAGGTTTCAAATGAACTTCCTAGCCTTAAAAAAAATTAGATGTTTGGTGAGTTTTTTTTAACGGACTTTTAGAAGAAGTCAAGTTGCGGGAAGACCACTTGAAAATATATATTTTTTTTAAATGCATTTGAAAATCGATGTTTGTAGGAAGAATAACTTCCACACTTTGACACAAAAGGACTTTTAGAATCTACATGTACCAAATAGTATTTTTTTTTTCTAAATGACTTTTTAGAAAGTCCATTTAGGAATCACTTCTTCAAAAATGACTTCCATTTGTAGGAAATTATGCCAAATGTCACCTAAATAATCTTGACTAGTTATTTGAATAACCCAACTTATATTCAGTTTGAAATTAATTGTGTTTGTACCTTATTTTCTGTACAAAACTGAATAAATTTACATAAAAAATTAAAAATAAAAACTTACCAAACTGTAATGAAATAAAACTGTTTAAACTTATTTTTAACTGTAAAAGTTTTCATATTTGTTCAAAAGCACCGCTAATCTATTAAAACATGCAATGAGTAGATTTTAGGAGTGTTGACACATGTAAACGAAACTTTAATCATGTATTGTGTGTCAAATACCAATAATCTTGTAACTTAATGGCATTTCTGAAAAATTATAATTGATATTTTAATGATAAAATTATATTGCACCAAAATATTAAATAAAACAAAATGAGAATTAACATAATATTATATTATTATTACGTAAACATGGTATGTAAGACATGTTACATTACCATATTAACTGTTGTGCTTGATGTCATACTTCAAATTACATTCCATGTCACTTGTCATACGAGAGATTGCTTAGGTTTTGGCTGATTAAGGTTCCGTTTGGGTTAACTTTTACTAAAATCATTTCTGAAGAATAATTTCTTCACATATCTTTTTAATGTTAGCTCAAATCATACTTTGACATATCAAAATTTCATACTTATAGCAAAAGTTAGGAGGTCATAACTTTTATTACAATCACTTCAGCATGAAAATTTTATCATCCATTAATTCTATCATTCCTCAAGTTGCCAAAAGTGATTCTCATCCCATCTCTTTAAATCAAGCGGAATTTTAAGTTCTAAAAGTAATTTTCGAAAAAACTAGCTCAAACGGGGCCTAATATTTTTCCTCCCGAGAATGCAAATAGACAATTAAAAGTGTATAAATATGACTTATTTTTGTAGGATATTATGAACTTTTGAATTGGGAGTTTTGTTATAATCAAAAATCAGTCGAGAATGACTATTTCATGTTGTTCAAATAACATGTACTCTCATTTTTAGAAAGAAGTTTCGGGTTTGAGCATTATAAAAATACATAGATACGAATTTATTAGTGTTAGTAGAAGATCTTCCAATATTTTTTTAGAGGATTCACTGTAGATAGATAGATATATCTTTGATAATTTCTAATGTCTAAAGAAATTCCATCTTTTCATAGGCCTCTTGTTGTCCATTTTTCTACTATTTCCATTGTTTGTTCTCAATTTCCTATTCTTTTGTTTTTGTTTTTTTTGTTTTTTGGGGTATTGAAAGAGAGTCCTCAGCCCATATTCCTTTTCTTCAACTCTCCAATCCATGAATACAAACAAAAACATAAGGGCCAGCCAAAAATTAAGAATCTATCCTGTCATTTTTCCCAATGAGTGAATTTAGGTTGCAGGTTTTGATTATTTTTCTTAACGCAGTGGGTTCCAGATTTTGAAGGAGAGTAGGGTAGGATCCAAGTATCCAACCTAACCGTTCACATCTCTCTCTATCTCTACATTAAGAGCACTTCAATAGGCAATATTTCTAGACCTGCGTCATTAATTTGTGGGGCACAAATGTGTACCAAAAGAAAAAGGTGTTGACGTACCAAAATGGAAGTGCATCTAAAATCCAGCGTAGCACAACTAAATGATGAAGCAACATCGCAAAATAAAGACCTCAAAATCTAATTGACATGGACCACCCAAAAGGCCAAAATAGATGTACACCCCCCCCCCCCCCAACTACCACCCAGTTGGTCAAGTTGTTGCCGACTTGTTGCGTAAAATATCAAAGTTGGTCGGTCCATCCATTCATTGCTTTTGCAACCAATTTTTCTCTTTCTTTTTGCAACCAATTTTACCTTTCTGAACTGACTCATTTAAACAATCGATTCTATCTCAAGCAGTAACAAGACCTAGTGACAATAATAATGATAATAATAATGGATTCATAGGGTATGTAGTAAGCAGCCATTGCTAGGAGGCTTCTCAACAATGGACAGTCCTAGTTATTTTAAGGTTGTCTTGGCTTATCTTACTCTCAACACACGAGTCCGAGTCTGAATCCTCTGTTTAGGATTTTATTATGTGCACGATTCGTCACATTTTAGATGATATATCATGATCTTAGGAAAAGAAAATCATTTATCCACCAACAAGACCGGAAAAATATATTTATAACTAAACTAAATCCCACTTACTCTAAAAATAATAAATAAATAAAAGAAAAAAGAAAAACTCTTTATGCTTTATTTTTTTTACAAGGCTAAACAAATTTACAAGAAAAATGAATTTACCAAATGGCAAAGACATCAAAACTAACCAGATCTATCCTAGCTAACCAAGTTTTTGTGTTTTCCAAACAAACAAACCAGATGTAAACGAATTTACAATTGTCACACCATCCCAATCCACATCATTTAGAAAACACACATGAAGGCAACTAAAATAAGAAATGAAGAGAGAGAAAAAAAAACATGAGGCTTTTTTTTTTCTTTTCTTTTCGTTTTTTCCGGGCCTTCGGCCAAACCTCTGCTCACTCTTCTCAACAAACCTCTATCCCCCTTCCCCCCCCGTTTTTTTTTTTTTTTTTTTTTTCACTTTTCCATACATTTCCAATTTTCTCTACATTGGGACTTTCATTTTTGAAAGTCCAGACTAAGTAACAACTTCCACTCAATCCTTTCCCGTATGACTTCTGGGTTGAGTGGAAGGAAAACCCTACTATCTAGGGCACAATCAATACGTGCCCATCTTTTCCTACAATAAAAACCCTAGAAAAATTACAACTCAAAAATAAAAATAAAAGCTAGAGCTGCCTATTTTTTACAGACATTCCTCTCAAGGAACTGTTGTTACTAATGTAAAAGCGGCTCCACAGGCGATTAAACCACGGAAGTTTCATCTCACCGGAGCCTGTGCACTGACCCTCGCCTTCCTGCTCACTGCTGAAGAGGGTTTGGTCTGAGCAGTCGAGCGATGCTCCACATGCTAAGTTGTAAGATTGACATGCAGAATGGCATACCCGAAGCCTGTTGTCACCATCGTTGTCGCACTTTTGGATCGAGATCTGTTAATTCAGGGAAAAACATTCTTATTCAAGCAGATAAATGGACATAATAACTATTTTATTCAAAACTCCAGAAACTCGTTGATGAGCATGAAATGATAAATAGAACACAATACCATGCTCGAGGCTATTGTTGGACTAGGATGCAACCAGCTTAATAACCATCAAAATTACATAAGTCAACAAACTGTAGGGATATAACCCATCAAAACAACCCATGATCAGAAGGTTTTTCGTATTCTAAGTATTTTGGGGTCGGCCACAAATTAGAAAGAACCCATCTATTGAGCATTCCATCTATTGATGTGTTTACTAGTGGATATGCGCAGCCCCTTTTGTTTAGGGTTTCTGCCTCCTACAGGCTAATCAACGACAGACAGTCATTTAGATGAAAACAGGGTTAGTACAGTAAGTTCAGTCTACTGCTTCATGAAACATGACAGCAGGCTGCTCTGCAACTTGAGAAGCCAACAGGGAATGGTTGATGGAGGAAACCTAAAAGGTGCCAACTAGAGAACATCTTAAACTGAAATAGATTATGTATTGCAAAGCAGTACCGCCACAAATAAATTTACATTAGATGAGGATAAGGTGGAGGCAGTGGGTAACCCAAAAAAAAATAAAAACAAATGAAGCTACAAAAGTGATTATAAACAGTTGTAGTCTATAAGAAAAAGCAACTTACCCAGCACGCTAGCTGAGTAGCAGCCACATCACAATAGCCACGGCTAAATATATTGAAGATCTTTCGAGCACCATTTGGGAACAACCGATGGTAGTTGGGTGTAACAACAACTTCTTCTAGCTGCTGCAATATACTCGGTTCACTAGGAGCACAATGTTGCCCAGACGAATCTTTCTGCAAGACATTTTTGCAAACTGGAAGACCAGAAAGGAGCATGGAGCTGTTCTGGCATGTGTAGCCTGCATAGTCAGAGCAACGGAATTCACAGACTCCATTGTCGCAGACACCTCCATGAAGGCTGCATTGTTCATCGCAAACAGCTGCGTGCATATCACGCCCAAGCACAATGTTAGGGAGAGAACCAAAGCACACTTATTCAATCTTTTCATTTCATTACATTTGTTTAAGAAACAAGCTGTTCAATGCAACGGAAAATGATTTTCTGGAAGGTCAGTAAAAAACCTTCACTGAACATGTTTGTTGGTGTGTCTATATATATATGGCCACTCCTGAGTCGGCCATACCGAGATGTTATACCAGTATGACACATTCAGAGCCTATGATCTCCTCACCAATGCGAGCTTTGAGACAGCTTGTCATGGAGTAGAATTAAACCAACAAAAGGAAAAATTCTGCATTTTGGGAATGATGCATCATTTTTTTTTCTTGTCCTTAATAAACACAAAATGCACCTTTCGAAAATTTTAATCTTTTGTTTATATTTATTCAACATGGAAGAACATAAAAGCTACCAAAATTTGGTTGAAAATCTTCACTGTAATAAAATGAAGCTGCTAGTAATCAAACATGAAAAGAACATTTCAAAAAGTTATCAAATTACCAGTAGAGCAGTCAATCCCAGTGTACCCATTTTCACATTCACAGACCCCATTTGGAAGGCACTTCCCATGTCCATTACAATTGGTTGGACAGAAGCCTGCAAATAAAATCTACATTTGAATCTCATATAAAGGAATCAAATGAACAGAAGTGGCGCATGAACTTTTAGAATTCCATAAATGAAGTTCAATCCAGTATAATGAATACAGAATGGAGAGAAACAGGATATAAGAACTCACGTTTACTGCATTCATAACCATGGAAACCAAGAAAACACTGACACCTGCCATCAATACAGTCTCCATTGAAATTACAAGAGTGGGGGCATTGCCCAGATACTGGAACTGGGGCTGTGCTACAAAGCTCATGGTAAGCCGGGCAGATCAGTTCACCTACAGACAATAATACAAATAAATTTAAAGTCAGAAAAACAAACAAATAGATATTTTGACCATTAACAATGGAAATAGAGAACAATAAAGCTACCATTGAAACCGGGGAACTGAACAGGTCCACCAGCTTCAGGACATACTTTCCAAATACCATCGACAGCAACCTGAAAAGATCATTATCATAATCTTAATGGGGGGACGGGGGCAGCAAATTTGATAGATGAATCCTTGCCCAACCAGTGGAGTAAGCAACAAACAAAGTTGCAGCCAGCCTTGACCAGGAGGGAATTTTCATGATCCAAATAAGTCTGATATTTTACCAAAGTAAATGCATTTTAAGAATAAAATAAAACTACCATCACAGCCCCAACAAGACAGGAATCCTTCAAAGGATGCAAGCCTTGCAAATCTGGCTAGCATTCTTTTAAAGTTAAAAGTTTAAACAGCAGGTATTATAGTGCTTCCATGAGGTCATCCTCTAAATTATGTAGCTCCTCAGTCTCAACATGCATGAGCAAGCGCTCGCACATTTGTGTTAGGCCAACCAGGATAAATCCATGTGCATCAGATCAGAGCATTTCATGTAAAGGAGCAACATACATATTAAAGTTCGAAATTATACCTCTAGTGAGTTGTTTATACACCTGTGCTGATAACAACCATTTCCTTGGGTTGTTGATCCCCGCACAAACCCAGTACGTACTAATGACGAGGCCATACACCTAAGCATTGACAAAGTGAAATATCATTAGCAATGATGCCTAATTTTTCCAAAAATATCGCTACTAGAATAATTATTTAGAACTGGTTT
>JAESVK010000138.1:5761042-5781267 GCA_017140935.1 Hamamelis virginiana | reverse complement strand
GGGGGGGTTACTTCTCTTCGATCAACCCATATATGACACGACTTCAACAATAACTACCCCCTCTCTCCAACCAGAACTGCTTTTCAATCCCTTTACAGCAAGTATGTCAGATCTCTTAAAATCTGATGAAAATTAAGACTAATTTGTATCCTGTCCATACCATCCCACACTGCTAGTGTGAGAAGTACCCAGTACAAATCTTACCTGGAGCTACTCCCTCGCACTTCACCCAACATTCTGTCAGGTGCCCGTGCACTGTTCATGTCTGTACATGACCCATCAGAGTAAGCTACAAAATAAGTGCAATAGTCGGCCAATGATGACTGCCCACCTGCAATGGCCAAGAACAGAAGGTTTACAAGTCACGATATGGCACAAATCAACAAATTCATTAAAAGAAAATGACATTTTACAATTATGCCCATGTTGATCGGGTAATTATCTTAAAAGAAATGCATGCATCAATTTATATCTGATTATCACATGCAGCAGTTACACTCTGAAAGTGGAATATGAGGACCAATAAACCCATGCAGAAGTCAGGATAAACTGTTGATAAGACCAATTAAAAGATTTTGGATACAGTCGCAAGGCCTTTGAAAACTAATCACCCTCAGTGTCAAAAAATTTATGATTTACTGCCGATCATAGCATGGGGAAGGGGTAGTTTGAATATCATGAAATATGTTAAAGCCTTGAAGGGATATCATGAAATACGTCAACTTCTTAGTATGGATCTAGGCAGACATTTTGGCCAAGGGAAAGAATTTATTCAGTTTTGGAGCAACCTATGACATGTAGAATTTTCTAATCCAATACAAACTGCTTCAGGACATCTGTCAAGGTTATCCTTAAACAAGATTACTATCCTGTTTCTTTTGCTATTCTTGTAGGTTCCTATCAATTTGCATCACATTTCCTTGCTAAGAAACCAATCCAGCGGATGACATCAGTAATCAAACTTATAGAATCCAAAAGGGAAATAAAACAACTGGAGGAAGTCACTATCCTCCTACAAATGATTTAAATCTCATGAGAATTCCTATGTGGAACACACAAAAACTAGCATATAGGCTAGGCATCTTGCCAGTTTGCTTTCAATACCCACGATCTATAACTTTAACAGCTCATATCATCTACAAGTGCTTGAGGGATCAGTGGAATGTATAAATGAGGAGTGTGGACGTAACAGTCAATGACATATCATAAGCAGATGAACATCTACCCATACAAACAGTAAAGGTGGAAAAATGAAGGCACAAGAACAGACCTTTGTTAGCCTGTGGAAAATAACGCGCCCATTGAGGAAGGTCTCCACTATAACTTACAATTGGGCAGTAACCCTCCGCCTCCCTATTATATGTACATCCCGACAACTGTGTTGCATTGCAATGGTATGCCCCCTTCCAATGATTGCAAGGGAAGGTAACAAAGTCAGTTCCTTGGCTGCGACCCCAATCAAGACCGTCAGCCATACTATAATTAGCCTGGTACCATCCACTATCCTCTAATAAAGCCAGCGTCATTTTTGAAACTACTGATCTTGTATCCACTGAACCAGTCATAATCTCATTCATCAGAAGCCTTTTTTCCCAATGGGATCCTGCAGGCAAGTTACCAAATGTACATTAATCACTGAATTGCCAAATGCTACTACAGAGTCAACAGCATCAAATATGGCATAAATCAGAAGGAAACATCATTTTTATTGCTAAAAAATAATTTCTTAAAATAAGTGCTAAGGGTTTATCAACGATTTCTTTTCCCATAGATTTCTTTAGATATTTCATTTGATACATATCAACTTCTATCACCAATCCCCTTAGAACATTATATTATATGCACTGTACAATGGTTTTGAGACAGCTTCTACATGCTTCAATGAAAAAAATCAACAGCTGATACATATGCCTATGGTGAAAATTTATAAAATTTAATATAAAAATAAAAAAATAAAAATTAAAAAATAAAAAAAGAAGAAACCTGATGTGCCGCGTCCTCCCCCGTCTTCCAGCTCTAGGCCAGTAAAGTTCTCAGAGAATGCCTGCCAGTGAGACACTCATCAAATATTTGTTGCTTTCAAGGTCTCTTTGCCTTTCGGAAATTTAGTCACAAAACATTCAAAACAAGTACTTCTAAAAATGCACATTTTTCATATTAAAGATAAAATGTTCTGCATAATTAAAGATTCTGTCAATTACCCCATAATGATACCGTGAGTGCATGACAACACGGGGAAGCACCACACGCGTCACCATTCGTCCAAGCTTTTCATCCATGGCTTGTTCAGTAACCTGCATATGGACACAAAAAACAAGACATGAATTAAAATTTGAGCATCAGTGAAGAACCCCATGCTTGCATGCCAATTGGTTCTTAATGAATGAATGCTTTCCGATGCTGAAAATGAGTAGACATAAACAAAATGGACAATATTACTGACAATATAAAACAGATACATATTCATAGGTTCCACTGACCACACAAAAAATGCCCATGTTGACCGAGAAATGAAAGAATAATATTTTGTATTGAATTATTAATAATAGGTCAAATGGGATTGCTCAGATTCATCATCCTAACACAATTTATTTGGTGTCATGATTACTCCAACAGGCAGCATGTTGACTGGACATCCATATTGAAGATATAGCATCCAAGTGAATGGTGGATGGGGTAGGCTGCAGTATGATGTTTCATACTGCACTTCCAGAGCAATATTATGTCCAAAAAGTACTATTAAGAGCACACACTCATGGGCACATGGCTTTCAGAGCAGCTACACTATAACTTATAATACGGACTTCACTGTTCAATGAAAGAGTTTTCAACAATTGGCTTCTCAAAAACAAGGCCATTTTGGATTGATTTCAAGCAAGTATACAAATTAATAAAATCATTGGACTTTTAACCTCAATGTTTTTATATAATTGCTTCTAAAACTATTTGCATAACAAAAAGCAAGAAAATTATACTCCATTGAAAAAGCAGAGCTGTGAGCATTTGTTAGCATCACTGAAAGTGATGTAGAAATCGTGTCAGATCTCATTGCATCAGTGTATACAATACTGCATGTTAAAGTAGTTGAGTCATGGGTTAATAATTCCATGCATTGATCTCCACAGTAAAGAAGAAATTAAGGGAATAATCATGTTCCAGATATGTGTTTATGGAGGAGACTGCTCAATTCTTGCAACTCCAAGCCACACTTAGTCGGATAAACACATGACTCCCCTGACAATTACATATAGTGCCATATCATCCTATAGAAGACTCCACATATCAAAACCCCTTATTCTTGCCCAGAGCATAAAGTATTTACCTGATTACGCCTCCTTTTCCTCTCGTCCCGAAAATGAGCAAAGGCATGGGGATCAAAACCAAGAACATGCATCACCTGGTAGAGACCAAACTTGCAGATCATAACTAAGAAAGCACCTTCCATACTTAACACCTCTTTCATTTATTTATCTAAAAAACAACTGACCTCATGTATGAGCGTAGCCGAAAGTAAGGTTTCTGCTTCAGCGGTCAAATGGCGAGGAGCAACATTCACATGTCCTACAAAAAGAATAGTACCACTGGTCGTTATGTATTCAAGTTTCTAATGCATGACAGGGTACAATGGCGCTCCACAATCAACAATGGTCCAGGAGTAAATTACCAGCAATTGCACGGCCCCATTGATCGCGTTCGCATGCCACAGCCCACGCAAGAGTGTTGCCCGTTGTGGGTCTTGTGGTTACTAAAAGAACTAAGTCAGCATCTGCAACACCATCTGGAGAGAGACAAAGAGAGAGAGAATGATTACTTCTAAAACATCAACATAAGTGCCACTAAAGACCAACATGGTGACTGACAAATGACTCCACCATGGACACAAATATGTTGCAAGTTGTGATGAAGATACCATCAACATATTCACGAGGAAGCTGTACACCTCCGTCTTGCCCACATGCTGAATATCCACTCAAGCGCAAGTTCCCTTTTACGGGCTCAACAGCTAAGGCTCGTCTAAACCAGTCCGCTGTCTGCCCAAGAGCCTGTATTAAGAAGCTTTTAGATATTACTGCCTGATCAAAACTCTGACAAGAGAAATGTATATTACCATATCGGCAGATTTTAAGGTTCATAGATTTAAGTATAAATGAGAACAAAATGAATCAAGACTCCTATAAATATACAAATAACAAGAAAATGTAATGGTCAAGATCTTTGCTTGATGAATGCCTCAGCATGGGATTATCCACCCAGACACAAAGGTGTGTTAGTATTCTTCCTTTTAATAATTTATTTTGTCCGTGAATCTATTTACAGTGTTGCCATTCTTGAACCACTAGCCTCGCGCATTGAGGTCACTTGGGAAGTCCCAAAAGCTATTAGACCAACAAGACAACAAGTTATCAACAAATGCAGATAAATCATAAATTTTATTTAGTTCTCATGCCATGTTAACATGAGGAAGAAGGATTGACTCTTCAAGATCCACTATTTGATGGTCCCATTAAGTAAACTGTTACAAAAATAGAATTTGTAATTGGCATCCATAGGAAATCATGTGATCATCACTTTGACTTTTTATTTCAAATCTAAATAATTATCTCAGTACAACTTATGTCTTTTTATTCAATTTTATTCCTTTTTTTACTTTTACTTTTTCTCTCTCTCTTTTTTGTGTGTGTGTGTGTGTGTGTGTGTGGGTTCGGGGGGGGGGGGGGCGGATTGAATATTATATCAATTGTTTAAGTACACTGATTCATGGTTAGGAAGATAAAACGTAAAATTAGGGGCATAAAGCATGATATTAAACAAGAATAAATAATATAAATTCTGTTGCATATACAATGTATCATCCCCTGCTTGTCCCAATTCTTTGTGTTCAGCAGCATGTATCCTGTATATGTGTGTACTCAGTGGCGGAGCCACATATTGCCCTGGGGATGCCATGGCACCCCTTGGCTTTTGGAAAACCTTATATTTTGGAAAACCTTATATATAGTTTACATATTATTGTAAAAATTGTATTATTTTTATATATTGTATGCCTTAGAAATTAAGATGGCACCCCCCACACCCAACCTTAAATTTAAAACATTTCTATACATAATATATTTTGTCTATATTTTATTAAATCTAAATAGATATTAGTTTTTATTGTACCAAAAAAATACCAATTTTATTTTTCTAGAGAAAACTTAGTCTTAAATCTTAATATACTTTCCATGCCTAACTTTTAAAATTTTCATTTTTAAAATTTGGCACCCCGCCCCCCCAAGAACAAAATCCTGGCTCCGCCCCTGTGTGTACTATGCATAACTGTCACCAGGATAGCATAATTAGAGTAAGAAATAAAACCTTGCGAAGACGATGCCTTTTGTCCTCCCCAGATATATCATCCAAAGTGCAGTTATACCAGCAATCACCAGAAATTGGAGGATCACCATGAGGACTGCACGAAGGTGTGCCAGGAAGAGAATTCGCAGGAGGCTCACCGAGCTGCTTATGGGAGAAAAAAGTAAAATAAAATGAGGAATATGAAAATAAACAGAAAAGCAAAAGCAGCAATAGTCCTACAGTCTGACCCATGAACGAGCCAGCATTTACCAATTAGCTAATAAAACCCACCTTCACAATGTCGCCAACATTTCGACAGTCTCTATCAGGCGAGTGACCAACAGCATCATAATTTAAATATATTCTAATAGGCTGCTTTGCATCCTTCTGCTGCTCCAGTAAGTTAGAAACTTCAAGCAATGCCCTCCCTTTTCGGTGAAGGGGTTTCGAGAACCCAGACACCTTGTAAACCTGTGGGGTAACAGAATACACCTTGCGACCAGGTCGCCTCCTTTGTTCGAGTATCTGATCATGAATGCAGGAATGTGAAACAATGTTTTCACTTCCCTCTTCCGGCCTTTGCCATTGCAGTTGGTGTTCTTGGGATTTTGCAGTGGTAGCCTCAAACAATACCAATATCAATACAATCTGGAGCAGACAAAGAAAAAAATGCAAAAATATCAAATAATATGCAAAACAGGCGTTTGGGTTTTCTCCAAGACTATAATAGGACAGGCTCCTATAAGCACAAACAAAAAGTCCTAAGTTAAGTTCAGTTGAGGATAATGGGAAGATTGCAAATAAAAATTTTGCTAAGAAAAGCATCAGATCTAATAAGACCAAAATCATACCAAGCCAAGGCTGAGATCTTTGAACCCCATAACCTTACTTAAGCTCCAAAAAAAAAAAAAAAGATTATTTGAGGGTTGTCCCGAAACTCCTTCAACCTCAACAAATCTTAGTACTATTATAGGTTATACCCAAACCCTAGATCCATGAAATCCAGCTAAAATTTGAAAATCAGGCACACTAAACCCAGAAAAAATACACTTCCTGTCTCCTATTTACAACTTCAAGCACGCAGTGTACAGTTTTCATAGAATGTATCAAAAAAATTATAGCAAAGATTAAGAACATTTAAGAGAAAAAAAAAAAAGACAAAAAAGGAAATTACTTTAAACTAGGAGAGATCTTACGAACCCCATAAAACTACAAGATACTAAAACAGTGCATTCTCAATAATTTCCAATTTCCATCCCAAACTCCTTCCACAGATAAACCCTAACCCTGTTTGGTTCCCGATAAAACACAAAAAATAAATAAAATAAATAAAAAACCGAAAATCTAGGGCTCTGCGAGGCTTAGACTGACAGTCAAAACCCAAATCTTCTCTCTTTCCCCAAAAATCCCAGCAAGCAAACGGACCCATTTTTAAAAAAAAATTGAACTAAACTCCTAAATCTTCATAACAAACAGCAAAAATCAACTAGCTTACCCGGAAAACAACAGCGGCCAATCTAAGCTCAGTCTGAAATACATGTCTCGACGAAAAAATACATCGACCACACGAAAACGTCACCTCCATGAAATAATGTGTTTACTGAGAAATACTGAAAGTATTTCGATTCCATCAAATCGCCGGCGATTTTCCGATCGGTTCCCAGACCCAGAAAAATCGCAGGCTTTCCTGCATTTCACCCTTTATATATGAAATATACTATAAATATTTCACACTAAAGTCCTTTATCTCTGAGCCGTTTCGATTTTGAAAGAACCAAAGAGAACAACAGTACACACTAAAGAAATAGTCCTCTTCTCCTCTTGATTTCTCAGAAGGAAGGGAAGATATTATACATATATATATTATATAATATATATATATGTGTGCGCTTCTAGACTAGACTGATTCAATTTGAGAGAGGAACAGAAGGAAAATTTCAGTGTTCTTAGGCAGATGGGGAAAGATACAGTGACAGTAACTAAAAGAAGAAAGACGATGAAAAACAAAATATAGGATTGGGTGAGAGTGGTTGGAAATAATAATATTTTTCTACTTATAAATAAAATATGAATGGTAAAATAACCTCGAGGGTTGCTTGAAACTACCAAATTACCCTTATAAATATTGGTTTATTTTGACACACCACCATTATTTCATGGTCAATATAAATTCTGCATTAAATAGTATTGTCGTGGCGGTTCCGCGCCGCTGCTCGCATCATGGATTCATAAAAAATTTCATATATTGATAATAAAAAAAAATATAGTATGAGTTATAGTATATTTATTATTGGCATATATAAGAAGATTATATATTTCAATAGTTGATTTTTTAAAATACCATCAGCTTTGTGAGAAATGTTCTAGCCAAGAGTACCTGAATTTAACTAAAATCAGCTAAAAACACAAGTTCTTGAATTCTCATTCAGTTAATACATGATTCGTCTCAATATTCCAATCCAAGAACTTATGTTCTTAACTGACTTTAGTTAAACCATGGATATATTTTGTTTACCAACTAATATCGTAATGGTAAACAAAATTAAATGAAATTTCCGTAAAAAAAAAAAATTTGGAAAGTGCTTTTATCATGAACCCTTAAAAAAAAAAAAACAATAAAAAAAACATGCAATGATGCAAGCTTCTGGGCGGGGCAAAGTTTTATAGTTGATGCATAAATGATGGTATTGCATTTTAAAATTATAGGAGTTGGTTTAAAGTTTATTTTATTAACCCTCTTTTGCGGTTCAAATAATTTTTGGCATTAAATATAAATAATGATGTTTTTTCAAAATTGTACAGTTCAAAATTTGGACACTGTTTGGATTTATTTTTTTATAAATACTTATTTGTTTTTTAAAAAATAAATCCAAACGATACCTTATTAAATATCCAAATATAAATTTTACTTATATGATTAATGAGGTAGCTCCACTCACAAATATATATATATATATATATATATATATATATATATATATATATAGGTATGCTAGCATGAGGTGACCTACTTTAGAATCAACTGCATACCATATTTTGAAAAATTAACTGTTGGATTAGATACTCCTCTTATAAATTTCATGTCTGACAAAACTCATAGTGATCCAACGGTTGGTTTCTAAAATAAACAACTGTGAAAAAATTGTGACAATTTTGAAAAGTAAAAAAGTCATAGTTTTTCACAATAAATTTTTTCAAAAAACGACTGTTATATCACTCTGATTTTTGGCAGATATGACATTCATAAGAGAAGTTTCTATTTCAACAGTCAGATTTTCAAATATATGATTTGTAATTGGCTCTAAAACAGGTCACCCGATGCTAACATGCCTGTATATATGTCTATGAGTGTGATTTGTAAAACTCAACGTGTGGCAAGTATTATGAGAAATTGACCATAGATTAAATGATTCATCTATACACATCATATATGTAAAAAAAATTCAATTAATTCAACATCGAATTCTATAAATTATCATAGCTTTTTATAATATATATATTTTTAAATGTCATAATGTGTATAAAGAGAATATTAATTAATCCAATATTAAATTTTTTAAAATATTTATCTCATATTAAATTTTACAACTATGTATCAAACTACAGCGTATAAGTAAAAATTATGTGTCAATACAGCCTAATAAAAGTGATGGTGGTAAAGGTTAATATTGGAGCTTATCGTCGATGGTACGATATCCAAACATAAACAATAATTCTAAATTATAAAGAATGAGAAAAATATATCTGAGAGAGCATTAATCTATGTTACATGTTGCATTAACTCTGCTTTTGGACATACTTTGCAATATGGAATTGAAGTAGAGTATAATTAAATAGGTGACAATGCCTGACCACCATAATAAATTGTGCATGGGCCACATAGCAGGTAACTTATCATCAGTCAAATTAATTAGTCACAGTGCTGTCATGAGTTTAATCATGATGACCATGACCAAAATTTACAAATGTGACAGTACATAATTGGTCAGGGTACGTTTTACAAAACTTACAAATGCAATTTACAGCAAGAATCATCGGTCGGTCCAACCTCCAACAACATTGTTAACCACTATATTTTTAATAATAATTTTCAACCCAAAAAATGCCACTATATTTTTACATGACCACTATATTTTTTTTAGTTACTATTTTTAATAATTTACGTTTTTGCTTATTTTTAGGAATTTTTTATTCTGGAATTGTGTGAGAATTCACCCACGGCTATTTTATGAATTTCAATTAATTTTTCAGATATAGTAAGATGTATTCGAGTGTTTTGAAATTCATTCCCGTCATTAATATTGTTGTTATTTTAAAGTTTATTCCATTTTCTCGTGAATTCAATGGTTATTATTCGCTAAAAAAGATGGTGAATTTTTTCTTTAGTATTTTTCTACGTCATGATCCTAATATTTCAATAATGCAATTAGAAACCTCGATGGCCATATATGATATATTGCAATTTTTAAATAAGTTCAACTTAGGTTATCCAAGACATCACTAAAAAATAATCGCCATAAAAAATTGTTAGATTTCTTAATCTTATAAAGTACGTTGCCTAATTATACCAAACGCGAACAATTGTCAACCCTAATACATGATTATTTTATGCATATTCAAAAAACGTTTCAATCCTTATCTCGAGATTTAATATATAAAAAATGCCCTAAAAAATATAACTAATATCCAAATCCGAGATACACCCATTTAATTATAATTTATTTTATATAAAAAAAATTAAAAAGCAGAGACCGAAAGCGAAATGTACTTTTCTTCCAATTTCTTCAATTCCTTCCCATGTTGGTTTTTTTTTTTTTTTTAAAAAAAAATGAAAACAAATTAAGGAATTGGAATTTAGCATTACGTGAATTGGAGTGTTGGTTTGGAACAATTGGAATTTGAGAGAGAGAGGAGGCAAAGAAGAGGAAGGATTTGTAGAGAAGCAAAAGACTAAAAACCAAGAAATTCTTTCTTGGGTATGACTTTAATTGAAAGGTTACTTTTTAGGTTTGGTATTTTTGCAAACCTGCAACCTAAGCTTTCATTATTTATCTACCCAACTTCGACCTTCTTAATTAATTTTTTTCCCGATTTGTTTAATCTAATTAATTTGTATTATTAAATATTAATAATTTTTTCAAGTGTGCTCTCTTACCCATTTTAGTTAGAAGACAGCTCATCTACCTAGAACAAATCAAACCATTTTTTTTAATAATTTAATTATTTGGTGAATAAACCCAACGGCACTGTTTTTAAAAAGTTGGATGGATGGCCCCCATTTTTGGGTCCTACAAATTTAATCTTCCTCTAGATTCCATATAAGAGAAATTGTAATATATTGTGGCCAAAGCATGTACATTTCAAGCAAGGGTCCATGTCCATGGAAGTCTAATAAGTAAACTTGTGTATTCTTAGAGGATATGCTTAAATAGACTGTCAAAGGAACTGTCCCATTATTACTATCTTTAACATGGGAAGCACTGTTTTCTTTGCTTGGATTTTTTTTCGGGTTTGAATTTGTCTGCATATTTAAGAACACGTCACATCATTTAAAATAATAAATGAATGATATATTTAAATAATGTGTCATGCTTGATCTTAAATTAAAACAAATTCAATTATAGAAAAATAGAAGATTCACGCTCGCTCGTCATTTTGACAGTCTATCATCTATCATTTTTCTTAAAATAGTATCTAAGTAAATGTAACAAAAATCTTTATTTATATAATTAATGCAATTAATGGGTTAATATATAACATGCATGAGACCTGGATTTAATTGACAACTCCAAGTGGCTCCAAGATTAGATGATGAAACATGACCACCAATAATACAACTTTGTTCCTCGTTTTGGTTGAGACATCCATGTTTGGAAAGTGACAACAGTCAACATCCTTCACAAGTCAATGAACTAAGCTTGTTTGAATGTTTCATTGGAAAATAATATCAAGGAGAAAACATTAACAAAAAGGATTAGGGTTTACTTCTCATCATTGCTTAAGCTAATTGAAAAATGGAAAAATGGGATTTGTACTTTCTTTTAGAATTGGGCAAAAACCAAAATATTTTTCCAAATATATACAATTATTTTATAGTGAACCGTCAAGGTGACATGTATGTTTCATGAGGTGAAGGTTTTAAGATTAAACCTTAATATCTTGACTGATATGATGGATGGGGTTCGAGGGTAACACCATCTCTTTAAAGACTAATTTGAGCCCAAACCGGCCTCAACAAGAATATGCCTAAATTTCTATGTTGGCAATATATGTAAATGATGTAGTCAGGTATACCTGATTTAGATGAAAATCACATAAGAGATGAGAGGCGTTGGATGAGTTATCACGGCTGACTTTCATCCAACGTCTCCCAGATCTTAGTTGACTTTCATCTAATTCAGGTACACTTTATTAGATTTTTTCTATTTATATATATTGTGGTGACCTGATTAGTAGGATATATTAAGATGTTATTCCTATGCAAATTTAATAAAATTTAAAAGTAGAATACAATGCTCACACATTTTACTATATGCCTTAAATTATATTGACAAAAAATGAGAATTTTACTTGTCTCTGTTCAACACTACTACAACTTTGACATTTTTTTTCCCCTCTTCATTTGTTTTCTTAGCTTTTGACAAACAAACAAACAAATTTTGTTTTTGTTTTTTGTTTTTTTTTTTTTTTTAGCAATTAAAAGAAGGATTCTTTAGTTATAGGTCATTCCTTTTATATATCCATAAATTCGTGACATAAACATTCATAAATTCTTGACATAAACAGTTTATACTACTCAGTTTAAGGATCCTTTAAACATGATAAATGGACAAAAGAAATTGAAAATATCAAGAACCTTATGGTATAAAATTGGATCTCATAGTATAAAGCTTTAAACTTAGTATTTTTAAATAATTTTCCCTTACTAGAATTCTTAAAAATGTAAAAGGTTAAAGTTTATCTTTGGAGATCAATTCCACCCTAAGAAATCTCTCTTGAAAATTTCATTAAAAACCCAAATTAATTCACTAGGGTAACGGAACCGGAAAGCCATCATTAATTAGGTTAGGTTGCTGTTAGATTTATCTTAAAAAGAAAAAAAAGAACAAAAAAAAAAGGTTGTTGTTAGATTGAATACATAACTTTTTTTTAGTTAATATGATAATACTAATGCTTTTCATTAAGGGTAATGATAATGGCTCTCCAACTCATATCACTTTATAGGCAAATTTGCCCTTATAACAAAAAGTTTTCATTTTTTTATATCGTACATTTCCATACAATCAGTCGCAGAATATATTTTAAAAAATCAATCGTTAGATAAAATATCCATCTTATGAATGTCATGTTTGCCAAAAATCACGACGATCCAATGGTCAGTTTTTGAAAAAACTGACTGCAAAATAATGATATTTTAAGAGAATAGAAAACAGTTCAAAATATATTATGCAACTGATCCTACCGAACTACAGAATATAAAAAAAAATGAAGTTTTTTCTGTTATAAGAGCAAAATTAAAATTAAAATTTTGAATCCTACAACCCTTTTGGAGCGCCATTATCATTACCATTCATTAATTAAACATGTTTAACTTTTACTTACTCTATATATATTTTTAAATTTTATACATTTCTTGCAACATTAATTATAAGACAAATTTTGAATCCTACAAGCCGTGGCTTAATTGGATAACTTATTTAGGTTTAAAATCACTATGTTGAACGAAATCTAACCAAGATTTGTTTCTTGGTTTATATCCAAATAAAAAATAATAATTCTTTTAAAATTTATGTATATTAATCTTCTGTGGAACATGTGCTCATCTTTTAGGTAACCAAACCAAACTAATCCATAACATGCTATGCATATGCATATGATGATGCACACCACCATGAACACTTTTGTACAGTGAATGATCGATAAGCATGTTTGATAAATAGATTTATATATATGACCAGTGCAATAATTTTATATAAAATTTTGTAAAATACAATAAACATAACACTTTTAAAAAAAAAAATTAAATTAAATTAAATGACCCAAAATCATTTGAAAATTATAGTTTTAATTTTAAACACTTTTCCATCCAAGGTTATTGTATAATAGCTTTGCAAAACTAACACGTGCTACATTCTCAAGTATTTTTTGTAAAATACAAAAATATATCATATTGACATGTCGTGGTTTGAGTGGTGTGTGAAAAAGAAGGAAGCAGTTTGAGAGGAGAGACATCACCACTCAAAATACTTAAAATAGGACACATCAGGGTGATTTTTAATTTCGTGTTAAAGTGTTTGGTGCTACAGTATTTTTCTTTCAAGTATTTTCTTTCAAATCTCTCTGTCTCTCTCTCATAGATCTGGATAAGCAAAGAAAAGCATGCATTAATTATGTGATTTTATATCATAATGGTCTTGAAAATTAATCCAATTAAGATCTTACTAAGCTTTCTTAATTACAGTCTGCTAGTGAATGAGAAATATTTGTTCATGCCCCCCCAGAAAAAAGGGATCTTACTCACAGGTTGCACCTTTTGCCATAATTAAAGTAAACTATACCGATACTGCTATTGTACTTCAGGTTTTTGTTTGTGCAGTTAGGTTTTGGTCTCATTTGTGCCATCTTAACTATTAGGTTGCCTACCACCAGTAAGAGCTTTCATTTATAATAAAAATATTCTTGATAGAAGAGTTCTCAACAATATATATTGATAACAAAAAGAAACCTAGATGGCTGCATACAGCATCATTGAGGGGTATATATATTTTTCTATTTTGACTCATATATTAATAACTACAGGTTACTACAAGGTAGAAGGAATTAACCCTTTTTTTTTTTTTTTTGATAAGTTGAAATATATTAGAACTAAATAAGAACTATATATATATATATATATAGCTTAAAGGCATTGATTCACAGCAAATTGCAATTTTAAAACTTCTTCTGCTATCTAACATACGTATTATTATACACGCAACCCCATTTTATCATTTTTAATCCATCGTGTGACATACTAACACTAGTCTAATCAGTTGATATGTCACATCAAGTGAGAGGGCGAAGATGATAAAGATGGTTGAGAACCATATCTCATGAAGTGGATGTATTAGTTTCGACTTCTGGTACTGGGTGGGATTGAAAGATCCTAGTATAACTAAATGTTGAGATACTCCTCTGTAATTAAAAATAAAAATAAAAATGATAGAGACAGGGTGTGTTTTAAAAATATTTTTCATTTAATTCCAACCCAACGAAACCAAAAGAAAAAAGAAAAAAAAAATGGAACAAAGGAAAGAGAAACCTTAAGCAAATTGGGGAAGGGATGGTGGAAATAGTAACTGGCAGAAAATACAATACATTGGCAGATTAAAGGTTTTGAGCATAGTAACAAACAAGAATTGTTTGGTATATATAGGAAGTTGTTTGGGAAAATATTGAAAAAAAATTATTAAATATTTGATATAAATTTGAATTCCATTTGTTTGATTAAAAAAATAAAAAATCAATTCGAGAATAATTTGAAAATATTTAAAAATTGTGTTACTAGGGTTATAAGCTGTGCTGCTGGTCAAACAGAAACTGCCTAGAATTTAAATTAAGCTAGACAAAATTGTACAAATTTTAATGTGAGAAAGTAATGAGATTGTCTCCTAGAGCTGGGGTTGGTCCATTTCCATAAAATCCAATTTCGTAGGTTTCCTAGCCATTATTTTGGATCTATGGTCTACTACTAGTCTTCATGTTTATGGATTGCCAACTCGTACTACTCTTTCTTCCTTAGTTAAAAAGCAAAGAGCAAAATTATAAACAAAAAGAAGAAAAAAAGGCAAAGAGCCAAAAAGAGGTGGGATAGCATGAATGCCAGTGTGGTCATGTCAACCCAAATGAAGGATTTCGAATCAAGGTTTGGTGAAATCCAACAATGGAAGTAATTGGGTTGCTTTTACTTGATGCAAGTCAATGTGATATTACTAAAAAAGAATTTATATATATATATATAGAAAAATGTTCTAGTAAGGAGTATCTGACTTTAACTAAAGTAAGCTAAACACAAGCCATTTGATTGAAATCTTGAGATGAATCATTCATTAAGTGAATGGAAATCCAAGGGTTTGTATTCTTAACTGACTTTAGTTAAAGTTAAAGTTAGGTATCCCTTACTATAATAACACTTCTCTCTCTCTCTCTCTCTCTCTCTCTCTCTATATATATATATATATATATATATTCGTGTTAGTTTGAGATTTAAAAAAAAAATTTGCAAAAATTTATATTCTATTTTTGGTAAATTATATTTCAATACAATATATCTACCCAACCAAATGGTCAAAATCTTATAAATAAGATGACCTTTTAGACTGTGTTTGGAACTTGGAAGAGTGAAGGGAAAGGAAAGAAACAATAGTAGATATGTTTTAAAAATGAATTTAGTTCTAAACAAATTTCAGCATTTTTGTTTTGTTTTCCTCATTCTTTCTAATATCCAAACATAATCTTAAGAATAACACATATTTAATAAAATTCATCCTGTAGGAATTGCAAGTCATTTTTGTGATATTGATTTGACTCAACTATGTAAAGAAGTCGTGAAAAAGGGTACAAAAGGATGAGACAGAGGATCTCCATTCATAATACATATACATATTTTATATTATACCTTTATTTATGTCTAAATTATAACTTACTTAAATTAGATGTGTTTATCCACATCTTATACAGACCAATCAATCAATTGTATTGGTCTTCAACCTCAAGTTCAAGTTATTAAATAGTAAAAAAAATACAAGGAAAAAGAGAAGGAAAGAAACATTAATTTGGCTATAAACCTCCCAAATTGAGAAATGACTTGAACCCATCAACCAAGACATTAGCATGGAGGAAACCCTCTTATCAATTTTCATTTGTCTTTATAATAGAAGTGACAAAGCCACACTCCTCTTCCAAAAAGAAAGCAAAAAGGCAATTCCAAAGGCCCAAGCCACAGTTGAGTGCACAAAAACATAGAAGTGGATGTCAGAAAGCTATCTTTGAATGTGCAATATCTAGTGTTTGTGTTTGCATTTTTATTTATTTATTTATTTGCACCAAAAAACCATTTTTCAATAAAAAAACATTATTGAAAAAATGGTTTTTTCAAAATCAACAAAAAAAAAAAAAAAACCATTTTATTCATTTCCAATTAAATTTAAGAAAAACAATCATTTTTATTACTAGGGATGGGAGATGTTTTCCTACCCAACTCAAATTGATTGGGTTAGGCACACTCTTCACATCCCATATGCACATAAATTATCATCAAAGACTCTCTACCCATGTCTAGCTTGACCCACATTTTTGTATTATCCATATAAAACTACAACTTTAAAAGTTTAAAATAGTTTTCAAATGTGGGGAGAGAGATAAGTTGGATTCCATATTGGGTAGTGATATAATGAGAGTGCACCCACAACAAGTGTCGTGGGGCGGCCACTTTTCAACCGTCGGATTGAGTCTATCTTGATCTTAAATCATTCAAAATCTGTAAATTAAGTAGGTAAATCTATTAATATAATTGGAATCTAATCGCCTAAGGTGACTCCCAATTAACCACCAAATTAGAACTCATAAAGGGCGCTTCCATGATAAAAAAAATTTTCTCATTAGAATAAATTAGTATAACAATGACTAAGTTTCATTTAACAAAATTTGAAAAAAACAAAAAATGATACACACTGTGTATACATATTGGATTAGGTTCCAATGATACATAGTACTCATGGTTTGATATGCAATTTGTAAAATTCAATGTGGATTAAGTATTTTAAAAAATCGATCATATTAGATGTTTCACTTGTACTTATCCTCTTTGCCAAAAATCAAGCTTAACGATCACTTTTCAAAAACGCCAAAGTCTTGAGATAAATTATAAAAAATTATCATCATTTTTTATGGTTGGTATTCTAAAAAACCAGCTATTAGATCAATGTAATTTATATATGCATGATATGTATGTACAAGCAAAACATCTAATCCAACGATTAATTTTTCTAAATACTTGTCCATATTGAGTTTTACAAATTGTGTGTCAAATCATAAATAAATGGAATTTGACCAATATATATATATATATATATATATATACTGATCTGATCTGGTCAGTATGTCCTGACCAAATCAGATCTGTATGTATATATATATATATCATCAATAAATTTGGTATAATGACATGATGCTAACCATAATTGAAACATGTAACACCCAATTATTCAAAATATAATTTTCTGTGCTGTTAAAAAAATTAATAAAAAAGGTAGAACAGTGTAAATTATGGGATGGAGCGGAATGTGGATGGCAATGGGTGGGGGCCCAATTGATGAATGATCCAAAAGAATTGAAGGAGCGTTCAAGTAAAAGAAATAGTTTTGTGATGATTAGTTTGATTGGTTAAGCTAAAATTATAGGATTTGGAGGGAGAAGTGGTTGGATAATTTGTTGGACAACTTTTTTGACTTTTGCCTCCAAGCTTTACATGCATTTTTCTAACTACGTTATTGAGAAAGTGGTTGGGTGGTGGATCCACAATTGTTTTACAATATATATATATATATATATATATATATATATATATAGAGAGAGAGAGAGAGAGAGAGAGAGAGAGAGAGATTTGGAAGTAAATTGTCCTTTTGGTTTAACTTTCTGGTTTGAAAATGGAGTTTTTTTTTTTAATTGTAAAAATTGATCATTGGATCGATGTGATTTTTTGTATTCATGATAAGTATAAGTGAAACATCAAATCCAACGATCAATTTCTCGGAATACCTCTTTCATGTTGATCAAATGAATGAGCGAGAACGGAAAGAAAGGACGAATATAATTTTTCTTATAAAATTATACTAGAAAACCTAATTTATGATTTAGTGTGCGGGTTTTGAAGAGAGAAAAAAATCAGTCAATTATATATAAGAGTTCAGCGCACAACAGGCACTAGCTTGGACCTGCATATTGGCCGAGCTCATGGTCTTACCTATTGGTTGACCTCATTAATTTAATATTGTAATGAAAAACCTAATTTATAGGTTAGGGTGCAGAGTTTTGATTAGGCAAAAATTCGCAGTTTATAAGAGTCCAACACATGATGGAAATTAAGTTCGGATCTTTCTATTAGCCAAACTCATGGTTTTATCTAAATTCTATTTTGATTAGATCTGTCTAAAATGATTTTTGGAAAACTATCTCTTCATTGTTCATATATCTTTCGAAAATTTTGTTCCAACCATCTCTTCATATATCAAAATTTTCGATCATTGTTATTAAAACTCGGAGAAATGTTTAACTCTAAAAAATACTTTTTGACAAAACTAATAAATTGGAGCCCATATGCAGATTTTTTTTTTGACACATAGGCGAAACTTAGGTACCGTTTGGATTTGTTTTTTATAAGTACTTATTTGTTTTTTAAAAAATTAGGCACTGTTTACATGTGAGAAAATTTTTTAAAAAGCAAATAAATACTTATAAAAAACAAATCCAAACAGTGCCTTATTAATTAATCCTAAACCTTTCAACCGGTGAACTAGCAGCATAGTTGGCTGAACCATAGTTGAGTCAGCCAACTCGACCTTACCTTAAGCGATTGGGCTCATCTTAGTCGGCCCGCTCATCCAACTCGACACAGTATAAAAAGTTCAATGGGTCCAACTTCAACTCTAGATCTTACCAGCATAAGAAGGCCCACTGTGACATGAAACTTACTTTTTAGTGGTTTAGGGCTTAAATATTCGCTAAACGAATAGCAAATGGAGTGCCCCTAATCTCTAAGCACTCTGTACTCTCCTTAGCTCTCTAACTTTTTTTAAGCCTTACTTTTGCCGCCGGACAGTCTTAGGTTAGTGGTTTAGGGTGGCACCAGTATTACAAGAGTGTACGGATTGTGGTTGAGGTGATCTATACAGAACCAATTGTAAAATAGATTTTGAAAAATTGATCGGTGGATTAGATACTCATCTTACGTATGTCATGTCTGTCAAAAATCACATTGATCCAATAATCGATTTCTGAAAAAATAGAGTGAAAAAACAGAGTGACATTTTGAAGAACAAAAATAGCAGTTTTTTACAGTAATATTTTTCAAAAATTGATCGTTGGATCACTTTGATTTTTGACAAGCATAACATATATCAAAGAGAATCTAATCCAACGTCGATTTTTTAAACTTTATTTTGCAACTGGTCCTATGAAAATTATCCGGTTCACCTTATAATATACTGTATACTATGAGACCATAGATGGGGTATCTTAATTTAGGAGCACATGACAGGACCAGATGTTGGGATAGATAGTGGTGACCTTTTTCAGTAGGGAAGTGGCTCCACCGCGTGCTCTATAAAGCTAAAAATATCATACTTTCGTGGGTCATAGTTTGTTGTGGATATATAAATGTTTGGTTGAGGATGAGGTGCAGTGGGGGCACCAAACCCTTATGATTTTCTTCTACTCAACTGAGATAGCTAAAAAGATGGAGTTGGAGAACCTTCTTTTTGAGAGAGAGAGAGAATCATTGCATGGTATTTTCCTTCCAAGATAAGCACCTGGTAAAGTTATGCACATTGCAGATCTTGTTTGTTTGTGCATGTGAAATTCTGATTAGAAGATGTTATCAAATGATGCTTTTAGGGTTTCCAATGTCCAATCCTTGCCTAATATGAAATTGAAATAGCAAATGAAAGGGGACCTTAGAACTCTCTTTGCCTATAAACAGCTAGGATTAGAGCCATTTGTTTGAATTTTAAGGCCCATTAAATAATGATAATCACATGTGCTAGGGTTGTAAAATAGTCGAGCCAAGTTGAGTTGAGTGGTAGGCTAGGTTAAATTGGCTTGGTTCTATAAATTAATAAGATTTGAACTTGATT
>JAESVK010000138.1:5706201-5726326 GCA_017140935.1 Hamamelis virginiana | reverse complement strand
ATATATATATATATATTATTGCAATGTGACTATTTTTTAATTTTAATTATTAGTTATTTTGCTTAATAAAATGAAACTTTGGCTAAAGAAAAATTTTATTGTGCTATTATAATTTCAATTAGTTGTTGATTAAACTTTTCCTTTCAATGATTCCATTAATTGGATTGAAAGAAAGAGTTGAACACTATTGAAATAAACAATTAATCCATTCAACTTGAACTCTCTTTTTAATTTCCTCAATCGATCTTCACTTCATTTTCTCGATCCTCTTTGGTTCTCGAATTATTTTGAACAACTCTAATGATGTCCCAGATACGACTAATTAATAATTAATCTTTTTTTAAACAAATTAAAGGACACACTAATGCACTGTGCACTTATTGTAATGAGGGACTAATGCCCCATTAGCCAAAACTAGAGGAAAAAGGGTGGAAGAAATGAATCTTTGACCTAATCAAATCCCGTTTATAGCTCTATATCGCTAAACGAAACATTAAAAACATAAAAATTAACAAAACATACACACATAAAGTGATAAAGTTATTAAATATAAAGAAGACCCACATTGTAGAATCTAAAATGAATCTTTGACCAAATTTTTTTAAGTATATATGCATATATTTGTTCGTAACAGGGATCGATCCAAAGTGATTAATATGATTTATATTAGCAACAATCAACATAAATTTATTTGAAATGGACAGCCATATTGTCTAATGATATCTAGAACCCTTCATTTTGCTTCACAGCTCAATAATTGTTAAAACCTCACTAATGAAAATTGAGCCTTTTGAAACTTTTTTGAAGCAAAGGACAATGCACTTTTGACATATTTTGAGTCTTTAGTCCCCATTTGCTAAAAGGTTCATAAAAAAGGTACTAAATTGAATAATGTGACATTATTTTTATTTTTGCTTATATAATATGATATAATGTGACCCAAATTTAAAAAAAAAAAAAAATTCTTAATTTGACTAAACTAAAATTTTTATAGATATAGATTTCACTTCGTAGTTGAGTAATTGATAGGAATTGAGAAAGTGGGAAGAGGTTTAGTAGTTGAGTTATTGATAGCAATTGAGAAAGCGGAAAGACGAAAGAATAGCTGTAAAAGCTCAACTTTTTCTCTTTTTAAATGACTCCAATGGATTGAGACCAGAAGAAACAAAATATGATTCAATTGAAATGAACAATCTGTTCAATTTGAACTCTTCTTTTCTTTTGCCTCGATCATTATTTCTACATTTTTCGATTTTATATCACTTTCAATGACTTTAGGGTACGTATCCCAGATACAACTACCGACTCTTTTTCTTTTTTCTTTTTTCTTTTTCTTTTTTTATTCCTTAGGAAAACCCACTCAAACTTATGTACTATACAAAGTAGGCCTCCCGAAAACATCCCATTCTTGATAAAGGTGGAATTTGAACTCAGATACTCACGCATCTGGTATAATTGCCTAAAAACTTTGTTTGGAGATTAACCAGCACCTTCAACTATGACGCCTAGCTATTATAATGAGAGACTAGCTAGTATAATCACTTTTTTTCACAACATTGGAAGATGACACTTTTGCTATTATAATGCATGAGAGAGTAGCTAGCTAATACCCCATTAACCAAGATTAGAGGCAAAGAACACACCAAAAAGCTGTTTCCATTCAATAAAAAGGTTCACCAAAAAGGGTGGAAGAAAATGAATCTTTGACTGAATTAAATCCAGCTATTGGTTGCATAAGAGCAAATGCTATATTGTTGGCTAATCAACCATGTATAGCCAGCCCCATAGCTCTCTTTTGCTAAGCATTAAAAACAGAAAAAACAAAAACAAAAAAATAAAAAATAAATAAAAACACTAGTGATTGTTCACTGATTGAGTGATCGATTGAATATAAAGAAGACCCACAAGCATTGTGGGATCAGAAATGAATCTTTGACCAAAGGAAGCAAATGTGACATCATGGATTAATCAATCATAGAAAGACTTTGCCAAAATGAAAGACAGTGGATATATGACAAGGTGAGGGGCTTTCAAATTCTAAGGTCTCTATTTAATTGAGCCTTGCACGCAATGTGACCACACAATTAACTAATTAAGTGGGTAATTGCTAATGCTAGCTAGCTACTTTCTTCCAAAGAGATAGGTGCGATTCATCCAATGCGTGTCTACTAACAAAACGCAACCACTGCTCGTGACCAAAAGAATGACCAGCTTACATCTATCCCTACTACCTGAAGATATTAATGCAAAGTATTGGCTTTTGCACACACAGATGAGAGAGAGAGAGAGAGAGAGAGAGAGAGAGATCATCACCAATGTTATTGTGATTGAAAACAGCCTTTAGTTTGACTCGATCAAAAGAATGTAGTGGATAAGATGAAGGAAAAGCTCTGATATAGACTTTAATTTAAAGATGTAATAGAAAGACACCAAAAAAGGCTTTGGAAAGGATATGCATGCAGTATATTTCAATGAAAAAGCTAAATGGCACGTTTAATTTGTATATCAACCCATGTATCTGGACAGGATTTAAAAAGGGATATTTTGACAGATTATTTAGCATTACTCAAATTTCAGTTACAATATTTTAAAGAATTGTAATAGAGCAACCCACTTGCATCTTAATTAGCAAATTAAGTATGCTCCTAAGTTGAGAGAAAAAAAAATGAAAAAGGAGTCTATTTCTTAACAATTTTCCTATATTTTCCTTCCTTTCAAGATCCAAACTGAATACAAGATTACTTATAAGAATGGAATTGTTTTCTAAAATCATAAAATAGAAAGCACAATGAATGGTATGCCCAAATTAATGTTTAAAATCCATTTAGGAGATTAATTTCATTAAGTTTTAAAAGATTAATTAGAATTGAATTCCATTTTAGTGTTTTCTTCTCCTTTTCATTTTTTAACCCCAGGATGGGTAGCTTAGTGGTGGAGCAAGCAGGGCTAAGGGCTTATCAAGTCCCTTAGTCCCGTGTTCGACTCCCACTAGCTACTAATATTCGGAACCATGGGCCGCTGCGCCTTGTTTCGGAAGCCTTGTTTGGGGTGCAGGATTTACTCTAGTGCGTTCAAGCTGGCCCAAGATACCTGTATAACAAAAAAAAAAAAAAAAAAAGGATTTAGCTTGATTCAATTTTTAAAATTCTCAAATAGGTCCAAAGGATTGGAATTTGAATTGGGCCAAATGGTTTTTTTTTTTTTTAAATACTTATCTTTTGTCAAAATTCGGCAGCTCCCTGTCTGTTCTCTCACACGAGGTCGTGAATCACTTATATAGTTATATGAAGCTCACAATTTCATGTGATAGGTCGGGAATGAAGGTTGAACTTTTAACCAAAAGAATCGTACTCCTGTTAAAATATTAGTTTTCCTATGTAATTAAACTTTTTTTGGCCACCCTTCAACTTGTCCTAATTGTCCAATATGCTGCTAAATTTCAGCCATTCACTCTTTCAAATATCTCAAATGTCAATTATATGGTGGAACATCTCGTTTATTTGTTTTTGTTTTCCACTCGAATTTTATCTAAATTTGACCAATTACTATGAAACCTCTGTTTCTTAGGTTTCGACCAGCCCAACCTGTGGCCCCCCTAACTTTAACTTGTTGGATAGGTTGGATGCAGAGCAGATCCAGGCTTAAGTTCAAAGAATGTCAATTGGGTAGGGCACAAACTAATAGTGGCTCAACCAAGTACCAACCAAAGTTCTAGCCCAGGACAAATATATAAATTGATTCTTTTCTCTCTCTCTTTTTTTTTTTTGTTTTTGTTTTTGTTTTTTCCCCTACTTAGGCTAGGCAAATGATTTAGGACATTTTGGTTGTCAAATGTGAATTGAATTGTTTAATTTTGTCTCGTATATAATTTTGTGAACAAATCCATCTTCGTGAAATGAAAAAATTCATGCGAATAGCAATTTATCTTTACAAATGAAAGTAAAAACGAAATATAAAGATATTTCAAGAATTTCTAAAAATTGATCCTATAACACTAATTATGGTGATGATTGTAACTTTTTTTTTTATTCACACAGCTTAATTCCAAGAAGCTGCCAAGTTTCAATCCTAGCTAGGACATCCAGATTAATGGCTCGTCCCAAGGACCGCTTGGGCTACACCTTGGTGCTTTGATTCTCACATTTTTAAATAGTCCAATTTAAGAAAATAAATTTTATACTTTCAATATCATATAAATTACAATAAGTTCATTATAACAAGCAAACATAAGCCATCATAATTTTGCAAAACTCGATCGTGTTTTACTTATAATTGGGGTAGCCTTAGTACTTAAAGGGAATCAATAACAGCTCGCATTGAGCAATTCTAACGTATTTTTATAAAGAAAAATGCTATAGCACCAGACACTTTAACCCGAAATTAAAAACCACCCTGATGTGTCTTGCTTTGAGTGGTGAAGCCCCTTCTCTCAAATCGATTCTACCTTTTTTACACACCACTCAAAGCATGACATATTGGAGTGATTTTTAATTTCGGATTAAAGTATCTGGTTGTATAACATTTTTGTTTTATAAAAAGCCCATTTGATATAAAACAGCTTATTAGGACACCCACAGGCTACAGGGATATTATAAACTTATAGGCCCATTTGAGCCTGTAGAACTTGTCTGCACCCCATAGAATCATTAAGCAGGCTGGGCTATCAAGAACGCGAATAACTAGGCAAATTACTGGGCCAAATATGGTACTGTTTGCATATTGGACCTGGTTTGTTAATGGACTGTCCAAAAATATTTTGGAAAATATTTTCATCACTAATCATAAAGGATACAGATATTGCAACCCCAATAAACTCTATGTATACCTCAAATTTTGTGTTTTCAATAATACCCTTTAATGATTTTACCTTTTAAGACAATTAAAATTAAAAAAATGCCCAATATGTCCAAACTTAATTGTTAACTACACCCAAAAAGTAAAAAATCCATACAATAGTCATTTAAATTTCAAAGCCATAAGTGCACACTGCAATTGAAGCACTCACTTAAAAGTGGATCATCATGGAATTATTGCAGCTGATTATGGACCACTCCTATGCATCTCAAATGCACATTGGATCCTCCTCAAAAGCTTTGACCTAAAATGCGTTTGGTAGCATTGAAAATCAATGGGAAAGGGGCAGAAAATTTGAAAGTTTTGAATTATGGAACCAACTTTTTGAAGAAAACGACCCAATTAATAAATGAGGATAGAGCCAAAAATACAATTGGTAGATTAAAAGAAAAAGCTTTAGACTTGAGTGGTTGCGGTCCATTTGCCCTTGGACTAATAGCAAGCGTGATATTATTTATTAATTTAAAAAAAAAAAAAAAAGACCCATCAATTTACACATCACTTTTGCCCCTCTTTTTTTATTATTAATTTTTAACTTTTTTGTGGCTATGCATCCAGCTGGATAGGAAACTAATTACCAAATTATGAATTGATGGATATTATACATTAATTTGCACCTATTAAAAACCATTCCTTGGCAGTGAAAAATGACCCTAACCAAGTCTCTTGGTAGTTATACGAAAAGAATAAAATTTTAATCCCGCATTCATCAGAATAGAGAGTATTTAAGAAAAAGGAGAAAGAAAATTACCCTCACGGGAAAATACTTCCTTTTTGTAAATTTTTTCTCACCTACTTTATTGTTATTTTATTTTAGATATTTAATCAAAAACTCCCTAGTATATGGGTTGTATACCCAAAACCCTTACAGAAAACTTGATTTATAAAAGAGATAAATTATATAATTTATGACGGATTTACCCTCATTTATACATCTTAGTTTTGAATTTTTTTCCAAAATTAGTTTTTACCAAAAAATATCCATTAATTGTTTTATATTTTCAAATAGATAAATTTATATATTGTATGTATCTAGTATGATGTTCAAACAAGTATATTTACTTAACTTACATACACGTGGAAGATGCATAGATTGTCGTATATTTTCAAATAGGTAAATTTACATAAACTGTATTGTATGCATCAAATTTGATTTTCAAATAAGTAAATTTACCGAACCCGTATACACGTGTTGTATACGTATATTGCCATACATCTTTAAACAAGTAAACTTATATAATCTATATTTTATGCATCTAATTTGATTTTCAATAAATCCAAAAAAAAAAAAAAAAAAAAAAGGTTCAATAATGCAACTCACTTTTAATGAACTCTTTGCGACTTTGAAAATAAATATAGAAATGAGACTAATAATTCAAAATTTGAAATTAATGTAATTTAAAAATTTTCCATAAAAAGTTCAATAATCTAAATTTTTTCCATAAAGAGTCCCACATATTTAAACTCTAAAAGGAAACCATAATAAATTTAATCTTATCAAATAAAAGCAAATATGCCAATATAAAAAAATATTGACTTTAAAATATCCTGTAAGGATCTCTGTCTAAATCTTAGAGAGTGCTGAACTTTCATGGTACGGAATCTAAATTATAAATTATAGGGATGTCTGAATAATTTTCAATTTTATTTTTTAACATATGAGTCCATTCCATAACGATCATTAACTCACAAATAACCATTGGATCTCAATAAAATCTAACTATGGTTAGCAAATTTTGAAAAAAATATATAAGAAAAAAGTTATCTAAATATGATTTTTTAACTATCCTTCAATCAAGTTAATTTTTAGTATACTTTGTCTAATAATCCCTTAAATAATGGTTCTAAATTTATAATTAATGATGATGAGTGATGACATGCCATGATCGATATGATTGAATCTTGGAGACAGCGTACAAGACCTTTTACATCACAGAGGTTCAATTACATGGGTGAACTAGAAGTGAGTGCAATCAATGTTTGTTTCAATAGAAAATGATATGGGTTAACTGAGAGCCTGGGAGTGAGTGTAATAACTGCTCTCTCTCTCTCTTTCTCTCTCTCTCTCCTCAATATACATATTCGAATCCAGTTATCCCTATGAATAGGTTCTCAATTGCAATGTCACCACATAATCTTATCTTCAAATGAAAATATTTAGAAAATTTTGAGTCTTTCAAGAGTGAATTTTGGCTGCGGAAGAAATATACAAACTCGTTACTTTTTGAAAAGGTCAAGAAAGTGAGAAAGAAGATCTTCAGCTGTGTACTCTTCCTACTCACAATCACTGACAAAGAATACCAACGAAGATCTTCTGTGTCCTACTTGTATGTACCACTTTCCTATCCCCTATCAAAAAAGTCCACCTTGAAAATCTCATCTTTTAATAAAAATTCATATTTAAATTATCAAGGTGATTTTTTGTGAGAGGACACAGGAAAGTAGTACATAAAAGTGAAAATACCGATGAAGCTCATGTCCGACAACTGCATCAAACCTGGCTCACCTTGCATCAATTCTAATAACACAGTAGACAGTTTTACTTTATTTCAACCTCACTTAAAACCATTCACTAAGTCAATATCTGGATGTAGAAAATAAGCCAAAAGTTCAATAATACACAACTACAAATGCAGCTATTAAGATCAATCAATATCATCATCACTACTGAGGGCTATTAACTGATACAAAATGAGATATGGTTACCATGATAGGACTTCACCATTGACCATCTAAAGGGATTATAGGAAGTTCTATAAAAATCGTCTCACGCTTAATTCATGGACATGTTCAATCATTTGGTTATTTAATGGACACGGTCAATCACTTGGGAGCCATAAATCCCATGTGTGGGGCTGAGCAAATTTTTGAGAGAGATGCAAACATCAAGAAACATGGATTCAAATACCACTCTCAGATGATGGAATAATGTCGTGTATGGGACTCGTGGCGCCTTATGATGGGGATCATATAAGAACTCTAATCAAGTATATTATCAGACTTGAATGATTTACCGATCAGAGACTCCTTAGGATTGGTGAACAATGTTAAAGCAGAGATTTAAGACTATACATTTATGAAAAAAAGCCCACTTCCCTCTGGTCAGCAATACATTCAACCAAACTTAGGAAGCCACAAGGACTCCTTAGAGGTCTCTACACCAGTTTACATATATCTACATAAACTAAGACTACCAAGAAGTGAAAAACCTCTATAACTCAAGACAACATAAATACCAACCTACCAGCCAAAACAAGGAAAAAAAGAAAAGATAAACAAGCCAAACATATTTTACAGATATCACTACAGAGGGAAGAGGACATTAGGGTACCAGTATCTGTTAGCGTCGGACAACCAAAAGTGACAATCTCTCTCTACTTCTCTCAAGGTCATTTACAGACGGTCTTCAGTCTTTTTGCAGCCTGCACAAACCCCACAATGACCTGCAACTCGTCCATTTGCTTCACCAACAGATGAAAGTGTGTTTCAAATGACCAATAAACAAAAGAAGTGTTTCTTCAAGAAAGAATAAGCATGCACAATATAAATGAGAAAGCGGAAGTAAAACAGCAAGTGTTTTGGCAAATACCTGTGACATAAAATGCCTCTGCACAACATCAATTAGTTGCTCTTTAGATGGATTGGGAATGGCATCCACCTACACAATACATGATGTCAATATAGAGAACAAAAGTGCCAAAGGCAGTATAGGGAAAAAAATTAGTCTCCTCCCTCAAACAACTTACAAGATTAAAATGCCGCCAATATCTCCATAATGCAGCCATCTCTAGTTTGCCAAGGTCAACTTTCTGTACAGGTGATATTTCAAATAGAGAAATTATTCAATTAAACAACACATCTAGCAATATTTTCTAGGGAAAAACAGAAGAAATAAAAATTAATTATTTTAAAAAAAAAAAAGAGTATACAGGTTATATACCGTGGACCCACGGGGAGTCGAAACAGACCCCTTTGACTGGGAGTCACAAGAGAGAGACCTGCTCACAGTCTTATGAGATGACCCAGATGATTTATGCATTCGATTCCTTGATCTGTGGGACTTTTGAGTGTCATCTGATGCTGGAAAAAGAGAAATAGCACAAACAAAATTAGAAAGGGTGGTGGGCCTCGAAAAGAATAAATAAGTGAGACAATGGAACTTTGGCCATAGTAAAAGTTAAAGGTGAACTAAAGACACATCGGATCCTATGTAACAACCCCAACGACTTTTCTTCAAAAAAAATCATTACTGTTCCAAACCCAGAATTGTAGCAGTCCACACAATATACCAGTTACCAGGTGCTGCGATTAAGATAAGAAATGTCTCTGCCTACCCTATAACAACACCACAGGCATGCAGTGAAGATAACCAAGCAAACTAGTTAATAACACCGAATTGCGGTCAATTTTGAATTGGCACTGACAGAATTCTCCCCTTCAGTATTGGATCAACATTTGCAGAAGAAAACAATTCATCTTTTAAACATTTGACATCCAGTAACTCCACACACTTCTTGGGAGCATTCGTCATAAAACACTTATTAGTAAGATTTCAAGAGCAGGTACACTAAATCATAATATAAAATTAATTACTGCCAAACTCACTCATTTCTGAGCCATTCCACTGCACGTTTTCATATTCAAGGTCATCATCTTCCTCATTACCAGTAGGAGCTTCAATCACACTAAGGGCATTCCTCTGTAGCTTCACTTCAATACCATTTGTAAGAACCTGTGGTTCGTGAATTGAACAATAAAAACTACTCTCAGAACAAAATCCAATGCCAAATGAAATAATTAATGACAAAAACTGAAAGGATAAGCATATGAACTGCAGGACCTCAGATAAGAAAAAATGAAAATTGTGCAATTTATGACAATTTCGGAGATGAGAAGAAAAGAAAATTTTCATAAAATGAAGGGGAGTAATCCAATTCTAGTTGGATAAATCTATTTACTTGGAATTAAAAACAAGTAAAATTATTCAAACCTCAGGCTAAAATGGGATCAAAAAACAATTAGAAATGTTCAAATAAGACAGGAAGGCAAATAACAACCGGAAATCTAGCTCAGAAAGGGATCGAGCAAAGGTATATTATAAAATTGGAAAGAAAATAAATAAATAAATAAAACCATCCAAAAAGCAATTTTCAATTCTATCTATCCCAAAACAATAAAATAAGTAAAACTTACATGAAATAAAAGATTCAATTTCAATCAACCACCAATATATATATATATATATATATATAATTTCCATCAACAACCCCACAAAAAAGGGGAAAAATCACAACTTGAATTATGAACCCAAGGAATAAATATGCAAGCACTTTCGCCAATCCAGTCGTTCAAGAAAATAAAATTAAAAGAAAATCGTCACCATAATATAGAATAAAAACTAAAAACCTCTAAACCCAATCACAAATCTACCGGATCCCCCTTCATTTCACAATACGATAAAATTGGAGACCAACAACCTTACTTTAAACCAAAAAAAAAACACTCTGAGCAACATCATCGGTAAAACCCAATCAAGCAAAATTGCAGTTATCCCCAATTGCAAATCAAACCCAATTCAAACACAAAATCCAGTAGAATAATTCACATCAAGACCATCTTGAATTCATTCAGATGATAGAACCATCAATTTCAAACTTATCTGAACCCAAAACCCTCAAAACACTGATTTGGAATAAGAAAAACATATTCACATGAAAATGTCAATCTGCAATCACGCATTATGAAAAAAAAAAAAAAACCATTAAAATTCCAGATCCACTGATGAAACTCAACATGCAACCAAAAACCCATATCCAAAACTCAATTTGAACTTTAATTTCATATAGAACATCAACAATTAGCATGCAAAATTACAGATAAACCAACTAAATTTTCAAAATTAGTCCATAACAATCTCCAGTAAAATAAAATGCAATCAACTGTAAATTGATGGACTGCAATAAAGCTATAGAAATAATCAAAAAGGAAATAAAATTATAAAAATTCAATGAATAATAAACGAAATGAAGCAAAATGCAACAAAATAAAACCCAGAGCCTCCAAATTACCCAGCATTACTAACAACATTTTCAATCAAACCCTTCAAAACCCAAAAATTCAATCTCAAAACACCAAATAACCCCATTACAGCCCCTAATTAAACACAAACCCGAACCCATTTCTCCAAATAACCCACAATCATGAATGTAATTACCAGCCAATGCCAACCGCCAAGGCCGACAGCCTTCTTCACCACACCTTGAAGGCCTACGAGCACAGACTTGGTCCGGTTATTACCGGTCACAACAACCTTAGTGTGACGTGGAAGAACAGAGAGCTCTTCTTCACTGCTCTCTCCACAGCTCTGCAACTGCGAGAACCCGCCACCATTGACGGAACTCTCCATTGCTTCAAGCATTTTCAGTCCCAACTCAGTGAATAAAAAACTCGGGGAAGACTCGAGCTTTAGCAGTCAAAAGTGCATGTAATCGGAAGATCACGCATTGTAGAATTCGAATACGGAGGTTTCAGGAAGCGAGGAGAGAGAAATTGAGAGGAAATTTGGGGGGTTTTCGAAAGAGAAAACACAAATGTTAGAGAGAGAGAGAGAGAGAGAGAAGGAGAGAGTGACTGGTTTTGGTTTAGTTTATTGTGCTTGCTGCTCTGAATCCCGACGACTTGAATATAACGAATGGGATAATGCCACGTAGGCATGAAGGGCTCGTTAATCATGCGCTTGGAGCTTGGGTACCAGCATGATGCAATACCACTAGTGGTTCGGGTAAGGAGGGGTTACGTTGGGTTGACCGTTTGACTTCTGGTAATATGAAATAGTGGGCGTTCTAAATGACTGAACTGCCCTTCTTTCTTTTCAAATTTCTCAAACTCTAACACCTAACAACTCCCTCCTCTAAATCCTCTCAATAATTAACTAACTGTGGGGTTAGCTTGTTAAGCTTAATGACTGATGTGTGTGTTGAGGAGTCTATGCACACATTCAGTGTTTGTCATCGGTTCTATTTTGATTAAACGGCATTAGGTATCGATTCCAAAGTTGTCAAATGATAGACCGGGATGATTTATCCTCGTATCTAAAATATATATATATATGTTCTCATTTTTCAATAAGAGTTTTTAATTTGAGGATATTAAAAAAAAGAAAAACCTCTCTGTCTTGATAATTTATATTCGTCGGTTAATAGGAATTAAACTTCTTCAAGGCTAATCACAAATTGTGATAAATGTTGTGTTCGGAAAATGAAATATTCATTGGAGTATTAGTAATATTAGGGAGGACATGCCCAAATTTGAAATTTATTGAGAGTGTTGATAGGATTACTTTTAGTCATATTTATAGGCAAGTTAATGGGACCGCCGATTGTTTGGTTGATTTAAGTCATGGTATAGAGTCCGAATTAGAATGGATCGATAATTTTTTGACTAAATTGTGGAATATTATTGTAGAAGATACTAGGGGTAGGTTTTCTCATATGTATTTGATATCCGAGTGAAATTTATTTTTTCTACCTAATATAAGCTAAATTTCATACATTTGCATGTAAATAGATGGTATACCACAGTAGTTAAGAGTAGTATTTTTTGTCTATTATTATAGAATTTGAATTCAAATACCTATATGCTTTCAACTAATTTTTATTTTACAGATATCGAATTTATTTCTACTACTTTTTTAACTAAAGTAGGTCCATCTCATTAATCTTATCAATCTACCTAAATGGATAGTGGAGATACATATCACTAGATCAAAAGGCAACTATATACTTATTCTTATTGCAATTTGTTTTAGCAATTGGCTTGTGATGTTATTACTTTGCTACTTTTGTTTTTTGAAGCAAATATTAAAGCCTTTTTTTTTGGGTGTGGTGTTGAGAAATCAAAGTGAGTTTTTTCCTCAATATAAATTATGAGAAGGAAGGTAAAGAAAGAAAAGGAAGGTAAAGTAAGAATATTTCATAAGTTTGATTTAAAAAAAAAAAAAAAAAAAACTCTTTATTTATTTTATCTTTCATTGTGTCAACTTTTGGTAGTTTCTCTCAATTGCTTGGCACTTGCTATCTTTTAATTCTATAACTAAAGTCTTAATTTTTAATTATATAACTGAAGTCTTAATTTAAACTATATAGAGTCCGTTTGGTAAATCTTAATGTGATATATATATATATGGGTTCTGTTCCCCTTACATTCTATTTTGACACCTACGTTTACACCTTGTTTTCAAAACACTATCTATGATAAATATTTTATCGAACCGACCGTTGGATTCAATACATTTCTTATGCATATCATGTATACCAAAAATCATAGTGATCCAACAGTTATATTTTAAGAAATGTCACTATAAAAAAATTGTTATGATTTTAATTAATAAAAAAATAATAGTTATTCAAAATGATATTTTTCAAAAACTAACAGTTGGATCACTCCAATTTTTTTCATACATGATAAACATATATAAGATAAGTATCTAATCTAAAGGTCAGTTTCTCAAAATATTCAACCTACAATGGTATTTGAAAACGGGGTGTAAACATAGGTGTCAAAATAGGGTATAAGGGAACCTGTCCATATATATATATAACTCTCTCAATCATGCTGTAATCTCTATTTTACTCCATCTGTCCCACAAATATAGGCCAAAGTGGTCAAGGCACGCATTTTGAGGAAGCCGATTAAATATTGATTTGGCCATTTTTTTTTAATTTTTTTTTTAAATACCCTACTTCTATAAGACCATAATAGTATTTTAAAAAAAAATGGGAAAAATATGACCAAATCAATATTTAACCAGCTTCCTCAAAATGCGTGCCTTGACCACTTTGGCCTATATTTGTGGGACGGATGGAGTAATTGGCATAATTCTAATATGATTTTAAAGACCTGCACCATAATATCATGTCGATCGAAGACCACAAATTGATTCTATGATAACAATTTAAACTCCATGACTATATAAAATGGATCACGTGTATTTGTCAAAATGTGGCAAGTGATCCAACTCAATAGATATTGATATCAAGATTATACTTAGGACAAATTCAGTCGATTGCTCAAATCTAACTCAATAAATTAACAAACCAAAAAATAAAATTTAACTAATTTTATCTTGTATGCAGGTTCAAAATAAGTGTTTCCAAGGAGTGGCAATTTGGTAATTTCGAAAGAAGCCACGAGGGCAGATTGAGGAAAGAGAAAAGTAACGTGTAGAGAAAAACGTAACGGAAACCGAAAATTCATTTGGCGGGGCCCACTTGGTAGGGGAGGCTCTACCTGCCGTCGGTGTTGTCTTATCCGGCATTCACACCTCTCTTTCTCTCTCTACATCTACTATATAAAATACAATAAAATACGGAGTAATTAAATACAGATGGGGGTATTTCTCATCACCCGATTTTCCCGCCACAACAGAGTAACGGGAGCCGTCGATTGAGGATGACGAATTTCCATCCGTTCGATCATTTTGGGCATCATTGTAGCCGTTGGATTGGAAAGTCTAAGGATCAACAGAAGTCCTAAAAAAAGCAGACATGTTCTCTATAACATGTGTAATGATCACAAAGTTGAAAGAGCATACAATACTTTTGAAACCTTCTTGTCTTAAAAGCAAAAATGGTAGGGACAAAAAAGGTAATAGGGGCATGTGTGGTGAGCAGCATCACACGCCATGCACGCGATCATCCACCCAAAAGATCCTAGCCGTTAATCTGCAAACCTATTGTTTAATGATGTAGACCTTTCAATTATAAGGTGCATGGTCCAATGCAATTTTACATAAGATGTCTTCTATAAAATCAAATGCTGAGCAAAATTTTAAAAACTGATAGTTGGATTAGATGAATAACTTATAATTCTCATGTTCGTCAAAAATCATAGTGATCCAATCACGATGAACAAAATTTACGGATAATTTTATCAATTTTTAGAATTTATTCTGAACCCAAATCAGCATACCTGAATAAATTAAGTTAAAAAAAAAAAAAAAAACACTTGTCATATTTTTACATTTACTAAAAAATACCTTAATTTATAAAATTAAGAAATTCTAGTAGATGTAATTAAAGTATTAAACATTACTAGGTTTCAGAGTTTTGCAATTTGCAGGCTTGTCTTTTGCTAATTGGACATGTCTTTACGTGAAAATTGGTCTTTTCAATCAATTCTTTCTTGCTATTGTTCATGAAACAAAGAAAGTCCTTTCAAATTGAATTTTCACGTTGATTTTTCAACAAATTCATTGATTAAATTAAGAAATTAATGATTGATGATCTTGTTAGACCAAAATAAAAAATCGAAAAAATAAACAAATTTTATAAATAATGATTTTTCATCCAACATTTCCTTTTTCTATTCAAATTCTCAATGATTGTTATTTATTAGCATGAAAGATATCATAAATTTTTTTTATCCAATCTTTAATTTATTGCAAAAGTTTCATTTATGAATAACTAAAAAAAAAAAAAAGATAGATAATATGAAATAACTTGGGCTTCGACGTACCAAGTCCGGGGTCCCTGTTTCGAGTCTCATGAGCCACCTATTCAAGATATTTTTGTCTTGCGTCTTACTCAGTGTTTGTGATTAGTAGGGTAATGCAGTCATCCGAGGGATTAGTTGAGGTGCGCGTGAGCTAGCCCAGACACCCTCGTCATAAAAATAAAAAAATAAAAAAATTCCTTTAAATTTTAGCTTTCTTTTACAACATATTTTTAAATCTCAAAATCTAACAAACAACCCTTAAACTATCAAATTGTGTCACTTTGTCATTTTTGCTTAGAAAATTTGCCATCAAGTATAATAACATCTAAATCAATATAAACGACTAGTTTAGACGTTAAATTAATTTATTAATGATATTACGCGATGCTATGGAGTTTATTTTTCTCAAGTTTTTAAGAACAAGTAAATAAACTGAAAAAAAAAAAAAAAAAAAAACTACAATTTAATAATTGATGAATTATTTATTCAATTTTAGAATTTAGAAAAAATTAATTAAACTGACATATAATTAAGGAAAAAAATTAATTAAGCTACCATATGTAATGACTCTAGAGTTGTGGCATAGGACCCATTAATTATTATTATTATTATTATTATTTTTGGGAATAAAATAGGACCCATAAGTTGGAGCCCGTGATAAGGTGCAATGGATAAAGCAGACAAGACATTGAGGCTCCACCATTTTTACAACTTTTTCTCCTTTTTTGGTGCAACACATATTTTACTACTTAGCTCATTTGTAAAAAATTTAATAATAAAATCATGTTTTAACTCTTATGGCATTTATATCGCATTGTCTTATAGTTGAAGTGGTATCTTTTATTCTGTCTTTTTTTTTTCTCCCCCCTATAAAGAAAAGTTAGGAATTTAAATTTTTATTTTATTATTAAAAAAATATAAAACAAATTAGAAGATTTATTTATTTTTTGAGATAAGATGAGGATTGGTTAAAAAAACATATAAATTAAATGGGAAATACCTTTTACTTGAAAGTTCTCATATTAAATATTTCATAATGTATTTGAAGATTGTTAACCCAAAAAAAAAAAAAAAAATTTATTTGAAGATATCTAATACTGTTTAGAAATTGAAAAATCTTATAACACCAAACACTTTAATCCGAAATTAAAAATCACCTAGATGTGTCCTGCTTTGAGTGGTGAGGTCTCTTCTCTCAAACTGCTTCTCTCTTTTTTACACACCACTCAAACCACGACACGTCAGGGTGGTTTTTAATTTCGGGTTAAAATGTCGGGTGATATAGAATTGTTGTTAGAAATTATATTCATTTTCCATTTTCCTTCTCTTTCCCTCAATTTTTATTCTTTGAGGATATCCAAACAAAGATCTGGAGTGTAAGAAATTAGAGAACGAGTATTGTCAAATGTTAATAAAATTATCCACCACACCAACCCAATTCAACCACCTCTCATGCCCATGATTCAGATAAAATTAATTAAATTTATATTTATATTTAAAAAATAATGCTTAAGTTACCACAGTCTTGGAGTTTATGTGGTATCTTTCCCCATCTTATAATAGAATATTGGAAATTCGAAATTAATTCATCGGCACTTTCATATATTTAAGCTCGCATTCTCTTTACTAAAAGTGGATACATGCTATTAGATCAATATACCATTAACAGCCACAAATTGTATTAACTTGAAAATAACTTGTGACTATCATGAAAAAGGTAATATAAATTCAAATATTATTTTTATATAAATAAAAAGGAGCTATATCTATGAATAAGACGTCGGATTTGTAGAGCCATTTGCGGTGAAAATTTTGAAAAACTGACCGTTGGATTAGATACTCTCATCATGTATGTCATGTCAGCCAAAAATCACAGTAATCTAACGGTTGGTTTTTGAAAAATGTAATTTTGAAAAACTATGACTTTTTTGTTCTTTAAAATGTTATCAGTTTTTAGCAGTCAGTTTTATCAGAAACCAACCGTTGGATCACTGTGATATTTGGCAGACATGACATACATTATAGGGTTATCTAATCCAACGCTCATTTTTCCAAAATTTATAGTGCAAGTGGTTCTATAAGAGGGCACCTGATGCAAGATGCATCAAGTGCACTTAACCATAGCATATCTCTCTCTCTCTCTATTACTTGAATTGAAATAAGGACATGTATGGATAAAAGATCATGTAATTAAGAGGTATACCCACCAAGTATTTTGTTGGGGCCCAAAAAATATTTTCAAATCCACCGTTCAGATTGAATTTGTGGGCATTAGAGATCATGCCTGTAAGTGTAGGGGGCCACCCAATAGATCAATACCCTACCTTATATAGTGCATAAGGACCACATGCACTATGTTGGTTTTATGATTATGCCAATGGCAAAGCCCATTACAAATAGTATCCTCTTTTTTATTTATTTATCGATTTAGCATTTGAAAAATAAAAATACTGAAGCTTGGAAATTTTGGTGAAAAAGCGTCAAAGCGGGAAGAGATTGCCGCTGACGACGAGAAACTTGAGAAAACCAGTAATTGCGAAAACAAGTAAATGAACTCTTTTCAAAAATGATATAATATGAAATTAAATTCCTAAAAAATCAATTTTAAATTTTAATTTGTTTAGAACCGGATTATTTTATTTTATTTTATTTTATTTTTTTCAGTTTGATTAGTGTTCCGCACATTAACTTACCAATTATTGAGATTGATGAAGGTTTGGACGTGGAATTTTCTTACTAACATGTTGTATATTATTAGTTTCTTTGATTGTATTATATGATTTATTTATATTAAAAAAAAATCTGAATATAGAAATTAGAATAAATGGCAATGAATAAAATGGGCATTTAATCGATCAAAATCTTATGAAGAAGAGGTCCTAGAAATCAAACTTGACACATTGATTATCGGGTGATTTTATCCTATTCTTAGACATTAGGCTGCACAAACCTAAGTTAGAGTTCAGAATACTTTATACTAAAAAAAAAATTAAAAAAATAAACAAATAAATTGGCATTTAAAAGGCTGTGGAGACATACAGATACAACATGTTACGTGCTCCCTTGGGAGGGAGCTTGACTTCAACCAAAGCCAACACATGTGAGTGAGGATTATTTAGGTCAACGGTCACTTCGTGTTTCCAATTTTATATTTTTTTCGGTGGTGTTAGTTGAGTTTATTTACGGAAATTAATTATGGATTGATTACCAAGTTAAATGAAAAATACAATACAACCTGACATATTGATCTCAAATTTAAAATTACTCTGATGTGTCATGGTTTGAGTAGTGAGGTATCTCCTCTCAAACTGCTTTTCTCTTTTTTATACACCACTTAAATCACGACACGTCAGAGTAATTTTTAATTCCAAGTTAAAGTGTCGGGTGATATAGAATTGTTGAAATTAAAGAGGTCTCCGTTCATTTTTTTTTCTACCGTGATTTATTTTAACTATGGATATTGATGTTCGTGAATTTATATTCTCCCTTCAAATTTGATTATTTCGAATATGTTCTTATTCAAATTTACCAATAAAAATATTGCATATTTGAATCTATCAAGCCCTTTTAGAAGATATAATATAATTTCCACTCCCCGGCAAGCCACTAATTCTTAAACAATCTTCCTTAACTTTTCTATCACACTTTCTCATTTTTCACTCTATTCATTAATTCATCGCCCCATCTATACTCTATCACTCTCTATTTAAATCCTAACTTTTGGACTGAAAATTTATTAATGTAATTCTTTTTTAAAAATTGTGACTTGTTCGATAAACTAATACCAAACATATTGCCTTAACCGAACATGCTAAGTATGTTGGGTACTAATTTACCGAATATATCTGTGTGTTTAATTAATTTTTGTTTTTTGAACTTTTATTTATTTATTTATTTTTCTTCGCTTTTTATTTATAATTATGTTATCGTTCTAAAAGATATAGAACATGTTTGGAGGTGTTTTATTAAGTTTTGAAGAGGTTTATACCGTCCAACAATGGCCAAAAGCCAAAAGCCAAAAGCCAAAAGAGAGGGAAAAAAAAAGCAAAAGGTAGGAGGGGAGGGGGAAGGAAAAAAAGAGAGAACAAAACAATGAGAGAAAAGAGAAAGAGAAGCAAGAGGGTATTTTGGAAAGTTTATGAAAATGGGGTGTGGAGTGTGGTGATCAATGGAATTGAGGGTATTTTGGAAAGCTTATGGGGTGCATTGATTCATTTAGTGAGGGTTTAGAAAATAATGGGGATTGGAAATCATACGGAGGGGTGGCGATATCTGCCCAAATTTTTTTTTCAAAAATAGAAACCTATTCTTACACCTAAACTTCTTTAATATTAACAAATAGATATAAATGTACTTGCATGTCACTAGTCCAACAATTATTGACACTACGGTTTATCGATTTAAATATCGAACTTTTATAAAGACTTGGTTAAACATGCCATCACTTATCATTATCTAAATCACCATATCTCTCATAAAGCAGTGTGTTGTATGACTCCTATAATAAAAATAAAAAAATAAAAAAAATAAAAATAAAAAAAAAATAAAAAACCTAGTAATCAATTGCAAATAGTCATGTGATAAAACAGAGAGAAAAAGTATTCATGACCAAAATAATGACCTAGAAATAGTGACTTCTTTTTCTTCGAAAAGGCATGTTGAAGTATGTGTGCATTTAGCAATGAAATTTCTTGGTCACGCCATTCATTTATAAGAAAAGCTATTGTTTGGACATTTATATATATATATATATATATATATATATATATATATATAT
>JAESVK010000138.1:5696009-5706101 GCA_017140935.1 Hamamelis virginiana | reverse complement strand
TATATATATATATATATATATATATATATATATATTTGGTCAAACGATATTTAAGGAGTTGGATTTAAAATCATGTAATGCTAGACCAAGCAAGTTTTCAAGGAGGAAGTCATTAATCCATGGGCCCAAATATGAATAAGGCGCGCATGGCAGGAAGACAGAATAAACTAATCACAACTTGCTTGATTATATTATAAATAAATAAGTCCATTAATATCCAAAGAATAACTAGAAAAGGGCAAGGCACGTGATCCGAACGTGGTTCAATAGTTTTTGAAGGCGTCTTGTTGAGTATTAATTTAGACAGGGCAGGAAGACAAATATCTCTGCAACAAATGACAGAGATCTAATTATTGGATGAATGAAACAATTATTACAAAAATTTTATAAATTTTAATAATTCTCTCTCTCTCTCTCTCTCTCTCTCTCTCTCTCTCTCTATATATATATATATATATATATATATATATATGTATGCATGCATTCACCCTACCTAGTACCTAGTCAGCTAGTCTCTTCTTCCCCCTCCCAGAAATGTTTCTGGGAAAAGTCGCTTATTGGAAAGCAAAGCCAAAAGCCCAAAACTATAAACGACAGTGGCAAGCAACCCAACAGAATCAATTTTCAAAAGGGCCCTCACACCAGTATGGGTTGCCGATTAAAACGACACTAGTGTTGGCTTTGGATGGATATGTCGTTCCAGGCTCTTTCTAAAATGGCCCTGCATTGAGAGCTGAGGCACATTTTTTTTGCTTAAAGTGGGCAGCTGATGGCCTCTTTTCAGCAAAATTGCCCAAGCAAGGCATCAGGCCATTCCTTAATGCCCTCAAACTTGCTAATAGACACTCTTGCACCTGCTGAACCTGTGCAAAATATTTCGAATCTTTTTTCGCCCATTTTTGCTTTGATGGGTCGCACAGAAGCAAATCATCCTGAGAGGAAATGAGGAACATCAAATTTTCAAAACTGAAGTAATTAATAATTCAATAATCAGTAAGAAAGCCTTTCATTAGAATATAGATATAATGTTGAAGTACAACAAACAAATAGAGTTCCATTCTGTTGTAACAATTCACAATCTAAACGAATAGGTTACATACAAGAAGAAAATGACCAAAAGACAGTGATTCTATCTTTACAATTGAGAAGAAGAATGTGGTTATCATTATCCTACCGTGTCTTCTCTTTTCCATGCATAATCAGTCAAACCTATCCGTATCAAAAATCCTTTAGGCTCTGTTTGGATCATGGAAAGTACGAGGAAAAAGAGAGGAAAATCTTAAAAAATGCTCACAAATGAATTCACATCTTTTGCATTTTTAAGCTTTTCAATTTCCTTTCTTACATTCTTTCTGAGACCCAAACAGAGAGGCTTAATCAGCTAAACCAGAAAACTTAACTGTCACCACCTCCTTCGGGCAGACTGACGTCTTGACTGAGTTGGTGTAGGGGATATACAGATCAACAAGCGATGCTACATATTTTCTACAAGATTTAGTTCATATATTTATACTGTACGTGCTAAATAAATTTTGAGTGTCTAGAATGGAAAGAAGCAGAAATACTTCTTCTTAAGCTTTCCTGATCTGCCAATGGCAGTCTTTTTCTCCCTGTCTGGTTTCAGTTTGTGGCCACTGGATGATGCAGCTGCATTGCGAGACTTTGATGATGAACCATTGTTACAGTCTGCTTTGTGAGTCCTGATGGCAGGATTGAAGACCTTTTTATCACCGGGTTTCTCCTCAATAGCTGAAGCAGGTGAACGGTTTCTTTTGAGGGCTTCTGCCGATGACTTGTTTCCATTGCCGCTAACAGGAGAGCCTGTGGACAGAAGTTGAAGTAAAATAAAATGTCAGCTTCTGCTAATTAAGTTTTAGGGAACTTATTGTTGAATTACTACCAGAGTGTTAAACATTTTCTTTGTAATAGTAAGGAAGAGAATGCTTAATATAAGCACAGGAGGGAGCGAGGGACAGTGCTAGCATCGACTTGACTTCGAGCACACTAGGGGCCCGTTTGCGTTAGCTTATGCTAAAATCACTTTTGGAGAACTATTTCTTCACATATCTCTTCTAAATTATCTTCAAACCATGTCTTCACATATTAACATTTTCATACTAAAAGTGATTGTGGTAAACGCTGGGGCCTCCTAACTTTTGTCACAATCACTATAGTATGAAAATTTGGTCATGCATCCTATCATCCTTCAAGTTGTTTAAAAGTGATTATCATTCTTCCTCTTAGATCAAGTGAAATTTTAAGCTCCTAAAATGATTCTAGGAAAAACTAATGCAAACAGGCCCTAGATATAATTAAAGAGAAAACATGCAGAGAAAGAACTGTTACATGATGATTCCAATACCATGCAGTAAGATCCCATTGATTTATTACCGGAAAAAAATAAAAAATAAAATCCCATTGATTTCATCGTTTGGGACAACAGATTGAAATGGGACCTGGGTCCCAACACTCCCAAGCCTGTTCTAAATGCATTTGGCATCCCCTGGCAGAACTAGAGTTACTGAGACATCACTCTTGGACCGATAATTATCCCGGAAAATAGAAGCTTCTAAAACAATGGGTATTATTGACTATTCAAAGGGGTCCTTTGACCTATGAAGTAGCATCAAAATACACATTTAGTTCTTGTGCATCTGCTCCTGACTTGCCTCATTTGCAAACTCTATTATCATCAAGCAATCACAAATACGGTTCAATATATTGCAATATTTGGCATATGGAAAATTTTCCATTCTCTTATCTGAAAACAATTCAAACATCTAACTTTATGTCCAAGAAACAAAACTTACTTTCAGAAGTACTAGTTATTCAGGGACTTGTTGAATGGGGAGTGTACAATGTCTCTACATAAGCCCAACACCAGGATTAATCCTCTAAACAACTACCCACATATCATATGATGAAACATACCTTTAGTACTTAAAAGCACACCTAATCAAGCCACATGTTTGGCACAGGGGAAGTTGATAAGATAGACGGCAGGGGTTGCAATCCATCATAATGTAGATTTCCAGGAACAAGGTCTTTTATAGATAGCTAGAAAGAAAAATTTTCTTAAATCAAATTTAAATTCACAGAACCAGAAAGAAGTTTCCTTGCATGCATCATACCATAGTCCTAACCTTTGCATGTATGTTGATGTAAATCAACACCCATAATTCTTTAACCAATTACCAAATAGCATAAGCTCAAAATAATATTTGTATGCCAGTGCAAGTCTGCTATAAATAGACCATACTTAGAGGATTAAATACCCCAACCCCCAAGTTTCCTTGATTTCAAAGGATTATATGTGTTTTCCAGTGGGGGAAAGAAGAAAGAAATAAGTGTACAATGAACTAGAGAAAAAAAAAACCAGAAAGAAAAGTTGACATACCTGAAGTGGCTAGACAAATAACCACCTCATCTGGTCTGACAGGTGCCGAGACACTGAACTTGCAATCTGCATTCTTCTGCTGCGTGTTCTTTTTATCTTCAGATTCCAGGTCACGCAACAAGGCCAACGAATCAAAGCATTCATCTGATGACATGGACCGAAAGCTTGAATTTTCTGAACTGGAAGACGATGATACAGGATTACAAAGATCTCGTAATTCCAAGTAGTCCCCACTGGAAATACAATCGATTGGAGGTACAATCTCTACAGGATGATTAAGAGATCTCTCTGTCACTGGTAATGGCTTGGTTTCATCATCCCCACTGTTTACCTACAAGACATAAATAATATATTCGAACTTATTTGAGAGAGAGAGAGAGAGAGAAACTCTTTCTTAGTCTTAACTATTAAGCCTCAGGCATAGCAGGATAGCAGTATAGCACATAAGTAACATGCTCAACAGTGCCAGCAGATAAAGGATTGCGAATTAACTCTTCATATTAGGGATTCTTTGCACTTGCTCATTTATTGTCATAGGCTATCAGCCTATCACCTATATGAGCATAAAATTTGCCACATCCCCATTTCAATACCATTGGTAGACCACCCCATGACAGTTTAAGTCATAAATGCCTTGGATTACTTAATATGGAAAGGTAGAATCCTTAAGCTTAACTCAACTCAACTCAACAATGTAGACTCCATATTTTAAGCCAGGGATTAAAGTTATGAAGACTAACTACTTGGTTAGTGCATGCACATCAGTAGCCAGTAGGACATTAACTGGTAGCAAGTATATATACAATATCAGCTTAGTATCAAGTAAAAAAGATGAAAAGTCCTACCAAGTAGCCATAACAGAAGAGCAAGATGCAAAGTTGACCTACCTGGGACTTGCTTGTTGAACCCTGTCCGGTGTTATTGTTTTTTTCACTAGGAATTACTGAAAGCGTGGATAGAATGCAGTTTCCACTGGCAACATCTGGCCCAGCTAGGCTGTGCTGCGTTTCATTGGTTGAACTTTCACTAGTAAAGAATCTGCAAAGTGAACTTGAATCCTGCATATTGTCCAACCAAACCGGCAATTGACTGGTAGGTTGGGAGAAAATGACAATAAAAAGTAAATGTCAGCAAAGAAGCATACAGGACTAGCAAGTTCCATCAAGTACCTTTGGCCAGCAGTTTTCATGCATTCCCTTCTGAGTTATTCTGTATTCTTGCATCACCCAATCAGTTTTATGCCCACAAGGATCTTGGCCTTCATAGAATTCAAAAGTAGTTCTCCAACCAGTGATATCAGAATTTGAAAATATCCTACAAGCCTCCCCTTTGGCCTTCCAGAATCCAGTTTCTGCATCTTTTTTCACGTCTGGACCTAGGAAGTACCAAAAGCCCTCTGCATATACCAAGTATCTCCTTAGTCTACACACCATAAACAATAGATAGTGCAACTTAATCTATTTGACAGGCTCTAAACCCCAAAAATTCATAAAAGAAATTTCACATAAAGTTTTAAGGCATAATAAGCTGTCAGATGACATTTCAGATCATTGCAATATAAGAACCATCATTGCAGTTGTGCAAATATTAAAATTCGTCCATAGGGGTCATTAACCACAATAAATGGCATGTAGAAGGAAAATCCAGTTATCTAAAAAGTACAAGCTATATTAAAAGATATGGAATTATATATCCATGTATATAGCACGTCACCTAAATAAGCCATCGAGAAGAGCCTATGCATATTTGCATCATTTTATGCATATTTAAGAACACAAAGTCATAGTTGCTCGCTTTACTGTATTTATCATCACATGCCCGTGGGGCTATTTATACTTGCTATCTCAAAACCTTACATCAATTCACAGTATAAACATGACATACAATATATATGAATAGACCCCACAGCAATAAACATTCTTAGTATAGGACATTATTTCAAAAAGCCTATAATCACAGGTGACAGCGCACTCTATGCAAAACAATAGAACTCTGAACTTGGAAACATTAAAATCAACTGCTAAATATACAGCTTCCATCCAAACATGCTTCTAATCATCAATGGCTAAATGGATGAAGCGCCCAACTCTTATTTGACAAATCTATAGGTTTAATTCCTATTGAGTGCACGCTAATGGAGCCTAATGTTCACATGTCAAAGCGGAATCTTAATTTATAGGCAATTTCAAAAAAATAAGATCAATACTTACCAGGTAACTTTGAGGGCTCATGTTGGTAAGGATTTAAAATTCCAAGCACATTGCTTGGTAGAGGGAATCCGCGTATCATTTTCTGCAAATTCTGAAGGATCTCCTCATCGGTCCAATAAATGCTGATATCATCAGTTTGAAGGGGAGGTGCAGGCGGGCACATGGTGAACTAAATCAAATGAATTGGAAAGATGAACACAACCCAAACCCCGCCTGAGGATAGTTCGCAAGTGAAAGATTGGTTGAGCTGGAACATGAAAAAGAGAGAGAGAGAGAGAGAGGAACGAAAGAGGTAGTCAAATATCAAGTTCCAAGTTGTCAACAAATTCACAGAAATAGTGGAGGATAAATAATATTAACAGAACTATGAAATTATGCTGTAACTTGTAACCAATGGAGATGTATACAGCTGAAATCCATTAGAATTTATAAAGTGGTATTTTGCAGCAGTGCAATTTTAGATGGTCAATAATTTAAGATACAAGAAAACCAAATTTAAAATGTCAAGGTAGACAAATTATATCTTCCCCTTTCCATATTTGTGTAATCAGGACTAAAATAAAATCTCAAATTCAGATACTAGTTTACAAGACTATTATATCTTGTTAAAAAAAAAAAAAAAAACCATCATGCCCCGATTTTCATGCTTTTTCAGAGTGTAAAGTTTAAAAGGAGTAATCCAGAAGAATTGAAAATCTTCTGGCTGGTCTGTTTGTTTATTGGAAAGAAAGAGATGAAAGTGAAGAAAAGCATATGGTAAAAATGATTCAAAATGGGTTCATTTCTTAACTGTTTTCTATTATTTTCTTTTTTTCTCTTTATTCCCAAACTTTCCAAGGAACCAAACAGGAGGTAAACGAACGGTGAAAAAGAATCTTAAATGGGTATTTGAATTGAAGCAGAGCCCACACTACCCACATATACAAGCTTTTGTCACTGAAAATTCGATAATCAACACGAGACACCCACGAAAATCACAAAGCTAATCCACGGAAACAACAGCATACGCCACAAAGCAACTAAAGATATAGGGTTTTGACTCAACGTTGACTTCTTCGCATTATACTCGATCGAGTTGCAGCAAATACCTCAAAATTCAATCAATTTCACAAATTTCAAACTCAAAATCAACCTAAAAAAGAAAGCGTAAACGATCCCACAAACATCGATTTCTACGAAGTTTAAAACCAATTACAACAATACAAAAGAAATCAAAAACCCAAAGAATTTAAATAAAATCAAAACGAAAAAAACCTAAATGATGATCAATTCAAATCAAACCTTGAAAAAGCTTCAACCCTTCACGTCTCTTGTTACTTAACCACTACTCATAGAGACTAAGCCAGTGAAATTTATGGAGGGGGGTGTGTATATATAGGGGTTTTGGGTGGTAACCTTACCACGGTTGAGTTGAGCACACCAGTTAACATTCCACAGTTTTAACTCAAAACCATGCTGCGTGGTGTATCGTCACTGGTTGAGCTTTCATCACGCAAGATTGGGCCACTCCGTTCCTTGTTGGAACCTTCTCTCTCTCTCTCTCTCTCTCTCCTCTCCTTCTCTCACTAGAAGCCATTAAAATTACTGAGAGAGAATTACAGTTGTTGACAAATTTGGGATTATTCCAATCATGATCAACCACCTCATTCAGAAGAGATAGAGACAAAGATTCCAGCAGTAATTGAAAACCAGTTGATGACTACGTGTTCTGTTATGGTTGGGGCTTTCTTTGCTTAATCCAAACATTCTTTTTTCGGTAATTTTTTCCCCTTTTCAACACTTTCTTGAAACTTTTTGAAATTGGGATGTGGAAGTTACTTTTATTTTGGTATTACTATTATTGCTTCTCTTGAGAAGCCATGCCGACACGGGCAGCGATATACGGTTGTTGGCTGCTGGCCGGCTTTTCTGTAAGAGCTTCCCAAATTTAAGGATATTTGGTACAATTACTAATGTCATCCATAAATTTTATTTTTATTTGATTTAATTCAAATTTTATAAAAGTTATACCAACGTAGAATATTAACTGATAGAATTACTATTGATTGACTAGCAGTCCAGTCCAGTCCAATCAGCAGCTGACCTCCTTCAATTTTAACATATAAAATGTTAAGTCAACCAGTGAATGTTCCACATTTGTACAACTTCTAAAAATAAAAGTAAAATTTAAGGATCACAACGATATTCATCCTAAAAGTAAAGGTACTAAAATATTATTTTCCCTAAATTCTAAATACAAAACCACAAATAACATCTAGCAATGGACATTTGGGTATAAATTTGGAAATAGATTGCCTTTTTTATTTATTTTAAGTTGTGACTAGATATCTGTATTTTCAGCTCATCTATAAGATTATTAAGCATGGCAATTTGTGTTGGCGAATAATATTGCAACCTCTTAATTAATTGTGCCATTTTTTGAAATGTGAAACACATAAGATAAGATGACACATGTAACTCCTTTTGTTTGGTACCAACTATTCACATTCTTCCGATTCTTCTTCTTCTTTTTTTTTTTTTTTTTTTTTTTGCTGTACAGGTATCCTGAGCCAGCTTGCGAGCACCAGATTAAGTACTGTACCCAAACAAGGTTTGAACCTTATGGTCCGTGATCCTGAATATTAGTAGATAGTGGGAATCGAACACTGAACGAAAGAACTCGATAAGTACTTAGCCCTAATTGTTTCACCATTAAACTGTCCAGGGTTACATTCTTCCAATTCACTCAACTCATTACGTCATAGATTCCATATGTCCAAACATAAAATTAAAAATAAATAAAAAGTTTGTCATCGTATGCCGTGCCTTTGTCTATAGGTGAGATATATCGTTGGTGCAGTTTTATAGTGCGTAAGCGATGTCACTCGATTTGGATTGGATCATTTCACTTCAATATAAAATCCAATTGCATAGGGGTCGGTTCCCCCCCTCTTTTTTTTTTTTTTTTTTTAAAAAAAAAAAAAAATTAAACTAAAAACTATGGAGTAAAAAATCAAACAATACCAAAATCCAACCTTTTGTTATAAATTTGAGGTTGGTTTGTTTTGTGAGAGTATTACAATGGGTTTTGATTTGAGGCTATGATTATCAAATTTGTGAGTCGTGATAAAAAAATATATATATTTCAATGATATGCCATGTGTGACTCCTAACTTTGGAAATGGACAAATTACATTAATGTCTCTTGTATTTAAAAAGAAAATTCCCGAAATGACCAACTCCCTAGAAATAGTCCATAATAGATTTGTCTAAAATTTGAAACATTTTAGAAAACAATGGTACCAAATATTAAAACTTCTCATTTGAGCATAATAGTACCGAATATGGAAAAGTTCCCATTTTGGCATTGTAATACTTTCAAATATGAAAACCGAGGGCCCAAAAGCCCCAAATGTTAGCTCCCTCCTTGATGGAGATACTCTTTTTTGTTGTCTCTTTCTACATTGAGTTTTTTTTTTTTTTTGTTTTTTTTTTTTTTTTTCAAATAAAAAGGAAAGGTTTTTTTTTTTTTCAAAAAAGAAAAATGAGTAATAATGCTGACTGGATCTAAGTCAGCGAAGCATGTATAGCCATTGGATCATCTCATCACCTAAAAAAAAATCCAACGGCCATAAGCCTTAACTGGCTTAGATTTAAATTAGCATTAGTTGACTAAATCATTTCACTTTTTTAATAATATAGAATATATTAAACATGAATTCTATTCATCCTCCAGTAATTTAGACTAGCTTTAGAAAATGGACGAGATCGCTTGTAAATTCTATTCATCCTCCGGTAATTAAAATGCTAAAATTCAATTTCAAAATTTATACTATCTTTTTAGAGAAAAACCAAAAAAAAAAAAAAAGGTTTGAAAACAAAATCTTTTTTCTTCTTTCGGTACGAGGATGAATCAGCCAGTCTGTCATCTGTCTATCGAGATCGTTACGGTTAGCTCGAGAATTTTAGTCATAATAGAATTAGGGACAAATCCCGAATATGTGGGTCAACCCTTCAAGACACACATCAGTAAGTAGCGGACTTTCACAATGGTGGAAATTCATACCCACATCCAGATCTATGAATTAGTTACTCGTCATTGAAAGCGTGTCTTATCAACTTTAAAGTACTAAGCCCCTTAGAGGCTGGCCCCTAAAGTCATACAAAAAAAAGTTAGAAAATTAATTAACGTGGAGTATGTGTTGTATTATACATAATTGGTATTTTTTCGATTTTCTTGCAACTAGATTGCTAGGCACTATAAGTGGACTGATTCATGTACCTACGCAGATGAGACATATGATACGGTAGATAACGTGACATAATAATGCACTGCAACGTCAAACAAATGACATCTCTTTCACCAACTTGATCTCGTCATGACCTGTACATTGTGCGCTCAAGTTGAAAAATTAAATAAATTATTTCGATGAGCATTTTTCTACATATCAGCATGTGTCACGTGCTTATAATTTTCATCTACTGTACTGCACTGCACCGTGTATT
>JAESVK010000138.1:5673065-5687423 GCA_017140935.1 Hamamelis virginiana | reverse complement strand
CACACAAGATTGATGTAAACAAGTTGGTGTGTGTTCAAGTATGTTTCTTAGTTGATTTAAGACTCATACAATTTATAAGTCTACAAACGAATATGGTCGTTGTAAGTAAAAATATAGCCGTTTGGGTTTGTCAAAACTAATCATTATAAGTTGCAGAGCTTTCTTATTCGGCTAGATTAAACATGTTAGTCGACTAGGAACTTTAAAATACTATTTAAAAAACATTTCGGAGTCGATTAGTTGACTAGACTATAAGGATAGTTGACTAGATCAATTAAAAACTTTATCTTTTAAAATCTGGACACGATTAGTCGACTAGACAGGGAGACTTAGTCAATTACTTTAGGATTTTATAAAAACATACTTATTGCTACTACTTTAGTCGAAGAGATTAAGAGAATTATTCGATTAGGCAAGGTAGAAAACCATTTTTCATAAAACTTAGCTAGTCTTTTGAGTTTAAAATAGCCCACTATGATTTTAACTTAGTTTTAACCAAAATATATTTTCCAAATAAGTCCAAACTAAAGTCTTTTAAGGTCAATGTTTTTTGACCCAAATAAAGTTCAACCTATTGAGAGATTTATAAAATTAAGTTCTAATCACTCACACACAATAATAAATAAATGTCTTCACGATTTGTTTCTTCAATTTCTTATGTTTGGCTTCGTCTTTGAACTTTCTTTGATGTCATGGCTCGCTTCACTGTCCTTAGGTGAATATATGACATATTCACATAAGCTTTGCTTTTTGGCGCTTGAGCTTCATGATTATTGAGTCTTCTCATTGAGGACTTAAATCCTATTCTTTACAAATATGTATACTATATTGAAGATATAAGAATCTCAGGATAATGTTTAATATCATCAAATATTCACTAGGATATTCATTTGATAATGTCAAGATATTCAACCAAATATTTAGCACAACATTAAATATCCATAGTATAATGTTTGTTATCATCAAAATCATTTAACAAATGTGAATAAATAATTTTATCAATTTGGATTGAAGCCATAAAGCTAACACTTATTATACAAGTTTGGATTTGCTGTTAATCTGATAGGTGATGAATACATGTTGATCACCGTTGGATGGTTGACACGTGTGTAAAAAATGGGATCCAATGGCTTACATTAAAAAGGCCCATGGATCCGACATGTGATTTAAAATACTCAAAATTTGGACTTTTCCTATGTGAGCCTTTGGATTCCCTTTTTTACATACGTATCGACCATCCAACAGTGATCAATAGCAAATCCAAACTCCTATCATACAAAAGTTAAATAAAAATAAACTAGATTCATCTTCAAGTCTTCAACTCAAATTAGGAAAATGGTTGGATATGAGTTTTGCAAAAAAAAAAAAAAAAAAGAAAAGAGAAAAAAAATGGTACGATGGCGTTTTGTTGATGCCATATAAAAACGGTGCGTTTAACCTATTCATCTCTTACGACGACGTTTTAGTACGTGAAAAATGAAAATGGTACTGGAAGCACACGGCCTTCTTCAAACCAGCTGTGCGAGTTTCACAACGAAGAACGAGTCCTGAAAATGGCCGACTCGGAAACGAGTCTCCAGCTATCTCCGTTCCTCAGTTCAGGTATTTACCGGTTCGAAAACTCCAATGCCGTTTTCATAGATCCCGTTCGTCTCCTCAACCGATCCACCACTCGTTTTAGGGTTTCTCCCTCTGCATACTACTCTCGTTTCTTTGAACCCAAACACGCCAATAAAAAACTTAGGGATTCTTCAAGAAAACGAAAACGGAAAGAAAAACAACCTCACTCTCTTAACGAAAGAGAACTAGCCGCTGATCAACGCCATCAGGTAAATATATATTTGTGTACATATATACATAGAGATACGTGAATATCGAGAAGCGTGACTTTCGTATTGTGTTTGTTGTAGGAAGCGAGGCCTTTGTTGATGAAGGCACATGAGTCTTTACTCAGAGCTACTGATCTTTTGTCAGTTCTGTGTGATTTGAGAAACGATTTGTGTTCGTCAACTGAACGTAGAGAGATTATGTTGCCTGGTGCTGAACAGTCATTTGTTGAACTTGGGAGGGTTTGGCAAGCTCCTATGTATGAAATTACTCTTAATTTCCATCCACGAAAGAAGTCGATTGAAGATGGAGGTTGGTCACTTCAACTCAAGAAATTATGGGTTATTTTCCCTTTATCCTTCTGTTTGTTTGATGAGAAAACATGGGAGGGAAAAAAAGAAAATTTTGAGTCAGTGTTCGTTGTTGTTTTTGTTTCTTGAAATTTTGAAAATGAAAACTCATCTAAGGTACACAGTTGTATTAGGATCAATTTAGTGGACTGTTTTGCCTTCGCCGGTCCTGAAGGATGGAAAATGTATGATTAAAATATATAAAGTTCGAAGCATCATGCTAATTTTCCAACTTTGCTCTGTCATTCAAGGATGCAGAGGCAGAATTCTTCTTCATTATTCTTAGAAGATCTAGTTTTTAAATTTTTTAATGGATATATTACTAATTTTTCATGACTAGAAGATTATTCAATTGGAAGAAAAGTTGCCAAATGCTATGTAATATTGGTGAAATTTGGATAAACCGGTTGGCCTATTATAAATATATGTAATATAATTACAAAAATTAATATTTTTAAAACATTAGATTTGATGAGATATTAAAGAAATTACTTTTTAATTGCACATAAAAAGTTAAACTGATAATGTAACTTTGATAAATATAATTTAAAGAATTACTTTATGCATAGATGTATCTTCCTTTTTCTTTTCATTGTCTTTTCTTTTATTTTAGGACATCTCGTTCTATATTGTACTTTTGCAATTTTTTAGTAAATTCTTTTTGTTGCTGATAAAAAATCCTCATTTTAAGCATGTTATATTTTGAAATTCGGCTTCCTATATCCTAACAAGCTATGCTTCTTTTATCGGTTTCTCAGGTTCTCCACTAGTTCAATATTGTGACCAAAGAGTGCTCCCAATATTCAATAATTTAGTTATTAATGAGACAAGTGATGATGTGAAGGCTGAATTTTTGAATGTCCAATATATAATACCCCGAAAGAGTAGCTTCTACATGGTATGATGTCGACCTTTTCAATTGCTCTTTTTTGTCACAAAAGGAGGTTTTGTAAGATGCAGTACTGCCTCATATGCTTTTTTGAGGTTATCTTGATTCTCATTTCAATTTTGATGTATAAGGATGCTATTACGATTACTTTTCTCTGCTTATAGTTCTTAGGTTCATTTTGAGGCATCTTACATGTTTCTGTGTGTTTTGTTTTTTGTCATCTCAAAGTCCGATCTGGGGCAGATTCACAACCTGATTCCTGGTAATGGTTGCACATGGAACTCCAGTATGTGTGTTGATTTTGGTATTGTCTGTGTAAGCAGCTTTTCTCTTAAGAAATCCTGGGTCCTCATCAAATATGCATTATAGATAGTCAGTTAGTAGCCTATTGATGAACATGTTACCATCTGTGGAGACGCCAGACCATTGGATGCCTTCTCCTAGATCTCCCTCTGTCAAAACTAATTCGATTGAATGACCATAATCCGCATTTTTGTAGCTTATTCTCCGCTTCTGCATCTATCTAGCCATCTAGAGAAATTGCAGAGGACCTTATGGTTATGATGCACTCAAGATATGTGATATTTAATTCATTGGAGGCCATAAACCATCGTCAACTTGATAAATGAGCCAAGCCGTTCGTGAGTAGCTAGGGAGCAAGCTTAATAAGGGCTCGCTCAGGTTTGATCATTTATTAAATGAGCTAAGTTCAAGCTTGGAGTTTAGGCTTGTTTAATAAATGAGTCGATCTCAATAAGATCAAAGCTTGGCTTGGTTGGGCTCGTAAGCAGGATCGTTAAAGGCTCAAGAACAGACACAAGCTTGTGATTAGACTGGTGAACAAACTTGTGTTTAGGCTCACAAATAGGCTCATGATTTAGGTTTGAATAGGCTCAATATGTATGCCTTTTTTTTTTTACTTTCCTTTTTGGTTTCCAGCATAGGTCTACTATATAGAAGCCATTTTGTTTTTGGGCTTTCCTTTATTGGTTTCCAACTTTCTTTTATTGTATTAAGGCTGCAAATGAACATAGCCATTTGTGAGCAACTCACGAACAAGCTTGCTAATAAACGAGCCAATCTCAAGCAAACCAAAGGTCGACTTGATTGGGCTTATATCAAGCACTACTCTAACTTTTGACAAAGCCAAGCTTGAGCAGCTCAAAACTTGGCTTGACTCAAGTTTGCAGTCCTTACTCCCATCATTATGGCCTAAATGGCGGTGGCACTGGTGCCTCAGCTCTTTTTCCTTAAAAGTCTGCATTTACATAAGCTTTTATTAGTTTCCACTGAAAGTATTAGTCAATGCAGAAAAGTTCTTACCAGTTCCACTTTTTAAGTCCTGGAGATGTTCACTAGTTCTTTGATGCAGATGAACCTGATTGTGGTTTCAATCTTATAGTGGTCGATCCACCATGGGAAAACAGAAGCGCCTACCAGAAATCAATGTATGTGTCACATTTTTCATCAGAAAGCATTTGAAAATTCACCTGCTTTCGTTAACTAACTCATCCGTGTATCTCGTGTTTTTTAAACTTAAAATGTTATGAAAACAAGGCATTTTTGTGTTTATATAGCAGCCAGATTGACTTCCTCGATTGTATTCTTTAAAGAGACACCAGTCAACTAGAATTTTGAAAAAGAAAAAAAAAAAAAAAAAACCGTATCTTAAATTTATTGGGACAACCAATCTGGGAGAAAAATCTGTTAGTTTATGCACAATATTTGGAAATATTACTGTATGGATACAAATGAAAATTTGTGCAGTCTACACTCTTGATTATTGATGGAAAGATATGTAATTTTGTCATCTTCATATCATTAAACATATATTGGATATGGCCATAAGGGTTTGAATGAGGTACAATTCTAAAACTGATAGCGGTTTTAAAAACTGCATTAAGATAGTTTGCAAGTTGGTATGGTGATGTTTCACAATTGTACCTTTTTAAAGTTGGACTCAAACAAATTTCATATTTATACGTTTTATGTTCAATAATGGTATTACTATTATTTATGTTTGGACTGTGGTTTCCTCGTCATTGCAGGTACTCTACTTTGCCTAATCGATACTTCTTATCCCTTCCTATTAAGAAACTCACTCACACAGGAGGAGCACTTGTGGCCTTATGGGTGACCAATAGGGAGAAGTTACGGAATTTTGTTGAGAAAGAACTATTTCCTGCTTGGGAAGTTGATTATGTGACTACTTTTTACTGGTTGAAGGTAAATTCTTTTTTAATGAACTAGTGTGAAACTAGAATGAACTATTGCGAAACTGCAAATTTTCCTTTCCAATGTTCTAAACTTCTGGTTATACTTGAGTGTTGCAGGTGAAAGCAGATGGCTCATTGATTAGTCAATTAGACCTCTTTCATCATAGACCATATGAATGCCTTCTCCTGGGCTACTGTCATGGGGAGGTGAGCCTATCATCTGTAGCTCACCTAGCTTTGATTAGCGATGACAGTTATGTCTGGATTGTCTAAATATATTTGTTTGTTGCTTATGCTGTTGGATTCTTAGGAGGAGGTTATGGATCCTAAACACTCGTCGAGATTCAGAAATGTACAAGATAATCAAGTCATCATGAGCATCCCTGGGGATTACTCAAGGAAGCCCCCAATTGGAGGTATTCTTGTCATGATATAGCATTCCAGTATGATTAAAATATACTGTTGGCTTCATTATTCTTATTATGTGCCTAACTTACTCAATTGGCAACCTTTGAGAATTATCTGTCGGAATTATTTGTTTCTGGTTTGATGAGCACTTGTCTACAGTTTCATCCTTTTGAGGAATAAATACATCTATACTATTATGCAATTTGTCCCCATCTATACTATTATGAATAGATCTATACATTTTGATCTCTCAATTTTCTCTTTTCTATAAAATACTGAAATCACCCCTCTTACTATTGTATGACTGGAAAATTAGTCCAGAAGAGAAAAAATTGATGAGGACAAATTAGTCCAGAAGAGGTACTCTTACAGCCATGTTTCTTTTGTCTTGGACTTGTAACCATCAGTAATTGCTCCCATGCGAGTAGCGCCTTATAGCTTCTACTTTTCTCATAAAATGAGCACATGCTATTTTAATCCTGAAGCAGGCTTTTTGGTATATATTTAATACATATCTATATGGATTATAATTTCTTTGATCAACATTGACTTGTGGAGGTATTTTCCTTATTTTTCTTTCCCTCGACATTTTTAGAGTTGCTACTGGAGTATGTACCTGGGCTCAAGCCTGCACGTTGTATAGAACTATTTGCTAGGGAGATGGTAGCTGGATGGACTTCTTGGGGGAATGAGCCCCTTCACTTTCAGGATTCAAGATTCTTTGTACATGAGGAAAATTGACGAAGGGCTCTTTGTTGGGAACTTTCTGTGAGGACTTGGATTGTTAACCATTCCCTTTTTATGCGTATATGCTTCTTGTAAGTTCTAATTCCTGTTTTTGCTGTGTATAATCATTTTGAGAAAGATGGGTTAAAGTGAGTGGTTGCACTTGAAATTTTATTTGTGCATGAAAATCCTGTCATCACAACTCTGCTCATAGATATGGACTAGGCCTTTCTCCTTTTGATTCTTAACGTAGGGATGACCATATTAACCAGAATCTCTGTGTGGGTTTCTGCTGAATTTCCTTCTACATCCTCAATCCATGTTTTGCTTTTACGGATGACCATATTACCATGGAATGCCTACTTATGGATTTTCTCTTTTTGTACTATCAGGATAGCTGAACTTCTATGCCACGCACAGTTGCATCCTTAGACATGAGACGCAAGGATGGCCCGGGACAATTCAATCAGCAGTAAGCGCCAACTTAAAGGATTAATTACCTGTCATGATGCTATCGTGATTACAGAATTTCTTGAATGGAAGTAATTGAAGGTTGATGAATGTATTGTTTTATTTCCTTGGAGTATAATGATGGGGCATCTCTGCAGGTGACTTGAAAAGTGCCTTATCTAAAATGTTGATCAGTGCTGATTCCATCGTGTGAATATGGAGTTTTCTGGGTTTTTTTTTTTTTCTATCCCCTTAATAAAAGGGCGTAAGGCTGTTACTGTAGGTTTTCAAAACATAAACTGGAGCAATTTTTCACAATTTCTCGATATGTTTTACATTTTTTCTCAAAACTATGAAAAATTGATTGTTGGATGAATATGATTTTTTGCATACATGATTTGTACAAGTGAAACATTCAATCCAACGGTCTGTTTTTCAAAATTGTCTTAGATTAGACATACATGCGAGGAAAAAAGAAAAAAAAAAGAAAAAAAAAACTAAAAAGGGAGGTGGAATGAAATTTTCCTTTCGAAAATTCAAACAAAAAACTGAGCCAGAGGCAGTAATAACTTAGTAATTCTTTTTTCGATATCTATAAAGCCAAACCAAGTTTAGGTTAGTGACCTAGCTTTGGTGATGGTGTCAGGTATATGAACTGAGAACCCATCTTCTTGTCAATCAATTAATATCGATCTAGTCTTTTTGTTAAAAATACAAAATAAGTCTTTACCTTAATAAAAAGGAATTAATTGCATAAAGCTCCTGGACTATAGGCCAATTTTCACAAAACTCTCTTAAATTTAAAAATTGAACAACTAACCTCTAAAATTGTGAGTTTAGTTAAACAATAACCTCCTTAACTTTAAACATAAACAAATGATCTTCTCGAACTATGAAAATTAAACAAATAACATCACTTAGCTACGTATTTATAACATTTTGCCCTTATATTTTCGAAACTTTTTTAATTTTCATAGTGCAGAAAATTATTCATTCAGTTTTGAAAATGTGATGGGTTTTATGAATCTCACTCATATATAGTTTAAAAAGTCATTCATTCAATTAAACTCTAGAAAAGTGTAGACGAGTCATGAGTGTGATGTTAGATTCATTTGGATAGAAAAGTGTTATGATCTGACCCATTAAAAGTGGTGGGCCTGACTTTAGTCCACTGGATCTCATCCAAATTAAAAGAAGAAGGCGAGCATACATAAAGTAATGGGCCCCGCGTACAGAGACGTGGCAAAGCAAGGTCGATACTCGGTAATAATGGAACCTGACGCTGACTCACTGAGCCGACCAGCGCAAAGACGAGTAGGAGACAGAAAAGCCGAAAACGAAAGAAAGAAAAAGAGAGAGAGAGAGAAGGCCTTTAAAAAGGACTTGCTTTAAGCCTTTCAGGCGTTCTTTTTCAGATTCTCCCACGGTTTTGCTCAGTTGGGGCTCTGAATTCAATCCCCATCCCTCCCTTTGCTTCTCTGCGGCCTTTCATCGAGCAGGTCTCTTTCTCTCTCTCTCTCTCTCTCTCTATATATATATATATACACATACATGCATATCTGGGTTATGTATACGCAAACCCAAATCGCCTCTGTTAACAATCCGATCGCGGTGTTTATAGCTTTGTTTTGTTTATCTGCTTTTCCGAGACCCTGCAATTTGGGTTTCAGTTTGCAAAATTTTCTTTAAAGCTCCGTTTGCTTGCGGAGAAAAGGTAGGAAGACAGAAGACCTTAGAATTTTGAATCTCTGATATTTCGTTGTTTGGGGACCCGAGAAACTATAACTTTGAGCGATTGAAATTGATATATCTATTGGGGTGGTGGAATTAGGTTATTTATATTTTTGAAACAAAAGCAATAGAGGAGGAAAGATTTATTTTTTTTCCCCCTTTTCTTCTCCTTCGTTTTTTCGAACAACCAAACGGAGGTATGTCATTCCGAATTTATGTTTTTGGTGATTCGTTTTGAGTTCTGGCCTTAAATGTTTCTGTTTTAGGGTTTTATGCTAAGAAGCATGGTGGCTTCTATGGAGGTGCCATGGCGGGTGTCGGACATGTATCGGATGCGACACTTCTCCAACATGGCATCTCTCTCTTTTGCCTCCTTTTTCTCTTCCTTCTTCCTTTTCTCTTTTATCCCATCTTTTCTATCAACAATTCAACTATAATTTTCAAAAAGGATACAAAGGAATGCATTCTGCATAGCGTTTGTGATTCTACATAATATATTACGATTATATGTAGAAAAATATATATTACTAATGGCGTGTCCATGGACGGAGCAATGTATAAGTTGGGGGGCAGCTGCCCCTCCTCAAAAAAGAAGAAAAAAAAATCATTAAATTTTTTCATATAGGTTATATATTAATATTAAATTTTCGCCCTAAACTTTTAAGTCTACACCATCTTTTTTGTATTCCCTCTCTATATATGATATTTAATTGTATTTGATAATGAAGCTATCATGCAATGTTTTGAAAACATGAGGAATCATTGGGGACAATTGTGGAAGCAGTGAAATGAAATATTATCTATTAATGTTTTAAGTTTTGATATTTTTTGATATTTCTTCTTGGTTCAAAATTGGCTTTTGCTCTAGTTATTGTTAATTAAAAAAAAATAAAATGAAATTTATAAAAGATTGTAGTCAATCGATTTAGTTGTTTTTAGGAATTATTAGCATTAAAATCTGTTAGGTGTTCTAGGTGCTAATTTTGTTTTTGTTCGGTGTGCCTGAAGGATTATCGTGTATATTCTTGAGGCACTGCTGGGTTTTTCTTGGAGTTGTATTTTAAATTATTTGTTTCATGGAGAAATCCTTGAGTAAAGGAAAGTTTTTGATTTGATCCTTTGTTTGTTGCTAGGAATAATGATCAGACTATTCAAAGTAAAGGAAAAGCAGAGGGAAATTGCTGAAAATGCAAACGGAAAGGCTCCAGTTAAGAAGCAAAGTGCAGGGGAATTACGTCTTCATAAAGGTATTTTGTCTTACTGTTAGTGATGAATGTTTTAAAATTTTCAATCTTTGCTGTAATGAATATCTGTTTATTATTTTTTTATTTATGTTTTTCCAGTTTCTGGAAGTTTATATCAATTGTAGTGGTAAGTTGTGATAAAATATGATGTAGTTAAAGTTCTGTATTCTACTAGGAATCCAAAAATCTTGATTGATTTCACAATGCTCCGCACTCCTCCACCAAGATATCTTATCTTATAAGCTGTTATGCGGCAGGGACAGTAAGGTAGGCTAATGGTTTGTTCGTGTGTATGCGTGCACATGTGTGCATCTGTTAGTGGAATGTCTGCACTAGGAACTCTGTAGAGTCAAAGCGCCTTGTGTTGTAAGACAATCAGTTTTTGAATCAGCATATCCAAGAATCCAAGTGACTGACCGGATAAAGATGCAATTTAATATCTTTCTGAAGAATTGGAGTACTTCCAAGGTGCTCCAACTCCTTATCTAACCTTCTAGCAGAAAAAAGTTCCTTTTCCAATCCATGTGATGACATTGAAATTATCACATATGCTATAATGTTGGCATGTTGCCAAAATTCCTTTTTCTTTCCTCCTTCAGACCAAAAAGAAAAGATCTAATTTCTGATATTCCCCACCTCCCTCCCTCCTTCCCCCACCTTCCCAATCCCCAAAAAATGGCTAATCACGCCTAAAGATCTAATGTTGACATGTCCCAACATGATTTCTTTGAGAGCCCTAGTATCTGATTGGCACAGGTTCCTTAAACAACACTAATCAAAGTTGCGTTTGACCAATTCCTCAGGAGGACTGGATTGGCGCACCTTTATTCTACCACCCATGGGTTACATCTTTTGGTTTCTCTTATGCTTTCAAATCCAAGTATTTGTTTGAATTTGTATTTGTCAATTGAGTTCAACCACCTTTTCCTTTTCTTTTTTCCCATATTTCCTTCCGACTGTTTTTATTAGAGCATGCTGTATATATGGAAAATGCAATTGTCAATTAGTTAGGACCCATTTGGCTGACAAGAAATCCATTCCCCAATCAAGGACTAGGACTCCTTGCACCAGTAGAATAAATCCTAGTCCCATATTAGTTACCTTTTTTTTTCCATCACTAGCATGATGATGTAAAAGTTCTTTTCAACATGGGTTGAGAAAAAGGAAAACTACCCGTGGGTGGGGGGGCTGGGGGGTTGTTTAGAAATGGTACACCAAGTGTGGGGTTTTGGTGAAACTGTTGAATTTTGAGGATTATGTGAGACCAGAAAACTTCTATTTGTGCATGTTATTTCACCCCTGGTGAGTAGAAGTATAATATTGCAACTAAACTGTGCGCAAATATCACTTGGGCTATTTTTGCAGTTGCCTTAAAGCAAGAAAGAGTATTGCAATAGCAACAGTCACTGTTAACTTTCTTTCTGAAAATTTTATTAAGCTAAGTTTATAAGTTGTTAGAATGGAGCAATAAACTTGTTTGACTTTCAAATTGGTTCTTGAAAACTAAAAGATTCAGTCTTGTACAGAGTTGTAAGTTCCACGTAACCCTGGGCAGGTAGGAATGGTTGTATTCAAAGCCATTTTACGGCCAACAGGCTTATAGCCTAATGGCACCTCTCCCTCTTGTTAGGGGGATGTCTTGGGTTTGAACCCTGTCCTGTGTAATTTTCTAGTTGAATAGATTGTAGGTTTAAAGGAAGGCATCGTGTTTCACTACTTTCACCTTACTTTGTTGAATTTGTTTCTATGGAAAACCTAGGTGGGCAGTTTTAGGTTTAACCTTTAGATGGTAGAAATTGATAGAAATTGACTTTATTGGCTTCTTTAATGTTCACTTCCTAACACTGTCTGTCATTCTTGAAATAAGTGGAGGAAATTGTTTCATCAAATTTGCTCTCTATCAACTAAATGACCTATCTATTCATAAAGACAATTTGCTGTCCCATTAGCTTCCTAGTTACATTATTTGTAGTATCATAGTTACCTAGTAATTTTTTACTGTTTGCATTTTGCATTCTTATAGATATAAGCGAGTTGAACCTACCCAAAACTTGTAGCATATCATTCCCTAATGGCAAGGATGACTTAATGAACTTTGAGGTCACCATTCGGCCTGACGAAGGATATTATTTGTAAGTAATCCTCTATATGAGCTGTAAATAATTTGTTCAATGTTTTGGATAAGTTTTTCCCTCCCATACAGATTTTTATTTTCTTTTATTCATCTGTTTTAAGTTCATTTGTTTTTGTGGGGGAAGATGTGATATTTGATATTCAATATTTTCTCAATTTGTGCCAATTTTGTTCCTTTTTTTTTTGGTCACAGAGGTGGCATATTTGCCTTTACGTTCCAAGTTTCCCCAATGTATCCTCATGAAGCACCAAAGGTCAAGTGCAAAACTAAGGTAGGTGAACCCCAAGTCCTCCATTTGTGATGTTCCCTTTTCTTAACTGATTCATTGATAATTGATAATACAGTCAATTAGTTCTCGTGTTCAGGCAGTTGCTAATATTTTATGCTATCTGCAGGTTTACCATCCTAACATCGACTTGGAAGGAAACGTCTGCCTTAACATTCTTCGAGAAGACTGGAAACCTGTCCTAAATATAAACACTATTATTTATGGATTGTATCATTTATTCACGGTATTTCTTATGCTTCAAGTGCTAAGTCTATGGATATATGACTCTTTGATATTCTAATTGTGTTCATGTGTGCGTCTGTCCGTGTGTGCTCGCAGCAACCCAATCATGAGGATCCCCTCAATCCTGATGCAGCAGCAGTGTTGAGGGATAACCCAAAAATGTTTGAATCCAATGTGAGAAGGGCGATGAATGGTGGGTATGTGGGACAGACATTCTTCACGCGGTGCACATAAGCATCTGAAGGTGCCACCAAGTTTCAATTAAGAGATGTATTGTGTAGGCTTCATTGTCCAAGCCTGTAAATTTGGACACTGAGACCATCTTTCCAGTCATATCCTTCTGCAAAATAGGGTGAGAGAGGAGGGGTGGGGGGAATGGAACGGATGGGGTGTGTTTGGTTTATAAATTTCTTAGAATTCATGTGGTTGGGACCTGTTGAAATCTGTTTGTATGTTGGTGTAACTACTATGAAAATGTCATTTTCTTTACTGTGACTCAGTAATTATGTCATGACTCTGGGTTTTAGACATTTGCTTGAAGAAAGATATTGAGTTTGTTAAACTGCTGTTTGTTTATAGTTTCATCTTTGCCTTTGATTGGTGAGAAATAGGATTCTGCTATTCATCTTTCACCAATAAGTTAGAGCATATTTAATTGTAATTATAAATTGTTTCATTTTTTTTTTTCAAAACATAAAGTTAATATCAAAAGAATAAAATAAAAGAAATTCTATCATTTGCTCGGTGTTTGGGTGATATGTCATGATCCGGATCATCTGTACATCATCCAAATGAAAAACAGAGCATCCAGACACATCGTCCAAACATATCAAAACTTAAGCAGAGGATTCACACTCCAAATTTTAAGGTTTGAAAATTTCGGTAACAAAATGATAAAAATAAGAATAAAAATAAAGAAGAGACACATAGCACGTGTCATCCGAGGGGGTTTAAAGACCCATCATCTACCGTTGATAATCCTATAATACAGCTCTCTTTTGAACCTTCTTTAAATCTATTCCTAAACCCCTGTACCTGACCACACGTAACCACTTTCAACTTTTCAGTGATGAGCTTTACTCTCTCTCTCTAGTCTCTATCTCTACAGTCAAACATACTTCATAAAGAGAGATGTAAGAGAGAGAGAGAAAAACAGATGTAAGAAAGGGAGAAGAGAGAGAAGGAGATTCTTCTCCACTAGCAACGAAGCAAAGCGTATTCCTCGTGACCCCTGCCTCCCCTAGTGGGTTTAAATCCCCTGCAATGCAACCCACTTGTTCTTCACAGGACAATAGTAGAGTTTAGGACTTAAAGAGGGGTTGCGAGAGACTTGCCGCCGGTGGGGTGGTGGGGGGGAAGTGTGGTAGCTGGAAAATGACGTTAGAGGAAGCGGCATCATCTCGGAGGAAGCCGTCGTGGAGGGAGAGAGAGAACAATAGGAGGAGAGAGAGAAGGAGAAGAGCGACAGCAGCGAAGATATACGCAGGGCTTAGGGCACAAGGGAACTATAACTTGCCCAAACACTGCGATAACAACGAGGTCTTGAAGGCTCTCTGTGCCGAAGCTGGTTGGATCGTCGAAGAAGATGGTACCACCTATCGGAAGGTATTCATTCTCTCTCTCTCTCCCCTCAATCCTTTCTTTCTTTCTACTTTGCCTTCCATCTATAACAGCCATTTGGGTGTATATATGTATGTATGAGTTCTAACTGAATCTGCTCGTCTTTCTTTATTAGCCTCCAATGTTGTCTCTTACAGATCTATTAGCAATCCTATATATACATATATATATATATTCACACACTTTAGTTCTTAGCCGCCCCTTTTCGTTGCCTCTTTTTTTTTTTTTTTTTGGGGGGGGGGGGGGGGGGGG
>JAESVK010000138.1:5651477-5672965 GCA_017140935.1 Hamamelis virginiana | reverse complement strand
TGAACAATTTTTTTTTTTTTTCCATTTTCATTATTTGTTTTGAATTTGCTAAAAAAGAATTTGAGTTGGTAGTGTATATAAAATTCCCTATTATTTGTTTTTTGGGTTCTCCTTGTGTATGGGGCTTCAGAAAATGGCTTGGAAAGGCCCTCTTAATTCATTCTCCAACAGAATTTTTGAAACTCTGATACAATCAAGTTTTTTCCTTGATACATATTGATTTCTGATAGGTCTGGGATTCATTTCATAATTAAACTGAATAGATTGGGAAGGAAACAATACAGAGGTGTTATTACAAGGTGTGAATATTATGCTTGTAAAAAATCACATAGATGCAACGGTTGACCGTTAGATTAGATACACTTCGTATGCTGACAGGATCATCTCTCTCTCTCTAGATCAACTTTATGATGCTCAATCAAGAATCTCTTAAACATTTGTCTTTGTACCAATAAATATACGTGTGTGTGTGTATATATACACTCATTTAATAGCAAGCTCTTTGGTTTTAATCTCTTTGTTATTCAGGGATACCAGCAACCCCCAACTGATATAGCAGGCACTTCCACAAATATCACCCCATCTTCTTCCCAAAATTTAAGTCCACTATCTTCATCATTTCCTAGCCCAATTCCTTCCTACCAAGCCAGTCCCTCATCCTCTTCCTTCCCCAGCCCATCTCGATTTGATGGCAATGCCTCCACTCATCACTTTCCGTTTCTCTACAATGTCATTCCTTCGTCTCTCCCTCCTCTCCGAATCTCAAACAGCGCTCCTGTAACCCCGCCGCTCTCATCCCCAACCTCCTCTTCTAGAGCTCCTAAGCCAATTCCCAACTGGGAGTCCCTTGCCAAAGAATCCATGATGGCCTCTTTCAGTTACCCTCTCTTTGCTGCTTCTGCCCCAGCAAGCCCGACTCGCTATCAACGTCGTCGTACTCCGGCCACTATACCTGAACGAGACGAGTCTGATAGCTCCACTATTGATTCGGGCCAATGGGTGAGCTTCCAGTCATTGGTGCCGGCTGCAGTTCCCCCCTCCCCAACATTTAATCTTGTGAAACCTGTGGCTCAGCGAATTTTGCCTGAGGATGTAATCAGAGAGAAGAGAAAGGGTTCAGAGTTTGAATTTGGGAGTGGTCAGGTGAAACCCTGGGAAGGGGAGAGGATTCATGAGGTAGGATTGGACGATCTAGAGCTCACGCTTGGAAGCGGGAAGACTCGGAGTTAGGCTACCAATGGAAGGTGCCGTCGGTTTTGGGTATGAAATGAAAGACAAGAAGAAAGAGCTTCCTTGTACTGGTTTGGTTCCTGGTTTGATCAGCAAAGCATACTGAAGGTTGGGGGACCTTGTTTTTCCAGAGGTTCAGGGTTGTTGCAGAAATGCAGTTATTGAACCATATGTGGTTCTTGGGAAGGATTAAATTTTCATGTATTTTTTTTTTTAATGTATAAATTTAAATTCCTTTAGAAGACCTGTTAAGTGGGATGTTTTTGCAAGCATTACATGTAAATATTGTGTGCTGTTTTTGGTTCGAATTAAGGAGTTTGAGCTTTCCTTGGCAAACTCTTTGTGGGGTGAAATCCCCCTTAAATTTTTTTTAATTGTTTGCAGATGGTTTTACAATGTTAGATATAGCTTGTTGGAAAGCAATTGAGCCTTTTTATTTCATTTTTAATATATATCAATATATCATATTCATGCAACAGTCAGCCTGTAATTACTAACTAGATTATTCCCTTGTGATCGATGAGAGTAAGTAATGCATTCGATAATGAAATTAATATATGCTCGAATATCAGCCTGTGTTTGCATATTTTCATCATTTACATGATCAGATTGTATATTGTCTGCTGTCTGGTTGCCGCGGCATTTGTTGCGAAGCGAGGCAGGCCATTTTGTGCTGTCTAGATGAAGAGGGGCTGGTTTTATCCATATCCTCCAATCTGACCATTTCTATTATGTCGTTAATTGGGGCATGGGGCCCCTGTCATCGTGTCATGTTTGACAAAACAGGCAAATACCAGGGACCTTCTTAAGTTTTCATGGCATTTGGCCCTCATACAACCTCTCCTTGTTTATAAAATAAATAAATAAATGAATGAAGCACTCATAAGCTTTTATTTGAAGTTTAAGCTATCAAACAGCATCACAAAAGAAAACCATTAAATGATACACAAACATATGGGGAATTAAAAAAAAGAAAAAGAGAGCATGTTAATACATTCAGAGGTAAGAAACACTAACCCAATATGCTATATATTCTGGGTGGTTACTCAGATATGTGTGTGTTTCAGTGGTGAGATAAGCATGTGTTCTCCAAAGCTTTAGTTAGCACCACCACTGGCTCCTCAATCTTGGGTTTTAAATCCTTGTTGATGTTGGCATTGCACTCTTGGTATCTGAAGCATGTTACGAGATGATCGTTAACAATCCCTGATACTTGCATGAATGAATAAACAACGCTAGGCCCCACGCAACGGAAGCCTCTCTGCATCAAATCTTTGCTTATGACTTCTGCTTTTGGTGTCTTCACTGGTACTTGTCGTGCATAACGGAAACCATTTCTTATTGGCTTGTTGTTCACGAAGCTCCAGCAGTAGTTGCTAAACGAACCAAACTCCTCCTGAACCTACAAAAAACACGATACAAGAATTCATTTTCTCTAATTCCTGTGATTAAAAGGGACCAGGTTGAAGCCTTGTCCTAAACTTTTATTACCTGAAGCATCTGCTTAGCATTCTCCACAACTGCACGAAGCTTTTGTTCAGATAGCAATGTGCTGCCATTTGCTTTAAGTGACATCAACTTCTTCTCACTCAACTTTGCAATGGATGAGGGGTCAAAATTCTCAAAAAGCTTCCTGCCAAGGGAACCAACAACAAACATCAAACCACGTGCATGCATACAGATATATATTTTCCAGTCAAAGATGAAGTTGAGCATACTTGAATATGTCTCTCTTGTTAAGAATCGCTAGCCAGCTTAGTTCTGCCAATGCTTGTGATAAGACAAGTAGCTCGAACAACTTCTTATCGTCATGAACTGGAACTCCCCATTCTTCATCGTGAAAATAAGTAGAAAGTGGGTCTACCAAGGAAAAACAGATGGATTCATTTAAATTCTCTATAAGAAATGCTACAATAACTAGACAAACTAGGCAGCATAAGATGTTTGTCCCTGAAACATTCCTTAAGAAAACAAATTTATTGTTAGAACGTAAATATTGGAATTTCCCAGTTTGAGGTTACAATTTTCTTTATAATTCTTGGCATAGCACAGCCAAGTCCATCATAGTTAGTGCTCTACATAGTTCTATAGTTTGTAACTCAATGTGGCATCTAGGTATTTTCTGCGGTTATGATTTATGTTCTCATCATCCCATCTTCATTCTGTTTTTATTTTTATAATTACTAGCATTGCACCAGGTGTGATGTACATGATAATCTTTTTATAAAAAAATAAAAAATAAAAAACTTCAACTTTGAATGATAGAGTGATCAATACAATTAAGATAAAATATTCATAATTTTATTAAAATAATTAGAAAATTTTCATTTTTTTTTCTTCTTGAAACTAAGAAATAAATTGTGAATTTTATAATATTTAATTATTTGAGAAATTAAGTTTGATATAGTGATGAATCAATATTTATAAATAAAAATTATAGTAAAACAATTAGTTAAATTATATTTATTTTTTCTTGAAAATAATAAATAAAATGTGAATCATATAATATTAATTTTTTGAGCAATTGAGTTCAATCTATAAATGTGTTGGTATTTTTTTTTTTTTTTAAATCAATTGAATTAAGAAGATTGATAGAGTTTTATGGGACTGTGCTTGTAAAAGAATTTCAATTTAATTTATAATATTTTTGTTGTGATTAATGAAATTTTATAGGATTTGAGAAATTGAGTTCAATTCAAAAAGAATTACTCCATACTATTTATAAGTAATCTTCAATCAATTAAAAATACTCTACTATTATGATTTTTTAATATTCAAACTATATATATATATATATATATATGGGATATGTATTTTGAAAAATTGACCATTGGGTGAGATATTCTTTTAATAAATATCATGCACGCCAAAATCGTAGTGATCTAATTGTCGGTTTTTAAAAAACAGATAGACAAAAAACTGTATCCAATGGAAAAAATCTTTACAGTTTTTCAGTTTGGATGACATGCATAAAAAGATATCGAATCTAATTGTTGGTTTCTTAAAATACCAATCCCAAATTGACTAAAAATTGAAGAACTCACGTAAGCTTATATGTGTATGCACTTAAAAGAAAACGACATATACACAAATTGATATAAAAAAAATTCATGAGAGCCGTTTTCTAGAAAATTACATCAAAACTTAAATCCACAACCACGGTTTGGTTGCCAAGCAAATAAAAGAAAAGAAAATTTCAAATCTTAAGGGCATGTTTACTTCGTGAAAATTTTTGCAATTTTTATTCTCATTTTCAATAAAAATAGAAATCGGCCTAAATTTTTTTTTTTGAGAAAATGAATTCAGTTTTTAAGAAAATGTAAAAACATCATAAAGATTTTTTTTTGTATTTTCACGAAAACTGAAAACAAGAATTATATCATGGCAATGCTTATAAACATAGAAAAAAATATGTAAACCAACTGTAAAACCAAAAAAGAAAAATATTATATAATTTTAGTAAATACATTTATATTACTTTTAGATTTTGAAAACAGTTTTTATTTTTGCAAATATTTTCTAAATTTTGACAACTGAAAATGAAAATTGTTTTTAAAACATTTTCACAGAAAATAAAAATTACGAGAATTTTCATGGAGTAAAGAGGCCTTAAGTTTTCCATGGGCTTTAAGTTTTCCATGATTTTGTTTTGAAAACACAAAAAAACTCAACTAAGCTAGGCCAAATTATTGTAATTTTTTTTTTTTTTTTAACAATTAAAGATATTAGACTCAAAATTTTAATTTTTCTTTTCTTTTTTCCATGAATTTCAACGACCAAAAGAAGGCCAAGGGCAGGAAAAGTAGAGATTCAAAACAAAGTGTCTAAAGTAAAGACATTCTTTGAGTGACAATTACCCGAGTATGGTGTAATCCAATCACATCGCTTCACCGGAACTGGAAGTGCCGGCAGCATTTCGCCGGTCTCGCCTCCATCTGGAACAACCTTCACAGACCTCAGCCTACTATGATTCATTCTCCTTCTAGAATTCACCATTTTCACAGAAGAACCGCTCGAAGACGAATCCGAAGAGCACGAGCTGTCCGTGGACAGATTATTCCGAACAACCGGTGCCGGAATCTCCGACGCCGATCTTTTCAGCTTCTGCTGCTGCTGCTGCTGTGGTGGCTTCTTCAAACCCTCCTTTTTCCGTTTCGTTTCTTCTGAAACCCTAACTCTGTTTCCGCCCAGACCGAGAACTGACCGGGTTTCAGAAACCGGTTTAACAGATGGTTGGAGGTCTGTAGCCACAGACATTGTTCTCTGTATCTTCAAGGGTTTGATTTAAGCTCTGAAATCTACTGTCTCTATATTTAAGCGAGGTTATTTGAGTTCTGGTGGTGAGAAAGGGAAATTTGAACAAGATTAGAGGCTAAATCGTCAGAAATTTTGGTGAAAGTGTGAAGAGAAAGTTGGGGTTTTGGTGCTGAGAGAAAAACAGAGGAGGAGGAAGTGGGAATGGAGAGACAGAGAGAGAGAGAGAGAGAGAGAGAGAGAGAGCAGAGCGAGGAAAACGACGAAAAAACGGACGGGTTTTTGAAGGTTTAAAAACGGAAACTTGTAATCGATAAGATACCGATGATAGCCGGTGAAGACGCTTGCGTGTCCGTTAACTTTTGCATTTTTGGGATTTGAGAGGAATTGGAAAAGCTTGGTCTGAATGCCAATGTTGCCTTGACTTGTGACTTGAAATTGCACCCACTAACAACCGTCTGGCTCGCAACACATCACCATTTATCATTTTGCATTTTGTGTTGACGTGCAATTGCCAAATTGGCTGACAAATCTGTTAATTAAAAAATTATCAAAGTTAACACTCAAAACACACTTAAATAATTTGAATTATAAGTGAAGATTGAGATTAAAAAGGATCTTCAACATCATAAGAAAATATATCACAGTTGTCTTAATCTAACGGTAACTTATGACTGTTATAGAATGAACAATGTGAATTTAAATCCTATAGTTGTATAAAAAGAATACATGATAAAAAAGAATATCATAGAATTACTAAATTAATTTAAATGAAGACGCTGATTAGCGTACTGACTATTGATAAAATCTTTAAGTGGTTGTACTAGAGATTTGGAATTGAATTCCGTTTTAATCAAAATTGGAAAGGATTTAAGGAAGAGGGAAGAATTTCCCTTTGTGTAGCTCAAAATTTTGATGGACTTTCTTTTATATAAATAATAATAATAATAATAATTAAGACTATTACTGATAAAAAAAAATGCACAAGTTTTCTTCTTTTGTTTTTTTTTTTTAAACGTAGCAAAGTGTAGTTATAATTTCAACTTCCAAAATGGAGTTTGGATTTGCTGTTGAACTGATAGGTGATCAACACCTGTTGATCTATTGATCACCGTTGGATGACCGACACGTGTGCAAAAAAAAAAGATCCAATGGCTCACAAAAGAGAGATTCAAATCTGGTGTGTTTTGGATCACCTGTTAGATCCATGAGTCTTTTTTACATGAGCCATTGGATCCCCTTTCATGCACACGTGTCGGCCATCCAACGGTGATCAGATCAGCAGCAAATCCAAACTCTCCAAAAAAATGGTTCCAAGTCTCCCCAATGATGAATTATATGATGATTTGGGAACATTTTAAGGGGCTCATTTGGCATTATTAATTAGTGTGTTTGGTAATTTACCATTTTCCCTAACCATTAGTTAATAAAAGAAAGGCACCATTTTACCATAGGGTTAATGTAAACAAATAGGCTCTTGATTTTAGTACCATAAAGTACAGAATGATTAGGGGGTAGTTGAGAGAACCCAAAGTGGACGAGGCACCGGCAAGTGGCGGTTGGAGGAGCAAGAGCAACTTAGGCCAAGGGTCGTATTCAGTTGGTAGTGTAAACCGTAAAGTGGAATGTCTCATAGCTTGGTAAGGAAGTACCTTACTTCCTTACCGTTACGATAAAGATTCCAAAGATTCTCACCAACAAGGGAGAGAAAAAAAAAGGCACCAAAGTGGGTAGCTAACGGCTCTATGTAAGTATGATATGAACCAGTGAAAAGGGTATTTGTGCCTACTTGAGTAAAATTTTGAATGGTCTACACTGGATTGAGCTTTGATATTTCTTGCCCATATTTATAGCTGTAAACCAATCAAATCATTCCATAATAATTTATGAAGAAATTCAGTAAAGGCTTGTTCAAATCGACCTATTGTTAGATAAGTTAAGTTCAAACTTAAAATTTAGAATGATCATTTAATAATTGAGCGGATCTCAAGCAAATTACAGTTTGAAACAGTTGATCGAACTCTTGAGTAAGTTTGTTCAAGTGAATCCAAACTTCAATGGGAATAGAATTAGAATAACATATGTTGTCAAAAAAAAGAAAAAAAAAAGAAAGAACATTGCTAGATGAATCAAAATTTTGATTATCTTTCTCGTACCAGACCAAATGAAAGATATTAAAATATTATGTCGTTAACTTCATATGCGTACATGGTAATTAATTATAATGTAAGCAATTATAGTGACTTGATAAATGGTATAATATGAATCGTCGTACCATTTGATAGGAGAAAAATGGTTAACATCATTACTATTCTCTTTAAAAAAAAAAAAAAAAGGAAACAAAGTCACTTTGTTTTCCATTTGTCTTTTGAGAAAGAAAGGTTAGAAAGAACACATCCTTGAGGGTGAATAATTGAATTCTCTTTCATAAATCTTAACATGTGGGTCTTACTTTTGAATAGAAGATGTACTCTAAATTTTTTTTATGTAAAACATTCAAACATTGCTACAAAATGTGACTTGGTTTAATTACATATATTAATCAAAGTTTGATTTTTCTCCCATTTGAACTCTAGATCTTCTTGCAACTTTGGCCACTACATATAAACCTATTCCAGCATATTTTAACTAAATTTAAGCATGTGGACAATGTTATCAAACCCATATCAGATTGGCCGGTTCAACTATTTGAACTAGGAACCGGTCCCCTCTCCGGTTGGTTAAATCCACAAAAATCCATACATCTCAAAAACCGTTCTTTTTTGCAAAACCCGATTGACCTGACAGTTTAACCGTCGGTTTAATGAGTTTATCAACGGTTCACTTGAACCGGCTGGTTTTTTCAATTCAGTAAAAAGGTCTAAAAAATGACTGAAATGCCTCCCAAAATTCTAAAAAAGGGCAATTCTCTAAAATAGTAAAATGGTTAATCCGGTCACTTTTCCAGTTTGATAAACGGTCAGAGTTTTAAAACGTGCATGTGGAGAATTGAAATTGATAAATAATTGAAATTGATAAATATAAGAATAGAGTTACAAGTCTCAACTTTGTAATCCAGGCCACATATATGACAGGCTGATAGGACGGTCATTTGAAAATAAATTAAATAAATGGAAAAAATCCAGGACATATATATGTACTAACTTTGACACGAGGGTCAAGTTAGTACATTAATGTTACACCAACTTAATAAAAAGTAAAAATTCAAATAAATCATAAAAAAGAAAGAACAATTTTTTGTCCGCAATTGTTCTTGTTTATTTTCTCATCCGTTATGCCACATCAGTCAGGTTATGACACATCACCCAAACATATTTAAGATTAAATAGAGAATCCGTACTCCATGTGTTGGGAAACATATTTTAGTTTCACTTAATTAATTAATTAAAATAGATCATTTTTCTAATTAAATATATTGCGTATAATAATAGAGCAGTACTAGGAGTCCCGTCCCCCATTTTCGTTTGGTTTCCCGTCTCATAGTGAAAACACTAAACAGTGAAAACACCAAACAGTGAAAACCCAGTAAAAGAGAAAAAAAGAGAGAAAGAAGGGAAAGAAGAGGATGAAGACAGAAAAGAAGAAGAACAGGAAGATAGTGAATGAAAAAAAAAAATAGTGAAAACACTAAAAAAAAAAAAAATTGAAAATGTTTTATGAGCACAGTAAAAAAAGGAAGAAAGAAGAAGGAAGAAGAAGAACCAACTAGCAGCACAAAGAAAACACAGAGAAAACACCATGGCTGCTGCTGCTGCAGCACCAAGCTTCGCCTGCATTTTTTTTACTTTCAATGGTTTTTCACTCTTTCTCCCTCTTTCCGAAATGAAGGTGATGAGGGAAAGATGAGACATCTTACAAGAACCGACGACTTCAATGTCGGATCATGGCCGATGATACGAGATCAGTTACCACACGAAAATTAAGCTTGTCAACAGGTCAACGGAACAGCTGGAGGTAACGGCCATGCAAAGAATCCGCAGTATCAATTATATAGATATGGGAAATCAGCTACAATTCAGGAGAAAAAGAAGTTCAAATAAACGAAGAACACATCCTATTTAAAGGAGGTAAGAAACACAAACAATGGGCAGAAAAAACTCTTGGTATTTTGAGTGCTGAATACTAACTTGATCGTCGGAGGGTTTTCGTCGGATACAATCCAACCTCCCTAACATTATTTTGCAGGCTTGAGTCTCGGCAGTTGGGCATTTGCTGAAACTTGCATCATCAGCTGGCGCCGTCTGTGGGAAACTGAACAAAAAGACTTTTTTCCATACTCTCAAATTAATCATGCCAATCACGAGATCTCAAGCACTGATGGAAGGTGAAACATCAACCAGGATTCCCATTCAGGATCAAGTAGTAGAAGACGAGATGCGCGATCGATTTCGGGAAATGTCCTCCACTATGGAAAATATCATGAAGCAGAATGAGGCTGTCCTAGCCCAGAATGAAGAACTTCGACGACAACTCCAAGGGCGAACGATTGCGCAGGACAAAGGAAAGGCCGTGGTAAACGAAGCCGACCATCCAGAGTCTCAACGATCAGCCGCACCGAGTAAAAGCAACATAATAAGAAGTGAAGGGATGCATCAGCCTCAAGTAAGATCTGAAGTAAGACATAGAGACGAGCGGCGCTCTGGACTGCGGTAGGAACAATATTCTATTTCTCGGAGGAATAGAGACATGGAGGATGGACCTCGGAGGAGGAGGGATAGAAGCGTTGAAGTTCATTCTGGAAGAGATCGACGAGAAGCAGAGGTTCCGAAGAAGAAAGCCAGATCCAGTCATACAACAAAAGACGTCGATGTACGAATGAAAGACATGGATGCTCGACTGAGAATATTACTAGAAGCAGTAAAGGAGAAAGAACCTCTGGGAATAAAAGAGCTGGTGCAGTCAACTGATCCGCCATTCACTCAGCGGATATTGGACGAGCAACCACGCAAGAACTTCAAGATGCCGAATGTCGATGTCTATGATGGAACTACGGATCCAACTGATCACTTGAAGGCATTCAAAGGAGCAATGATTCTGGAAGGGGTGTCAGACGCTATAATGTGCAAAGCATTCCCGATCACACTGAAGAAAACAGCGAGGGACTGGTTTAAAACCTTGAGGCCAGGAACGATTCACAGTTTCAAACAGCTTAGTGAGGCTTTCGTAGCCCGCTACATCGGTAATCGGAGGAGGAAGAAGACAATTGCACATTTGCTCAGTCTAAGGCAAGGGAGGGAGGAAACTCTGAGCAAGTACTTACAGCGATTTATAGCGGAGACCCACGAGGTAGATGGCCTAGATGAAAAGACTGCAGTTTCCGCACTCATAAACGGTCTCCGGGCTGGACGATTATTCTATTCTTTGACAAAGAATCCTCCAGCAACTTTGGCAGCCCTTGACAAGGGCTGACAAACACTCAGTAGCGGAAGAAATGACAAATGACAGAAAGGCGAAAGAGAAGGAAGAAACCAAAAAGAAAGGAGATCGGTTAAAGGCAGACAAGGTGGAGCCCCGGCTTAAATACGATGAAAAGAAGAAAGAGACAAAGCTAGACAAATTCGATAAACATCGGCGGTTTGGGGATTACACACCGCTTCGGGTGCCTGTCAGTGAAGTATTCCTCGAAATCAAACGAAAGGGATTAGTACGTTGGCCGAAGAGGATGACTTCTAACCCCGGATATCGAGATAGCCGAAGATACTGCGAGTTTCACAAAGACATCGGCCATACAACCGAAGATTGTGCAGATCTTCGGAATGCGGTGGAAGAACTGATCAGGAAAGGACATTTGAAAGAATTCTTACAGAATAGAAGGGATCTTTCCGAACCAGAAAGGAAGGAAGATGAGCCCAGATTCACAAACCGACCAACAGGGGCGGAAATAAATGTAATACATGGAGGATTGACAATCCGAGGGGAGACAAGATCTTCCAGAAAGGCACACGCCAGAGAAGCAAAGAGGAGCCCTCCGAGGAAAGTAATGATCGTAGAAAATACGATGATAGACCCTGTTATCAGTTTCTCCGATGATGACTTATCAGGCGTTCATCGGCCACACGATGATGCTCTGGTCATATCCGTTGTCATAGCCAACCATCCTGTTCGGAGGGTATTGGTAGATACAGGGAGCTCAGCTGACATCCTGTTCAAACAGGCGTTTGATAGAATGGGTCTGGATAAGTCCGTCTTAAGGCCGACCACCGGGACTCTCATCGGCTTCACAGGGGCGTCAGTAGAAGCCCTCGGGTGGATCACATTACCAGCAACAATTGGAGAACTGCCAAATATAAGCACAGAAATGATTAATTTCTTAGTCGTTGAATGCCCGACAGCATACAACGTGATAATTGGTCGACCAGCACTTGGCCAATGGAGGGCGGTGGTATCGACATATCACTTGTCCCTGAAATTCCCTTTGTCTACGGGAAAGGTAGGGACAGTGAAAGGAGATCAAGGGGTTGCACGGGCCTGTTATTCAACAGCCTTAAAAGAGTCAGAGAGTTCGTAGCAATTACTGAAAGGAGATCCACCCACCAAATTACCGGGCACTGAAGCCGGGAATGAATTTGCAGAAAGAGAACCAAAAATCACCGATGGGAAACCAGCAGAGGATACAGTCAAGATACAAATCCATCCCACTATGGAGAACAGAACAGCACAGATCGGAGCAAGCCTGAAAGGAGAACAAAGAGAACAAATAGTGCAGTTACTGAGAGATAATTATGATCTATTTGCTTGGTCGCATGATGAGATGCCTGGAATTCCACCATCGGTCTCACAGCACAGGCTGAATATCGACCCAATGTACCGACCGGTCAAACAGAAAAGGAGAACTTTCGCCGAGGAGAGACATCAGGCAATCGACGATGAGGTAAAAAATCTTCTGGAAGCAGGTTTTATCAGGGAGGTGGATTATCCAAAGTGGCTTGCAAATCCAGTCGTCGTCAAAAAGAAGAATGGAAAATGGAGAATGTGCATCGACTTCACTGATTTAAATAAAGCTTGCCCCAAAGACAGCTTCCCTCTGCCGAGGATAGATCAGTTAGTTGATGCAACAGCAGGGCATGAATTATTGAGCTTCATGGATGCATATTCGGGGTATAACCAAATACCAATGCACCCAGATGATCAGGAGAAAACAGCTTTCATTACTAGACGAGGTACGTATTGTTATGTAGTAATGCCATTCGGATTAAAAAATGCAGGGGCAACGTACCAACGACTAGTAAACAAGCTCTTCAAGGAACTCCTCGGAAAAACTATGGAGGTTTACATGGATGATATGTTAGTAAAGAGCCTGGAGTCAAAAGATCATGTCCAGCATCTGAAGGAGTGCTTTGCTATTATGAGAAAGGCGCAAATGAAGCTCAATCCAAACAAATGTGTTTTCGGAGTCGGCTCGGGACAATTCCTTGGCTTTATGGTGACCAAGAGAGGAATAGAGGCAAACCCGGACCAGATCAAAGCTCTAATCAACATGAGTTCTCCAAGGACAATAAAAGAGGTACAGCGATTAACGGGGAGGATAGCAGCTTTGAATCGCTTCATTTCAAAAGCCTCGGATCGAAGCCTGCCCTTTTTCAAGATCTTAAGAGGAACTCAAAAGTTCGAGTGGACAGAAGAACGTGAGAAGGCATTTGAAGAATTGAAAGAATACCTCGGCTCAATACCGATGTTATCAAAACCATCACTGGGAGAGCCCCTGTATCTATACTTGGCAGTTTCCCTAACTGCAGTAAGCTCAGCTTTAATTCGAGAAGAAGACGGGACCCAGAAACCTGTTTACTACACCAGCAAAGTCCTCTTGGACGCAGAAACCCGTTATTCAGAGGCCGAGAAGATAGCTTTGTCCCTAGTTGTATCAGCAAGAAAGTTACGACCCTACTTCCAAGCCCATCCGATCATAGTCCTCACAAATTTCCCGATGCGTACGATCCTGCATAAACCGAGCACTTCAGGTCGATTACTCACTTGGACAATAGAGCTGAGTGAGTTCGATATTGAGTACAGACCGAAGACAGCTATTAAAGGCCAAGCAGTAGCTGATTTCATAGCAGAATTGACAAGACTGGGAGGGGGACAAGCTGAGCTGACTGAAAACAGGAAAGTATTTTGGGATCTTTATGTTGACGGGGCAGCAAATAGCCGAGGACAAGGGGCTGGAGTAGTGCTGAGAATGCCTGAAGGAACAATGTTCGAACATGCTTTGAAGTTTGCCTTTCAGGCAACCAACAATGAAGCAGAGTACGAAGCTATCCTTGCTGGATTGAACATAGCAGAAGCAGTTGGGGCACAATTTTTGCGAGTTCACAGTGACTCACAACTGGTTGTAAACCAAATCAAAGGAGAATACGAGGCAAAAGACCCAACAATGATGAAGTATGCTGCCAAAGTGAAGGAAACAATAGCAAAATTTTCTGAGGTGGAGATCGTACAAATTCCGAGGGATTTGAACCGAGGAGCAGATGCTTTGGCAAGTCTTGCGTCCTCGTTAGAAGGAGGTGGCGCTAAAGTTATCACGATGGATGTTATCCACAAACCCGCCATAGAAAAGATCAAGACAGAGATTTTGGCCATTGACGAACCAGTCACTTGGATGGACCCAATCCGAAAGTATGTTGAGAATGGAATTTTGCCCGAAGACAGGGATGAAGCAAGGAGGATTCGGATTCGATCGGCTAGGTACACTTTAATCCGAGGAATTTTGTATCGAAGGTCTTTCTCCAAACCGCTACTTCGGTGCGTAAGAGAGGACTAGGCTGAATATGTACTACGGGAAATTCATGAGGGATGCTGTGGAAATCATTCCCGGGTAAGAAGCTTGGTCCAGAAGGTTATCAGGCAAGGATATTATTGGCCGAGGATGGAAGGACATGCCCGAGAAATTGTCAAGAAATGTGATAAGTGTCAACGTTTTGCATCGTATATACACCGACCTCCCTCTAAACTTATCCCAATCCCAAGTCCTTGGCCCTTCACACAGTGGGGAATGGATATTGTCGGACCACTACCGGAAGCCCCAGGGAGAAAGAAATTTCTACTTGTAGCAATTGATTACTTCACCAAGTGGGTTGAAGCTGAGCCCCTTGCCAAAATAACCGAGGTAAATACTAAAAAATTATTGTGGAAAAATATCATTTGCAGATTCGGAGTACCTGCAGTCGTAATAACTGACCGAGGAAGACAGTTTGATAATCCGGGCATGAGAAATCTGTGCAGTAGTTTGAACATCGGATTACATATTGCCGCTCCTCGGCACCCTCAGTCAAATGGGCAAGTAGAAGTAACAAATAGAACCATTCTCTGAGGGTTGAAAACAAAATTAGATAAAGCGAAGGGGAAATGGGTCGAAGAATTACCGAGCATAATATGGGCATATCACACAACACCTCGGCAGGCAACCGGGGAAACCCCTTTCTCTCTAGTGTATGGGTCAGAGGCCATGATCCCAGTCGAAATTGGCCTGCCATCACCAAGAGTAGAAACCTTCGATCCAGGTCAGAATTCAGACGAGCTTCTCCTCAACCTAGACCTCATTGAAGAAATGCGAGAAAGAGTACGACTGAAGATCCTAGCCTACCAGAAGCAAATGAAAGTGAGCTACGACCGATCAGTTCGTCCAAGAACTCTTCAAATCGGAGACCTCGTCCTCAGAAAAACTACGGAAGCAACTCGGGAGCAAGGGGTTGGGAAGCTAGGAGCCAATTGGGAAGGACCATACAAAGTTATCGGCAAGGTGAAGGAGAACACATTTCAACTGGAAGACATGGGAGGGAAAAAATTACGGAATGCCTGGAATATGGAACATTTGAAAAAATACTATCAGTAAAATCAGTACTTAATAAAGTTCCATCTTTTTCCTATATTTCATTTCTTTGATTAATCTTATTTATTTGCGAGCAAGAACTAATTTTTGCAGAACAATATCATTGTACATAAAACTCCACAACTAAAAGCATTGAGAGCAAAGACCCTTGAGAAGTCGACATCAAAGGAGTCAAGCACAATGTAAACTTAAGTTCTTTGGGTCGGCTATGTCCCGACCCAACCATCTAAGCATCAGAAGATGACGATGGGTTCAAGTGTTCTTTGAGTCGGCTATGTCCCGACCCAACCATCTAAGCATCAGAAGATGACGATGGGTTTAAGTTATCTGTTCTTCGGGTCGGCTATGTCCCGACCCAACCATCTAAGCATCAGAAGATGACGATGAGTTAAAGTTATAAAGGTCGGCTAAAATACCGACCCAACCATCTAAGCATCAAAAGATGATGATGAGATCGAGTTATCCATGTTGAACAAATCCCAACCATCCAAGCATCTAAAGAAGACGATGAGTTAAGTTAAGCATCGTAATGGTGACGACGAGAAAAAGATTGCGAATGAGAGATTTCATATTAACGTGTTCATTAATTCTTCAAAAGATTACATTGTATAGGTGTTAACCATTTACATTTCCAAAACTAAGAAAGGAAGAAAACATCAATAAACCGAGGAAGAAACTGCTCAACGGCCAGAAAGTTGTAGTCGTTCGGTGTGAAGATATATGAACTTCAGGAGAAAGAAGCTGCTCAACGGCCAGAAAGTTGTGGTCGTTCGGTGTGGTCGTTCGATGTGAAAAGATAAGAACTTCAAGGAGGAGAAGCCGCTCAACGGCCAGAAAGTTGTGGTCGTTCGGTGTGAAGAGATAGAAACTTCAAGAAGAAGGAGCTGCTGAAGGGCCAGAAGATTCTGGAAGATCGGCCTCAGGAAGCAGTGTATTCCCATCTTGGTCAACAGATTGAATAGGAGGAGGATTTTCCTCATCCTCTTCATCATCGTCGTAATCTTCGAGGTCAGCAAAATCCAAGTCGGGAAATTTCTTTTTGGCCGCAGCTCGGCAGGAGTCAAAACCGGCACCAAACTGGGACACGGCATCGTCTCTGCAAGCCATGGCCATATCCTCAGCTTCCTTAAGAGCTTTCTCTAACCTAGAGCATCGGTGTTCAGCTGAAGATAATCCTTCAGTAGCTTTAATTATTGACTGCTCCTTCTCTCTTAAAGTTTCTGCATCCTTTTCCCGAGAAGCTTTTAGTTTATCAACCTCGGACTTCAAGGGAGGAATCTCTTCTTCTATTTTCTTCTTCAGCAAGGCAATCTCCTCGTCTCTCTTCCAAAGTTCTTCCTCCATCTTCACCACGGTTTCAGAAAGGGAGCGACTTTTCTTTGTAGCTGCGTAGAGCCTCATCACCACACCATGACAAAGGATCATAGACTGAACAGAAAAGAAATGATTAAATGGAAGTTAAAAATAGAGAAGAATGAAGGAAGACAGCAGAAAGATTTTTCTCTTACCCGTGCCATTTGGTGAATTGCATCAACACTCAACTCATCTGTTGCAGAGGAAGACACTTGTTTCCTATCAGCCGGCAGCACGAAGGAGTTGACTTGCCTATAAGCCACATCCCTATTTCTAAGAGCAGACTCCTCGGCTGATGCTTCAACAGTAACAGGCTGAGGAGGAAGCGCGACCGACTTCCCCTTATCAACTGCAGCAGGGGAATCCACAGAAACCGGATCCTTTGCTACGTCAGATGTAGCAGGGATTGAAGGAACCTCGGTACGAGGAGGAGGAGAAGCTAAGATAGGAGTCTCTATCCTCAGCTTCTTTGAAGGAGGAGGTTGAGACGAAGACGAGCCCCCAGCTTTTGATTTAGAACTCTTCGTCTCTTTCCAGATGGCCTTGTAATTTTGCTTGGGTGGCATCTCGTCTTCAGTGGAGGAATTTTCAGAATCAACAGCAATTGCCCGAAGAGGATTTGCTGCAATTACTTCTTTGTACTGATATGAGTAATAAAACTCGGATAAAAATGTCGGAGACAGAAGACTCCTCCTCCTCCGATCTTCAAGATTCAGGATCGCATCAACTTTCCGCTGAGACTCCTCGGTTAACCTCGGAACTCGCCGGAAACGTTTAAACTCTGCAAGACAAGAAAGAGTATAAAGACCAAGTACATTATAAAAGAACTAGTCTCGGGAAAGTGACGAAAGGAAAAAGAAAAAACACCTGGGGGAGCCCAGATCGTAGGGACGAAGACATCATGAGCTTCTCCAGGAGCAAACTCCCACTCGCCGCTAAGAAAGAAATACCTTCCTTTCCAGTTATGGACCGAGGAAGGATTCCCATAGATTAGCTTTCGGCTAGCTTGCGACCAGAGGTAGACCCACCCATTGTTGGGATTGGGACTATTCCTCGGGGATACACAATAGAGCAACTCGTCGGTCGTTACTTCCCAACCTTGGGATCGCCACAAGATAACGGCTGCTAAAATATCTCTCCAACAATTTGGAGTAAGCTGGGCCGGACAAAGTTTTAGCTCGGACAGCAAGCGCCTAACTACTGGTTGTAGGGGAACCCTAAGACCGGCGTCAAAAAAGTGCTCATAAAATACGACCTCTCCAGGACGAGGACTACTTGCTCGGTCATTATCATTGGGCAAACGGATTCTAACTGACTGAGGAAGGCTGAACTTGGCCCTTAGATTCGAAAAACGCCTCGCGTCAATCGTACATGGGACCTGATCAGCCACAACATTATAGGGGTTTGACTCAACATCCATCTCTTCTTCAACGTCCACATCCTCATCTACAGGTTGGTCATTTAACCCTTCCCTAGGAGTCTCGGGGAGAGAAGGAGACGCATGAGGACCACCTACCGAGGAAATTACTTCCTCATCCTCAAATCTATCTACAATCCTAGTAGGAGCACGGGGTGGGATATCTACAGTTCTAGGGGACACCTCGTCCTCAGAACTATGGCTACTGAAAGTCAAACGGCGTGAACGCCTCATTTCTATTTTAGAAGAAAGAAAAAGGACACGAAACCAGAAGAAAAAAAATGCGAGAAAGTGAAAAGAGAAGCAAACGACCAATAAAACGAAGAACACAAAAATAAAGGGAGAATACCTAAAAATTGTGGAGCTGAAGAATGGCAGAACGAGAATGAGGACGCGAATGAAAATTCACTTTCGAAACAACTGGTGCTCGAGTTTTTCTGGCTATGGAGTTTCTTCGAGTTTGAAGGAGAGAAACAGTGATCAAAATGACCAAAATGAAGAAGATGCGTTTAAATACGGTACACAAACGACTGGGGTCCGGCCACGTGGCAGCAATTAAATGGCCGGGATTTGAAAAGACCCACATCTTTTCAGTTTCCCTCCCCCACATTAAATACAAGCATGCCAAACGTCACATCTGTTTCGAAATTCGAAACGCCGCCACTCTGCACTTTGAAGATATAATGATGGCTCTTGTATAGACTGACACGTGGAAACTTTTGATATCTTCAGTTTTTTAAATTATATATTTCCTAAATCAATATATATTGAACTAGGGAAATAGGGGGCTCCTGATGAGGGAAAGATGAGACATCTTACAAGAACCGACGACTTCAATGTCGGATCATGGCCGATGATACGAGATCAGTTACCATACGAAAATTAAGCTTGTCAACAGGTCAACGGAACAGCTGGAGGTAACGGCCATGCAAAGAATCCGCAGTATCAATTATATATATATGGGAAATCAGCTACAATTCAGGAGAAAAAGAAGTTCAAATAAACGAAGAACACATCCAATTTAAAGGAGGTAAGAAACACAAACAATGGGCAGAAAAAACTTTTGGTATTTTGAGTGCTGAATACTAACTTGATCGTCGGAGGGTTTTCGTCGGATACAATCCGACCTCCCTAACATTATTTTGCAGGCTTGAGTCTCGGCGGTTGGGCATTTGCTGAAACTTGCATCATCAGAAGGGGATGCCAGTCAAGTAGCTGTTTACTCTCTCTCTCTTCTCTGTCTCTCTCTCTGACAGTAAAAGACATAGCCTAATGCTAGCCATGTCATGCCACATATATCAAGGGTGCACTTATAGATGTACTTAAAGATGTACAGTAAAAGACATGCTAGCCATGTCAGTAGAAAATGAGATGCTAGCCATGTCTTTTACGGTAAAAGACATGCTAGCCACGTATATAAGGGTGTACTTACAAAGGAATCTAGAAAATGAAGCTGGATTGAAGGGTACACTTATTGATGTACTCAGTCTTTGCTTTGGTAAATGGAGTAAAATTGATAGAAAAGTTGCTACAAATACAAAACCAAACATTCCTGTGAGTGCCACGTATATCACACGGGAGATTCACGGGAAGAGGGGACGGAACCACAGCATTTTCCATAATAATAATATGCACGGCACATTGCATGCACGTACAAAATAGCTGAACAAATGAAGCTATAGAGTTCCACCAAAGAGGACGAGAATGCCGTCGTCATAGCCGGAATTAAGTTCCGTAACAGAGCAATGCTCTGTTTTCATCGGATCACTATAGACAATAAGACTCTTTGTCCCATCCCTCGCCAAAACCTTCACCTTCACCGCCACCGCCACCGCAGACGTATCAATTATAAGAGATGAATCGATCTCAACTAGTTCCACTCCAAATTTAAATACTGCTGGCCAACACAAATGGCGGTAGTTGAAACCATGAAACCCCATGTAGCAGTCCTTCCAAGTCCAGGCATGGGCCACGTCATCCCCCTCCTCGAGCTCGCTAAGCGCCTCGTCATCCACCACAACTTCCACGTCAGTTTCCTCGTCATCACCACCGAAGCTTCCGCAGCCCAAACCCATCTCCTCCGCTCATCTTCCCTTCCTCCTGGTCTCAAAGTAATTAATCTCCCACCCGCCGACGTTTCCTCCATCATCGCCGGCCACGACATGCCGATATTAACCCAACTTTCTCTCGTCGTCCAAGTGAGTCTCCGGTCCTTAAAGACGGTCCTCATCGAGCTGAACCGCCCAAAAGCTCTCATCATCGACATATTCTGTACCGATGCTATTGAAATTTGCAAAGAGCTTTCAATTCCTATATATTCGTTCTTCACTGCGTCTACAGCTTTGCTTGCCTTCTCTTTGTTCCTTCCGACGCTGGACCGTGACGTGGAGTGCGAATATGTGGACCTTCCCGAACCGGTTCAGGTGCCGGACTGCAACCCTGTGCGAATCGAAGACTTGATCGACCAAGTTCGGAATCGGAAGAATGACGAGTACAAGTGGTTCTTACTCCACGTCAGCAGGTTGCCTATGGCGGCTGGGATCTTCGTTAACACTTGGGAAGATCTCGAACCGGTCTCGCTTCGAGCTTTGAGAGAGAATCGTTTCTTTAACGAAATACGAACCCCACCAGTTCATCCGGTTGGACCGTTGATCAAGGAGAACGAACCGGTGAGGGAATCAGATTCTGAGTGTCTGACGTGGCTAGACAATCAACCTTCAGAGTCGGTTCTTTTTGTAGCACTCGGTAGTGGTGGGACTTTATCAGGTGAGCAACTCACTGAGTTGGCATCGGGTTTGGAACTGAGTGAACAACGATTCATCTGGGTGGTACGTAAGCCAAGCGATACTAGTGCCTCAGCTACATTCTTCAACGTGGGGAGTGAAGCGAACGATCCGACGTCGTATTTGCCAGAAGGATTCGTGAAGAGGACTCAGAGAGTGGGACTGGTGGTGCCGTCGTGGGCCCCACAAGTGGTGGTGCTTCGCCACCCATCGACCGGCGGGTTCCTCTCTCATTGTGGGTGGAACTCGACGCTGGAGAGCGTTGTTCATGGCGTGCCGATTATCGCATGGCCACTTTATGCGGAGCAACGGATGAATGCGACGTTGCTGACGGAGGAGATCGGAGTGGCGGTCCGACCGGTGGTTGGACCGGGAAAAGGGGTTGTGGGCCGGGAGGAGATTGCGAGGGTGGTTCGGTTAGTGATGGAGGGCGAAGAAGGTAAGGCTATGAGGCGTAAGGTTAGAGAGTTACAAGATGGTGCATTGAAATCTTTGGATAATGGTGGTTCATCTTATAATTCACTTTCTAATGTTGCAGAATCATGGAGGCCCCAGCCTTCAGGGTCAAACTAATGTAATGCATGTAAATATTAAAATTTATTTAAAATTAACTTCTTTTTTAAAA
>JAESVK010000138.1:5629609-5643925 GCA_017140935.1 Hamamelis virginiana | reverse complement strand
CAAAACGCAACAAACCGGCTCTGTTAAGTTATGATCAACCTAACATTCCAGTTATATTAAGAGTTTACTAACCTAACATTCCTATAATGTTAAGTTTCAACCAACCTAACATAGCGAAATTGAAAAACTGACATTTTCGACCAACAAACATTATTATAAACCAATTGAAATGTCCAAATACATAATATCTTAACACCAAATACAACCAAAATGCAATTCTCAAATAAATAACCAAATTCCCCATTCCTAATCTAGTTCTATTGTTTCACTAGTGATTACATTTAAGTCGATTATTTCTTTAAACTTGAGAATTCTAGCCTCGTATGCAATCGCCCATCCATCAACTAAAGGTGTCAGATGGTGTTTAGTCCAGTTCCCTGCTATTGGGGGCACAGGATGGCCCGATTTCATAAATACCTGTATAGAGAAACCAATATGACAACTTTCATGAGTTTAAATTACAAGTATATATTTGCAAAGAAAAGTTACATTTCCCACTAAATTATATATAGTATGTACCTGTATGAAATGACAACAACTGACAAACCCTATGGCAATTTCTTTACGATTCCACGGAAGCACGGGTGCTGAATGGAGAGGGAGAAATGTCAGGCATTGCACATTGGACAGGTGGTATAATACAACCGAATACATCGATGCTATTATATGGCCCATGTCAGGCATAGTCATCCAAAATTCACTCCCTGGACATTCATCAAAATTTCCAATCATCTTACTTAACTCAGCAACCCTGTCAACAGAGCCATATAATTGTGCATACAGATCGGAATGAGTTTGTAACTCGGTCATCAAGTCATCCCTAACTCTCTTCCATTCATCTTCACCATAATCAATCAGTGCAGCGATCGCCCTAAATCCACAATTGCCATCTGCTTTTACATCAATCGTATGGTTGATGTATTCCCGTAATGGTGTGGGAAATTCATTCATATAAGGTACATTGCATGACGAATTGGTAATGTGAATCTGTACAATAAGAAAAGTTCGTTTAATTATTAATCCATATAAGTAGAAAATTTTAAGTAGAATAGGTGAAAGAAAATTAATTATTAGTACCTTATTCATTTTGGGCTGTATTGTAACATGTGGTTTCATGCATGTCGATGTAGCTGAGTGACTGCCCTGGGCAGAAGTTACATACTCGAAGGCAGATAGGTTTCGACGAGTTGAGGTATCAATCTTCAACCTTGGCCTACCGCGTGGTTTGACCATGGCAATGTCGGGTTCTAAAAGATGTGTTGACTCAGGACGGGCAATTTCCCTTAGTTTCTTTAACATATCTAACTGAGCCATTCTGTCATTCTCCATGAAGCGTTTGGCAATCAAATCAAATTCTGCTTGACAAGATAGTTTTCCATCTTCCATATTTGGCACTGGCAACATATCTAGCTTCATCCAATGTCGATCAATGGATTCGATGGGAATAGATCGACCTTCTCTAATGTATTCTGCAATCTCATGAGCGCAAGGTAATCCATGTGTACGTCGATTTGCACATCCACACATTGAAACGTCTATTCCAACTGAATTGGCTAGTTTACGGTTGTCAAGGATATTCTCGAGTGCACTAAGAGAAATCACACCACGAAGATGTCTTAATTCTGGACATTTGAAGTGATGTTGAACAGTTGTTAAACTTTTTTCGAATGATGCTTTGATATTAGTGAGCTGCAACTCAATCAAATTGTGAATATGTGGGAACGATGTCTCAAAATTCAATGTACTACATCCAAGTTGCCTCTTCAATCTTGCATGTGCACTTTCAGCCCTACACACGTAAATAGTGAGTGGTCATATAAACAATTTAATGGTGAATTACATAAAATATAATTTATAAACAGATTGGTATCCCAGTATGTACCTATTTGATGTGGTGTTACCGTAATGCATATATTTATCTGTCCAAGCCGACACGAACCTAAATCTATATGGGATCAACCATGAAGTTTGTATGTAGTCAAGTGCTTCCGGGTACTTTTCGAAATCTCTAAGCATAAATGATAAATTGTGATGATAATCAGATTCTGTGTCAGATAGGACCAGGACACTCCATAATGAAATAAACTTTTCCCAATGCCCTTTAGCGAACATCTTCTTGCATTTAGTCATAATATTCTTGGAGATGTGCCATCTACATAACATATGGTTTGCATTAGAAAAAACCTTTTCTATGGCATTTAACAAGCTTAGCTCTCTGTCAGTGATAATCACGTCAGGGGCAACGCCGCGATCATCCATGATACTGCGCAATATACTTAGAGCCCATTTGTAGTTATCTTCCCGCTCTGATGTAAGATATGCAAAGGCGATGGAAAATGTCAAATCCGTAGAAGTCACTCCCACAATCTCTAAGAGGGGAAGACGATACCTGTTAGTCTTATAAGTGCTATCCATGATCAGTACACGTGGAAACACACCCAACAAATCCAAGCTATGTGGATGAGCCCAAATCAAGTCAGTTAAAGTCTCAGTTTCAACGGTGCTCCTGTGCCATTCTATGTATTTATACTCATCCAACTTCCCCATAAGAAATTGCATTTGTGATCTCCCAGCCTTCTCTTTCGTCCTATACTTAGCACGTGCATTGTAGATCGTCCTCATTGTGCTTTTGTTGAGTGCATTATGTTGTTTCACAATAGACAAAATGTCTTTCGGCCGTGCCATACTCTTAGACATGTCAACTACTAATGATTTCTCCTCAGAAGATAATCTCCCTGCATACGAGTGGCCCTCGAGATATTCGGCAGCCGGATGATTGTGCACTCCATTAACCACCGTCAGCATCCATTCGTCATCGTTCGGCATTTTCACACCTTTAAGCAAAAATGGGCATCCACACTTTTTGGTTCCAGTTTTACGCTTTTTTACTTCATTAACAAATGATTTGCTGCTGTCTTTTTGCCTTTCTGTATATTGTCCACCCCTCTCACAACCAAGTGAAAGTCGCGTTGTAGCTCTGCTAGTGACATCAGATTTAGATATCACAATGACAAATCCAAGCATTTTGCCGACATTCCGAGCCCAATTCGACAATGCATCTCTGCTCTTGAACACCTACATACAAAATAACTTAATATAAACATGCATATTAAAGCATAAAGCCATAGCATACAATTAGAAATTGAAACAAGTTAGACATTCACCTCGTACGTAGTGAACTCACTACTGTAATCCATAATAACTTGCGATTGAACCTCTCCATCGACCTTACTGCATCTAGTTGAAGCGTTGCCATTGACCGATAGATAATGCTTGGCAAAAAATATTGAAACGTTAGGTAATGGTTAAAGTGTTATGTTGGGTTGGTTGAAACCTAGAGGTTTATGTTTGTAACCTTGAAATCAACATAACAAACAGGGAATGTTAGGTTGGTTAAAACCCAACATATCAAGTTTGTTTGGTTGGTTGTAACATGAGTATGTGAATTTTGTTAGGTAGAAAGCAAGTCAAATAAAACTAAATTGTTATGTTGAAAGCAACCAAACAAAAGTAAATAAAACGTCTAAGATGTGTTAGGTTGGAAAAAATCCAACAATTTGTAATTTTTTATTATGTTGTGTTGATTATAATCTAACATTTCATATTTGTTAAGTTTGAAGAAAACTAACAATGTTGGAATGTTAGGTTAGAAAAAACGCAACTTTATTAGAATGTTCGGTTAAAAGGAACGCAACATTATTAGAATGTTAGATTAGAAGAAACGTAACATTCATATAATGTTCGGTTAGAAAATCCGCAACATTCTTATAATGTTAGGTTATAAAAAACGCTACATTCCTAGAATGTTAGGTCGTCTTCTACGCAACATTCCTAGAATGTTAATTTCTGTGTAACCTAACGCTACGGGATTTTGCAAAAAAATTAAATACACCATTAAAGCTTCTAAATCCTTACCTCATCACTGTTGCTTGCTTCATTAAGCTCCATCATTAAGCTTACTCACTTTTTGAGGTGAGTAAATCAGATTTGAAGTGGATTTAATCTTTTTTTTTCAAATCAAATGGAACTCACAATGGAAGGAGCTCCTAAATCTGATGCAACGGTGGACAGTCCATTCCAGTTCCTCTGTATTTTCTCCGGTCAAGCATCCATGAGCTGCTCCTCTCTCAAAGCTTCCATGAGCTTGGATTTCTTGGTCGCATGAGGAGTGTCGTATGGGAGGGAAGGGAAATGTTGCAAGTCTGAATGGTTTTGGGGGGGTGGGCTTAGCAATTAGAATTATGATACATTAGGTATTTATTATTTCAATTTGTCCTAAATAGTCAATTCATTTAAGGGCATTTTTGGAAACTAAAAAAGGGGGTGGGCTTATAATTGTGTGGTGTGGCAACAACCGCTCTCGTTACTGGATTGCGTATGGCACGCATATCAAGCAGAAAGCGTGAATTGAATGATCTCTTTACAGCGTGGATGTCAAAAATAATGGAAAGTGTTGACACAGCATTAATGACAGGTGTCAACAGAAGGAGGCGAGTACAATGATTTTGTAATTTTTTTAGTAAACTGACTTTCAAAACAACGCCGTTTTATCAGAAAAATGAATAATTTCTTTTTTCAATTAAAAGAATAATTTCCTTCCAAAAATGGATCGTCAAAACAATCAAAATCACCGTGCAAAGGTTACAGATTTCTCTCTCCCTCTCTCTCTTTGTCCCTCTCTCCCTCTCTGTGTGTACAACTCCATGGAAACCAAACCTTCACCTGTCGCTCCTTCAGAAAACCCTAAACATGCCATAGCCAAATCAACACCCAAAGACAGAGATTTCTTGAACCACCTCGAAGCTTACCTCGCAAAGAGAGATGGAGTTGACAAGCTTCTTAAGATCTCTCGATACGCCTCCAAGATCATTCTCTCCTCCTCTGTCCTCCCCGAAACCCTAACCCTAACTCACCGACTCAAGAGCTTCGAGTCCAGTGTCGGAGTGAGTCGCAAAGCATTCCGACTCGGTAAGTTCGTTCAAGATTTGAATTCTTTGAGAAACTCATGTTTCGATTCGAAGGAAGAACTCGTACTCTCTATCATTGCCTATGGAGGCGAGGGTTTGTATTACTTTGTCGAACAGTTCGTGTGGTTAGCGAAATCGGGGTTGATTGATAGTAAACATTCGCGTAATTTGCAGAAGATTAGTGCTTGGGCTGAATTTATTGGTTATTTAGGGAGTATTTCGTTGAAATTTAGGGATTTGAAGAAGTTGAATGAAGATGAAGCGTGTTTGCAATCGAGTATCGAGATTTCGATTTCGAGAGGGATGAAGTACGATGAGGAAGAACAGAGGATGAGAAAGTTGAGGGAAAAGAAGTCGTTGAAAAAGCTATCGATTGTTCAAGATTTTGCGGACAGCTTAATGGCCTTCGTGGATATTCAGGACGGGAAAGGGCGGCTTTCATCGCCGCTTCTGGTGTCGTGTGCGGGACTTTTGTCGGCCATTATTAGTACTCATAAGAATTGGTTGTCTTGCTGAGTCTGATCACCATTGACAAGGTATGGTTATTGGGTTTTTTTTTTTTTTTTTTTTTTTTTGTTTTTTAAAATATTAATTGAGGGTTTTTGTTAGTTGGAGAAGTTTTGATAATGCATTGATGTTATATTTAGCTGCAAGTTGGCAGAGAGAGAGCGAGAGAGCTCTTATTAATCTCATAGTAGAAGACACATTGTGAATCCATGAAGATTCTTGGGTTCTGTTCTTTTCACATTTCTTATTATGAATAAAAACATACACAGGCAGTGGCTCAAATATAGTGTTCATAACTTCATATAAAGATATATTTATTTATGATTAGTTGACATAGTTGTAGAAAGGTTTTGTTTGTGATTTAGAGTACATATGCGCATTGAGAAGTGATTTTTGGTTGGTGCAACATTTTAAATTGGGAAAAACGTTACAGACACTGTTACGGCTGTGATCATTTCCCACCATGAATTGGAAGAATGGAGGTGTAATGTGCGGATCTCATCTGCACTGACCTCGTGCTTCTATTAAAATTCAACCATGATGAAGTGGGTTCTCATGTTGTGATGCAAGGATGACAGTTTAGAATTGAAATTTTCTTGGATATTTAAATTAGGTGCTAATCTCAATCAATATATGGGTATGAGTTTAATTATATTTGTAAAGAGTTGATCTTGCTTAACTGATTTTGGATGAAGGAAAAGGAAATGAACTTTTGTTAATCTGGTAATGTGTTATCTTTAGATGGTCAGGATATATTTACTGTAGATGCCATATGGTTTTTGATAAGCAATAAAAAGAGATCCAATTGTAATTGAGCATTTGCTCACAAGAGGTTTCGGGCTTACCAGTCCATAAAATGGCTTCTTCTCCCTATTTTAAAAAAAAATAATTTTCTTACAATGTTCTTAACTATAATTTTTGGGCTGGTTTGGTGACATTTTAATTCAATGAATGAGTTCTTGAGCACTCACTTGATGCGGCATACCTCTCAAGAACTGAAGGCTTCTCAAAGCTTGTCCTTTTAGATTTCCTTTTGTATTGCAGTACTTTTTGTCGCTAGGATTTTAAGACTTGAATTCAGTGTTTCTGCCTAGTTGATGAATCGCTTGTTTGATTTTAGAGTTTCTGTGAAGAATGAAAGCTTTTATGCGCTGAAATCTTAAAATATGAAGACTGAATTTTGTCTTTTGTTTCAATTCTTGTTGAGGATTTCATGTTGAGCACTTTCAATTAAGGATACTAACACATATGCCTCATTCTTTGTTACATAGCATAGAGATTGTAGATATTACTTGTTACAGCTAACACAATCCTTACCTAGGGGCTAGGGCAATCAACTTGTTTTGCCCAACTTCAGCCGATCACATAGGATTTTTTTAGGATCATAGAGTTGGGCCCCATTTGGAATAGCTTGGCTAAAATCACTTTTGGAGCTCAAAATTCCAACTTGATCTAAAGAGATGGGCGATAATCACTTCTAGATGGCGTGAGTGGTATGAAAATTTTGATATGTCAAGAGTTGGTTTTGACATAAGTACATAACTCTCTTAAGAGACGGGTAAAAAGATAGTTTTTCGAAAGTGATTTCAGATAAAGCGAATGCAAACAGAGCATTAGGCTGAAGATGTTTTAGTTGCTGCCCCTATGTGGTACCCTATGGAACCCATGGCCTTTTAAGCTCAGAGGTTTGGTTGCTGCCAACCAGACTCAATAGTTTTTTTAGTGATTAATCAAACTCCTATATTTGATAGTAAATTAGAACTGCCTGATGTAAGCTTATTTGCTCTGTTTCTCCATTGCTTACAGGTTATCTCACCACTTGCTTATCAGGAGGTTCTATCCAGAGATGCGTAATTCTTTGCTTCGGACATCTGAGGCATATATACAATACCAAAATTGGAAACCGAATCATTTTCAAAAATGACAATCTGATGTGCATGGCGGAAAACTCTTATGCCAAGAAATCCAGTACAGTAGAACAGAATCCATAGAATTTAAAGAAGAATATAGAGAATCAATGCATTAGCAGTATGATTTTAAGAGATTTTCTGATTTTAAGAGATTTTCATGTGAACTGTTTACATAAATACTTATGCAAGTGGACTCTGAAAACATTTTTTTATTATTTATAAAATATAAGCCCAGCTACTATTTTATAAGTCTTGTCCCTCCCCAAACCCCCTTCTCTTGTGCTGTGTTTTTATGTCTCATAACTCGAAAATACTTTAGAAAAAACAATGAAGCCCACTTGCTATGACTCGCTGCACACTGACCATTGCCACCTTTCCTTCATCTTCTGTATCATAATGTTCATTTTATTCAAGTTTGACGAATATATATATATAGGTCTTTCTGTTATGTATGTTAGCTCATTCCATGAATTTCTGCAGCTTCTTCGATCTGCATTAACCTGTTCTCCTGTATGTGTTCCTCTCAGCCTTTCTAATTCGTATTTTTTCTGATTCCAATTGTTTGATTGTCCATCTTTCTAGTTAAGTGCAGTTAAAGATGATATTCCAAATGATTCAGCATCAAGTTCACATATATTTGCATTTTCTAAAATGTTAAAGGCCATGTTTGGTGGTGAACTCCGAAAGCAGTTTTTTATTTTCAGAATTCAAATAACAGTAAATAGAAGATACTCTTTTTCTTTTTTTATTTTTAAAATTTTCTATTTTCAGTTTTCACATTATTCTTGCCTCCGAAGAATAAAATAGTCAAACATATGTTTTTAAAAAAAAAAAAAAATTTTTTTTTTTTTTAAATTTTTTTTTTTTTTTAAACAAATAACTAATAACGAAATATATTTTTCTCTTGTTTTCTGTTTCCGTGAACTTTGCAAATAATTTTCTATTTTTGAAATTCACTGTCAAAAATGGCGTAAAAAAGGGATGGAGAATTGATGTTAAATTAAGATAAATGAATTGTGGCAGCAATATTTAATATCATCAACTTGAAATGATCGAGTATGCGATACTTGACTTAGATCAATTAAAAAATCCTCTATCCATGAAATGTGCTTGGTCAATGATCTCATTTATGAAGAATGGAATCCAAAATCTCATCCCATAAGAGAGATCCTGTAAGAGAGATGCATAAACTACTAAACCAAAGCTCATGTTCCATATAATTTGGTATGAAAGATTTTTAGATAACATTATTTTTAGTAACTTCTCATAAATTAAATAAAAGGAAAAATTACATTTTGCTCCTCTAAATTATAGGCCGTTTTTACGTTGGCCCCCTTGTGGTTTCGATTTCAACAATGTGCCTTCTAAACTATGAGATTGTATCAAATTACCTCATTCTGTCATTTAACCATTTGCTTCTTTGATAAAAAAATGATGTTAGACTCGTTATTATTTATTTTTTTATGCAGTAATTATCCTAAATCGCTAATATGTTAATAATCATATCAGTGATGTTTCATGATTTTTCTCAATATTTTTTATTTTATATAAATTTTATTTACTGTATGGGAAAAATAATTCATAAAAGTTAAAATATATTGAGAAAAAAATATGAAACTTCGTTCGATATTATTTTTCTCTCAGATTAATTGACAAGAGAGAGTAATTTGATACAATTCAATAATTTAGAAAACACATTATTGCAATGAAAACTATAGGAATTGATGAAGCCAAAAATCAACTCAGTAGTAATGGACACAACGCGCTCATGAGGGCCTGCAAACTTGTGAGCGGCTCAATGTATCACCAAGCTTAGGTTGAAAACCGAGCATAGCTAGAACATTCTCAACGCCTCATGCTCAGTCTCGAATTAGTGTCATATTAATGCTGAGCAAATAATCTGACTCGAAATATCGGATATTTTTTGTTGGTGCAGCCGTTGTTTAATTTGATGCCCGGTCCTACAGACATACATATTCTCATAGTTTATCCGAGCGATAGACATACATATTCTCATAGTTTATCCGAGCGATTGGCTTTTGATGATCCGTGATTTTGGAGAGATGAAAGCTAATATACAGTCATGTAGCTTCATATGGTGAAATGGGGTCACAATTAATTATCAAGCATGATGATCAGGATGGTGCCGAGCTAAACTTGTTAAACCTCCATAAACCAAAAGGGTGATGCAAAGCTCGAAAATGATTTGAGCTCTAAGAGGATAATAACATCCCAAACTTGCGTACAAAGCTTGATGTCTCATCGAGTTGTCTTCTGCTATTGAAAGCTTGGGTTGCCTTTCAAATAAATGAGACGTGCAAACTCTCTGTTGTTTGTATTCATATTTTAACCGTTCATTATTGAAATGGTTCTCAGTTGAAATATGATCTTGTGTCTTGAAAGCATTGACCTCAGCTTGCTGATTGAATGTTCGTGTTTGCTGCTGGATAGGGTTCACAATAAAAGCCTCTTCGTGGTAGAATGTCTGTCGTATAGCTCTCTCAACCTTTGATGTCACCTGCATCATCGGCTTGTAACCGAACTTGTGTGTTGATGCTGATTTGCTTAATCTTTGCCTCCTCATCTACGTACCTTAGCTTTCATTTGGTGTGTTATGCTCGTCTTCGATTGGTGCATATAATCTGTGCTCGATGATTCCATTGTTGAATTTGAAATATACCCTGTGCATATATTCTGTTGTTGAATTTTGAAATAAACTCAAATGGAGTTTGATCTTGTTGGGATGTAGCTCGGTTTATTGCCATGCTATACATTCCCTATGTGAACATTTGCCAAAGCACCGTGGTTGATCTGTCCAAGCTAAGCTCGTGTATTAGATGGACTCAAGGTTGTATTGCCATCTCTGCAGGGCCCGCTAGACCGCACCTCGTTTCAACACAACTCCTGAGATGTTGGATTAATGTCGAGCCAATGTATACCAATTAGTCTGATTCGAATGCTCCTGATTAAATATCGATCCTCAAGCTATGCCTGGGTTGATGCAATTTGGGATAAGATTGACTTTGCACTAGAATTTGCTTCGTCATTCAGCTATGAATTGGATTTGTCTTGGTTCATGACAGTGCAAGATGACATTGCTGTCCTTCAAGGTCGGAGTTATGCCGAGAGTTATCAATTTGTGGCTGTTTGTCACATTCATTGATATAGCTTTCTTCATTGTGTCCAGCAATCATGCTAGCCCTCCACGGCTCTTTGGTTAAATCATTATAAAAGCAAAAAATATAACAAGTGGGGGACTACACGTTCATCTAGTGTAGAAACTTGTTTTATTCTCGAAAAAGCTAGCTACTGGTAGCTCTTTTTTTTTTATATGCCCAGCACTTTGTTTAGTATCCAAAGCCCCTCTATTTTTTTTTTTTTTTTTTTTGGTAATATTCATACCACTTTCGGTTTATAATAAAATAATCCCCTATCAAGTCCACTCCATGAATTTTTGAGCTAGGTGGGTGTTCTGATTTTGTCATATAAAGCAATTTTTGAATATGCAAATTAATAACCTTTTTCATCTTCTAAGGTTTCGATTTTGCTTTGTAAAGTAGTACTTACTTTGCTTTGTAAAAAAGCAAATAAGTACTTAGAAAAAACAAATCCAAACGGTGATTTAGTTATTTTAATAAATAACTTTTATTTTCAAACATAACACTTAAACCATTAATGAAAATACAGAGCATCAAAATAAGACCTCTAACATTAAAAAAATTCCAAGCAACACACTCACGTGGGATTGCCTTATGGGGGCAAATAATTTTGACAATGCAAATAACTTAATAATATACGCATGCATACCTGGACATTGTTCATCACTTCACCTTGACGTTTCTCTGAGATATGTCCCATGCTAATGGCTCATCCGAATATCCTAGCCTTTGCTTAGTCTCACCTTTATCTTTCTTTTTTTTATATTGCCATAATAATGGACAGGAGCTTTACAACTGGATATATAATAGAGTGGAATATTACTGGTGCAAAAGAGTTCTCCTGCAGAATGTGTAGCAGCAATGCTAATCGTCCTCTCTCACGTTTTCTTTATTTGTCATTCCTCATCAATGTGTAATGGCCATTTTTTATTTATTTGAAGATAAAGACACGGCTAATTGTCACATTTCCCACAGACGGCGCTAGCTGATGAAGCCAAAAATCGGCTCAACAGTAATGGACACGACACGTTCTTGAGTGCCTGTAAAAAAGAAGCGGTGAGGTCCGTCAGCGGGGGCTCTTCTACAATCAAGTTAGTGTCTCAGACTTTAAATAAAGAGAGTAATTTTTTATGTCAGATATCATATACTTTACTTGGTCCTTTGGCCCCCATTTTATAGATGAATATGATAATGAAATCCCTTAATTTTAGAGAGTTTGATTAGGATGGATTTTCTTTTGTAAATGAGTTTCAATATTTGAAATATTCTTTGATTTATGTAGATAATAGGAAATGATATTCTGTTAAGTTGATTTACTGAAATATAAGCTCGTCGGCTAAAATATGAGGATGTAAAGTATAGGTCGGCCAAAAATAAAGCACATAAGCTCGGCCAATCAATAAGAACATTGTGCATATTTTTCCCCATCAGGATCAATAATTCAGTGTACATTCCCCTAAATAAAACTCATCAAGCAATTAAATCCTATTTTCAATTTGCGAGTTCAGATTTCCTTGCTACACAATGTGTCTTCAGCGGGTCCCACCGGACTCTTAAGCTATAATCAAGCAGTTGTTTTTGAGCCCTCACGAAGTCACGAGACGATGATACCTTTCTCCGATCTACAACAAGAAGCAATCCTCTTTCCAGCTGCTTTCATTTGGTATTTTAACATAAATTCTTTTACTCCCCGATACTCAATCAAAATATATAAAATGAAGTTTTTTGAATCATCAATAATAATATATATTATGGAGTATTATATATACATCCATGGCGGTTTGGATACAGAACTGAACTGAAAATTTTGGGTTTTGAAATGGAGTACGGACTCAAACCCCATGACTCGAGCTCCAAGACCCAACAGCTCGAACCCATCGATGATGGCTCGGCCAAAGACGACCGGCGTTTCCTTAAACTCGTCGTCTCAGCCCCGGCCCCGACCACTCCACCAGCCGCCACTTCCCAGAGCATAGAGGAGGAGCCGGAGAAGAAATTTGATGCGTTCGTTCGCAGGGATGTGTATGGCATCATGGGACGTGGCGAGCTGCCGTTGAAGGAGAAGGTTTTGCTCGGTGTTGCGTTGGTGACGTTAGTGCCGATTCGATTCGTGCTTGTGGTGGTTTTGTTGGTGTTTTATTACTTGATTTGTAGGGTTTTTACGCTGTTTCCGGTGCCGAATCCGGAGGATTATGCGCGTATGGTTGGGTGGAGGAGGACTGTGATTTTGCAGTGTGGAAGGTTTCTTTCTAGGATTGTATTGTTTGTTCTAGGGTTTTATTCGATTAAGGAGACATATCGAAATCCACATGTTGCAGAGAGAACCACTATAGAGGTATGCATATTTGTGTTTGTGTTTGTGTGGGTGAGTTTTTTGTTGGTACTTGCTAGTATGTTTGGTTGCTGAGAAAATAGATGTCAGTGAAGGAAAGATAGCTCTGACATAAACTTTAGAAGTTAGCATAAGTAATTATAACTCACACATACAAACACTGGAATGATCAAGTCAGCGTAGGCTTATATAAGCTAATTGACATGCATGCATGATATTAGTAACTATAATATCTAATCTAAGAATTAGTTTTTCAAAATATGCATCCAATAATTATCTATAGACTCCATACTTACATCACTTATGTAAGCATCTGCTAACTTCATAGGAACTGCATACATATGCATGTATGGAGGATTCTTGCTTAGTTTGGGGAAGCTTCGTTTCATTTTCCATGAATTATTGTCACCTTGGGAGCAGCTGAAGCTTTATTCAAACCTGTCATGTATTAGGTGTTTTGAATTTAAATTTCTATCGAATGTCATGGAACTTTCACAAATTAAAGGAATGACCAAAGCTTAATAGATTACTCAAAATCCCGGTTGTGTATACTCGATCAGGATAGTTAGGAAAGCAAATATATATATAGAGAGAGAAATGATCCATTAAGGTCCAGACCTTAAGTTTAATTTAAGGTTTACTTTTCACTAGGATAGGTATTTTGAAAAACTGACCGTCGGATTAGATAATCTTCTTTTGTATGTCATATCTACCAAAAATCACAGTGATCCAACGGTCGGTTTTCAAGATACAGATTGTTAAACAATTGTTAAAGCATCCAACGGTAAATGCTGTTAGAGTGTTTCACGAGTTGTATTTTGAAAACCGATTGTCGGATCATTGTGATTTTTGGCAGGCATGACATACATAAGAAAATTATCTAATCCAATGGCTATTTTTTCAAAATACCATCGGCTGTGTGAGAAATGGTGAGTAGACCCCAAATTAATTTGGGGTCCAGACCTTAACGGATCAACTCTCTCTCTCTCTCTCTCTCTCTCTCTCTCTCTCTCTCTCTCTCTATATATATATATATATATATATATATATATATATATATATATATATATATATTTGTCAGGATTCTTGACATATAGCTTTTACTCTTAATTTGACATGCGAATTGTAAAATTCAATGTGTGGTGAGTATTTTGAAAAATCGACTGTTGGATTAGATATTGTGCTTATATACATTATGCATGCCAAAAAATACATTAATCCAAAGTTGGTTTTTCAAAAAATCAATTGTGAGAGTTTTACATAGTTTTTTATAATTTATTTTAAAACCGTAATATTTTTTAAAAAGTAACCGTTGGATCAATATTATTTCTGGTATATATGATTTATAGAAACAGAATATTTAATCCAACAGTCAATTTCTCAAAATACATATTCCAAACAAGGTTTTGCAAACCACATGTCAAATTAAAAGTAAAAACTAT
>JAESVK010000138.1:5558847-5629509 GCA_017140935.1 Hamamelis virginiana | reverse complement strand
ATATATATATATATATATATATATATATATATATATATATATAGAGTGAGAGTCCATTTACTAAATATTCTTTGTTCAGATTTGAGAATGGTAGCTATGTTTTGTTTAAGTCTTGTACTGATTCTTGCGTGTTTGATGATGATGATGATAATTCCATGCGTTTTTTATTTTTTCAGTCATTTCTATAAATAAATAAAAAAATGACAGTTCATAATGAGTGTCCAAACTACTTGAAGTCTAGGTTTCCACTAAAAAAAAAGGGAATATTATCTCAACATCTTGAAGAAGGAAGAAAATGAGTATGATAGCTCATTCCATGAATTTCTGCAGCTTCGATCTTCTGCATTAACCTATTCTCCTCTATGTGTTTCTGTTCATTTAAATTTTTTTTTATGACTGGTGAATATTTGGAAAATAACTAACACTATTTTAAAGCTAGGGAAATAATTTAATTACTGAAAGTAATTATCATATCTTAATTAAAATGAGCCGACTTAAGATGAATTATATATGTAGTTTTGAATAGGTAATGTTCTACTTTATATATTGAACTTGAGAATAGTTTTGAATTAATGAAATTAATATTTATATCTTATCTTATAATAAGTAAGAGATTAGAAGTCCATTAATTATGGAAAGGGGGCATGAGTCTCTCCCATGACTAAACAAACCTCAAACCTCTTAAAATGAGCCACTTAAGATGATAAATTTTTAATGTTAATTTTCATGCCGATATCATATTTGATGTTAATTTTCATCGAAATGAAAGTATATTAAAAAGTGAATAAAAAAATTTGTTGCTAACTCCGCCCCTTTTCACAAGATGGTGTTACGTTAACATTTCTTCTTAAATTTGAAGTAAAAAAGACTTAATATTTTTTTTTTTTGCCAAATATTAATTGATTAATTGCTAACTTGCTGTTATTACCAAATTAGACACTGAAAGTTATGTATCTTTAACATAGTCTAAAACAAGATATTTTTTTTCACAAAAGTGGTTGGGAGGTAAACTCTATAACTAAAGACAGGTTGAGTGAGAGATACAAAGGAAAAGAAATTGTTAAAGGCCCACTAAAATTTGAGTTCCATGTAATAAAGTAATAATAGATGACCAAAGACAGTCCATTTTAGGAAATAATAATAGTAATAATAATAATAATAAAAATAAATACTTATTGAACTTTCCAAAATTTTGTTAATAAGCAGCTACTTATCTTATCTGAGATTTTAAAATAATTGGCTTACTACTCGAGCATATAATTTTGATTAAATCCTATCAAATTTAGTGGTAAAACTTTTTAATCAACCTTCTCTTTAGGACGCTTTTGGATAAGTTTCTACTTTCTGTTTTTCAATTTTAAAAGTAAAAAAATAATATTTTTTGAGAAATGCTACACAACCAGAAACTTTAACCCGAATTTAAAAACTACCATGATGTGTCATGCTTTGAGTGATTTAGTTATTTTTTCAAATAGATTCTATCTTTTTCACACACCACTCAAAGCATGACACATCATGGTGGTTTTTAAATTCGGGTTAAAGTTTCTAGTTGTGTAGTATTTTTGATATTTTTTATAGTGCAAAATCTTGTTAGTGACTTTTAAAAGTTGAGGAAGCAAGAATTTCTTGCTATCTCAACTTTTTAAAGTAACTATCAAATTTTTTGCATTCAAAATTTTCATATTTTTACTTTTAAAAGTAAAAAAACAGGAAGTATAAATTTATCCAAATGAGTCCTTAATATTAAATGAAACTTATCAAGCAATAAATCCTATTTTGTAGTGTTGGAGTCCCAATCCTAAGCTTGGTTTTTATGTAATTGTGTTTAGTTACGTATTAAAATTATAATACATTATCTAAATATATTACTCCCTCTGTCCCACAAATATAGACCAAAGTGGTTAAGGCATGCATTTTGAGAAAGCCGATTAATATTGATTTGGCCATATTTTTTTAAATACCCTACAACTATAAGACTATAATAGTATTTAAAAAAAAATTGGAAAAATATGAACAAATCAATATTTAATCGACTTCCTCAAAATACGTGCTTTGACTACTTTGGCCTATATTTGTTGGACGGAAGGAGTATTTATCTCTCTATTTTTTATGATATGTTGATCATAGGTGTCGAAGCAAATTCAAGTTCAAGAAGAAACCTAAGTACTGAATCCAAACTCTCTAATTCATGACATTGTTTCTAGAAAATCATCAATTATTGAAAATCGACAAGTGCTCATGGCACATAACTGTGCGACGTATAGTCAAAATGCAAATTCGGACAGTACATTAAGTTGTACGATCATATTTTGACGGTAAGTTGTGCATCCGTGCGAGACATCACGATGATGTACCTTCAGCGGGTCCCACTAAAATCTCAGTTTTAATCCAACGACTGTTTTCGAGTCCTTACGCGACTTAAAATGAGCACGTCAACACCATATCTGTCAGCTCATATGGTGGGCGTATTTTAAGGATTCACGCTTACCAGTATCCGCAATCCTCACGAGACGATGACACTTTTCTCAGATCTACAAGGACAAGCAATCCTCTTCCCAGCTCATCTCTCCTTCTTCAAACCTATCATCTAAAATATATCCATGGCGGTTTCGATCCAGGCCTGAACTGAAAAATTAGGGTTTCGAAATGGAGTCCGAACTCAAACCTCTCGACTCGAACTCCAAGACTCAACAGCTCGAACCCATCGACGATGGCTCAGCCAAAGACGACCGGCCTCTTCTCAAACCCGTCGACTCTGCCCAGACCGCTCCGCCGGTCACTTCACAGAGCATAGAGGAGCTGGAGAAGAAATTCGGTGCGTACGTTCGCAACGATGTTTACGGCACCATGGGACGTGGCGAGCTGCCGTTGAAGGAGAAGGTTTTGCTCGGTGTTGCGTTGGTGACGCTAGTGCCGATACGATTGGTGCTTGCGGTGGTTGTTTTGGTGTTTTATTACTTGATTTGTAGGGTGTGTACTCTGTTTTCGGTGCCGAATCGGGAGGAGGAGCAGGAGGATTATGCGCATATGGTTGGGTGGAGGAGGACTGTGATTGTGCAGTGTGGGAGGTTTCTTTCTAGGGTTATGTTGTTTATTCTAGGGTTTTATTCGATTAAGGAGACGTGTCGGTATCCACATGTTGCAGAGAAAATTACCACAGAGGTATGCGTATTTGTGTTTGTGTGGCTGAGTTGTTTGTTGGTGGTCTGTTTGGTTGCTGAGAAAATGGATTAAAAAAGAAAGAAAGATAGTTCTGACATAAACTTTGGAAGTTAGCATGAGTAATTATCACACACACACACATTACTGTTTCCATAAAAAAAATTAAAAATGATAGTTCATTGTTAGCGTCCAAACTAATTGAAGTCTATGTTTCCCCCCTTTTTTGCTGAAAAAGAAAATTATTCAATTTCTCGAAGATGGAAGAAATTAGGAAAAAAATAACTAGGAAAGTATAGATTACCTTATCCATGTTTAGCAGCTCTTAAAAGCTGTGTTGGATATTTCTTAAAATGATTGATCTGGTTTGATAGTTCCTTTAGTCTTGGGCTAGTTTTGGGCTGAAGTGATTTGTGAGACAAGCGAAGATACTGATCTCTGTCTTTTTTTCTTTCTTCTGACTCCTACTTCTTTTTAATTGGTCAGAACGAGGACAAAGATCAATCTGTAGAACCTGAAAGGCCTGGGGCAATTATATCTAACCATGTATCATATTTGGATATATTGTATCATATGTCTTCCTCCTTTCCGAGCTTTGTTGCTAAGGTCCGTTAACTTATTACACTATATAATTTGTTGAAATTATACATTTCATGCAAGAAAGCTATTGAAATATTTAGTTATTTATTTACTTAAACCTTTTGGTGTTGGCATTGACACATATTTGTATATATTTTGTCGTTGTTGAAGAGATCAGTGGCTAAACTTCCTCTGGTTGGTCTCATCAGGTTGGTTCACATCATATTTCCTTCATCAATTTTGTATTGTGTGTTCCTAAGGTTTTTTTTTTTTTTTTTTTAAATATTGTGTATTGTTGTAATAGTATGATAATGAAATTTAAAATTGTCTATCATTGTTAAATTTCCGTTGCACATTAGATATATTGAATTCTGCATCTTCTTCATTTCATAAATCAAACATATGAACTCATGGAAAACATTTGTGCTCTATTGATTCCATAAATTGAAGTTCTTGTTTAATAAAACTTCATTATTAATAGCCTAATTAGCTATGCAACATTTATTGCAGAAAACAATCAAGAATCTATGTTTCTCTATAATCAACTGTTATCAGTTGAAACATCTACATTTTCAACTATAATGCATTCCTGTTTATAAAGGGACAAGATAAGGATCCTTTTTTCTCAAAGTTTCTCATATTATATTGTTGTTTATAAGATTCTTTAGAGAGTCTTTCATTTATCTATCAGATGAAATGATTTTTCATTATCTCAATTGAAGTAAGCTCATAAAATTAGACAGTTTAATGAATAGGGAAAAGTACCTTAAAAAGAAAAAGCATTTCTCACAAGTTTCTTTGATTCTTTCTCGAAAGTTTTCATTTTGGTTTTCTATGTAACTTGTCAAGTGCTCCCTTTTTATTTTGCAAAAGTTGATGTTTTATTTTGCCGATAGCTTTTCTGTTCAATTAAATTGTTTCCCATGTCAAGTTTCTCTTACATTTTTGGACCACTTTACACACTTCTGTTTCACATACTGTTTCTGCTTCCGTTCTCCATTCTGATTCTATTAACTATGTTCTGTCTCTCTCTCTCTCTTTCTCTGCCCTGCCTCCCTCAATGCACACATCCAGTACAATTAATTCATATGAACCTTAAAGAAGTGATTACCCTGTAGAAGGAAAGATACCCTGTAGAAGGAAAGATAAATATGGTTTTTCTGGCTTTTGCAAACCCCGCTTCCTTTTTTCTTCTGTAAATCACTGTGTTCTAGCCAAACCAGCAAAGCAAGAAGTCAAATACTACTGTCCTGTTTCTGAAAATATGGCCTCTAATTTGGGAATTGAGTGGTATATTGTCTTTAACTTCCATCTATTTTCTTATATTGAAACTTTGATATGAGGGTAAATATACTTAGGTTAGTGCATGTTGGCATGACTGTTTGCAGCATGGGCTGGATGGTCATTCGTGTTTAACAGTTAGGCCTAGTATTAGGGTATGGGCCTTTTAAGATTCAATATTTGTGATGGTGGTTTCAGCTATATCTTTATTGGTTTTGATGAAATTAGTTGTTTCTACTTTAGTGCTTCAAAGGTCCATGGTGTGCACATTCTTGCTTGGATTAATCTCGAACTTCAGATAGAAAGAGCCACTTAACTTGACTGAATAAGAGTATGATTAGTATGGATTACATATAACAGGTTTTTGTTGCAATCTGCTCCCATTGTAATTATGATGATTTTAGAAATTAAATTCAGTTTTGAGCTGTACATAATAAAACGAGTATTTATAAGTTTGTGTATCTATTTCTTGTCTAAAGTTTCTATATCATATTCTTCTGTTAGTAGCTCTTCCTTTGTTCTATGACGGAGTTCGTCCAACCTTTGTTGCATGATGTTTGTTGTACATTTTTACTTAATGAACGAGTCTGTTATTGACTTGTCGTTGACAGCAAGTGCCTTGGCTGTGTCTATGTCCAGCGGGAGTCAAAATCATCTGACTTCAAGGGTGTATCAGGTACATAAGTTGTTGACATCTATATGTTCTTTATACTATTCAAATGTTTGTATTTCTTTTTCAATTGTTTGTTTTACTTTTGGGAATACTTTATAGCATGATTAGTGAACATCATAGATATCATAAAATTCCATTGTAGTCAAGCTGAAAATCATAGTTCATTCACCCACTGATTGGTATCAAGAGGAAAATATTTGATTAGTATAGTTAGAAATTTTGGTTCACTTCTAAAGCAAGAAAGATAATAAATTGTTATTGGAGACATTGAGAAAGTCCTGAATGTATATTGGATTTTGATTAAGGAAAAGGAAATTTCCATTGCATAGCTATGTTGCGTGGACTCTAGCACAAACATGGACACAGATGCCAACACAGAAAATTCTGAATTTATAAGGAGAAGAATGGCAATGAGTAAATATTTTATATAATTAATATCAAGAATTTCAAATTTCTAACTTACAGTAATTTATTAATCATTTTTGCAATTTAGAACTCCACTAAATATTACAAGACATTATTACAATTAGACAAACACACACGAACAATTAATCAATTGATCAATCTATCCTAATAATCTAAAATAACAAACAACACATCTATTAAAAATTTATTCATTGAGATGACATAATAAATGGGTGATTTTTTGTACAGTTGATCTATGATCTACTAATAGGACCTAGTGCGGTGGGTACCAATCTTTTTGTGTGTGTTGAGTTGGTGAGATAAGTGTGGGTGCTAGAATTTACTGGATATGTTTCACTGGAGAGGCATCAAGATTTTTTTAGAGAGAGCGAAGGGGGTCTGGTGAGGACAGGAGGAAAACAGTGATGATCTTAAAAAATCTGGTTTTGAACAGGCCCTATTTTGTTGCATTTAGACACTGACTATTATATTGTATGATTATTTGCAATTATATTGTTCTTATAACTTTAAAAGCAACAATTACTAGTACCAAAATAAAGTGCTACACCTTGTCCATCTCATTAGGAGCTTCTTTGTTATAAAAAAAGAAAATTCTTCTTGGACTGACCACAGCTATACCTGTCACATGTGTAGGCATTTGTGAGCCATGTCCATGTAGGTGTGTGTCTTTGCTATTCCACTGGTTTGGCAAGGATCTTTTTGCCTCATCATTTAAGAAGAAGAAAATGCTCCAGCTCCTTCAAGGGACAGTTCATCACATCACAAATTTTCTTTTAAAGCACTTCTATAGTGCCATCATCTTTGCTCTTTACTGAGATGATAGCCCCTAAACAGGCTATTAGAGATTTACAAGTGCCATACAAACAAACTACTTGTACCAAAGAATGATGCAATACAGATTGACTTGTAGAAAGAATCCATACATGATACAACATGATGTGGCATCTTTCCATTTCATTTCATAGCAGATCATCCCATAATTTTAATAGTGCCCTTTCTTAGAGTTTCTAGTAGAATTTGTTAGCTATAAAAGCTTTATTTTTAAATAAATTAGCTAGCACAACAGGAGAAGCATTATGTCTATCTACTACATTGGGCATTATGCTGTATTTACCAGATTTTAACCCACTCTGTTGGTTGCAGGTGTTGTGACTGAAAGAGTTCGAGAAGCTCATCAGAATAGGTCTGCTCCAATGATGATGCTTTTTCCAGGTTGTCATTCTTTGATCCTTTTAATATAATGTTGTCCATTTGATGCCTATTAGTTTATGGTGCTTTGGCCATCCATTGCAGAAGTTTTTCCACATAAATGAAACTACTTTTAAATTATTTGCTTCTATGTATTTATATGGACATTAAGGTTATTCACACATATAAGTTGAATCAGATCTAATACAATAAATGGTTAAATTTAGGGAAGACTATTGAATTTGGGGATATGTACTGACAGCTAAACATTCTTTTGTACTTCAAGATTGCCCACAATGTTATTCGCCTCCCTCATGACATGGGAAAATAGAATTATGTAACCATGACCTAGCTTCCTAAGTTGATCAATAGTACTAGCTAATCTCTGTGGAGTTCATCTTTCACTTTTGCCCACTGAGTAGCACTCATCCCACCTAGAACTTCTGCATGAATTTAGGCCATGTGAGAGAACTCTTATCACTATTTCGATAGTATGCACATCAAGTGTTGGGCTCTAAAACCCTTGTAGGCTTGCTTTTTATATTTATATTCTCGTTTCTCTCTTCTTTTCCTTTTTTTCTTTCTTTCTTTCTTTCTTTTTAAACTTTTAGCTTCTGCGTTATCTTTTGGAGCTGATCGCGTATAAAAGAGGAATTTTTTTCTAACATTTTATACACCAGAATGTGGTTTCTTATCTTGACATTAGAAGTATTTGATGGAACTTTGAATTGTTTCATGCACAACTACTTTTATTATCTTGCAGAAGTGGTAGGTGAGCTTTTTTTTATGTATATAAGATATAGTTTGTTTAAAGAATCTGATTATATAAGTAATATAGGTCATTCGATCATTTAATTGCTTTATAAGAGGAGCTTTGTATTAGGTTGATGGCAAGCTTAAACCCTTTAGCCAAACCATTTTGAACGTGAATTATAAAATCTGCAGGAAAAGGATTTGTTTAGCTGATACCAAATGTTTGAATAAGACAATGTCAAGTTTAGTTTCTCCTCTTCTTCTTTAATTTTAGTGTACCTAATGCAAAATGTTAGTATGTGAACTGTTGTAGGACTACTCTGCATAGTTTGTGATAATTTGTTTTGGTGTTTGTGGTCATGAAAAATATCGCTTTGCCATTCAGAAATGAAATTTCTGTTGAATCCATATATTAGCAGCTATAGAGCATTTGCACTTGTGATGCATATACTTGTTCATACGATTGTTTATTTAGCCTTCAATTTTATTAACAGAAGGCACAACTACAAATGGAGACTACCTTCTTCCATTCAAGACAGGTGCATTTTTATCAAAAGCTCCAGTGCTTCCAGTGATTCTAAGATATCCTTACAAGAGATTTAGTCCTGCTTGGGACTCCATAACTGGGGTGAGTATCTCTCATGCAATTCCTACTTTTGTGGCTTTAGGAGAAATCAAATTATGAAAGCTAAGTTAATCCTTGATATATTGATTTTTTAATCCAAAATTTAGTTGGTTGGTTGCATCCAAATGTGTTTGTTTAGGATGATTTTGTTCGAAATGTTAGATGAGGAAATTATTTTTAACTTTACACTATGTCATTCTGTTTTGTGGAATGCATTTCTCATTTATTTTCCACAATTTGGAATTATCTAGCATTTTTTAATAGGTTCAAAGAGTACATGAGCAGTGTGATAGGAAATTGCTAAAAACTAGATCATATTTTACGTACTTGAGAAAACAAATAGGAAAAAAGCGATAAAATTTCTTCTTCTTTAGATGGAGTGCCAAGATCTGTCTTTAACCAATGCGGTTGATGCTGTTAATAGGATTTGTTGATCTTTATTCTGCATAAAGTCCCCATTATTGGACATTGTAACATGTAACTTTTCTGTGTTGAGATGTGGTTCTGACTATTTTTAATTGGACATAATTGCATTTGAAACAGCACGCATGTACTTGCTTACTCACATTCCACTGACATTGCAAATTATGAAACACAAGACAGGCAAAGACAGGTCAATTAGAAAGATTATAAGTGAGAATTTGGTTATTTTATTTGATTTAATTTTTCTGTATATATATATATACTTTTTAATTGGAATCCTATAATTAGTATATTTGCATCAGCGTGTAATCCAAATGTATCTTATTGATGATAATGTTTGGAGAAATTGCCCATTTATCCATAATATCCTTTCATACTTATACTCTTAGTTTCAATTATTACTTCATTTGCAGGTGCGCCATGTTATCTTTCTCTTCTGTCAATTTGTGAATTACATTGAGGTTACACGATTACCTGTTTACTACCCCTCACAGCAAGAAAAGGATGATCCAAAGCTTTATGCTACTAATGTCCGAAGGTTGATGGCTAGTGAGGTATGCATTTTCCTTCCATTTCTAGCAGTGCTAGTTTTAAATATCAAAGAAACCATATATGCGTAGGTTTTTGGCTTGAGAGCCTCTCAATTTCCGCTCTAGAGATTAAATTTGGGAGACTGTATTTTTCTCCAAGGTTCAATGTGCTACAATATGACTACTTATTATCTTGCTTGCTGCAAGTAAAAGTAACACCTGAACTTTGGACCAGGAAGAAAAATGTGAGATATGTGGCCCTAATGATTTTAAAAGATTTCCACAAATTTTCTGAAGGATTTGCTTTGCAAGGACACCCCCATGTAGTTGGGAAAAAGGCTTTGTTCAGTTTTTTACATTGCAAGGACATCTTAGGAGACCAATGTCTCAAACTTTTATAAGACTAATAGCCTGTTTTCTTCAAATAAACCCAAAAAGAAACCTGAATTTGACATCAACATTGTTGGTCTGTAGTCCTCTATTGCTTTAATCTCAGAGGCCCAAGGATAGATTAACAAATGTGTAAAAATGTTCCAGAGATATCTGTTAAAAAGAGGATGTCTGAATTAACATAAAAATAAGATGTTGGTGTAGCTACGGTTATGTTATGCAAACTCAAGCTTTTAAAAAGCACAAAAGTAACATTTGATGGAAGCATGAGCTTTATAATGACTACTAATTACTTTCCTTCTGCAATTAAAAGTAACATCTAAACTTTGGACCATAAATGAAAATGTGGGCTTAATGGCCCTAGTGATTTTTAAAGATCTCGATAAATTTTCAGAAGATCTTGCACCATGAGGACATAATACTAAAAGCATGTTACCTTGGAATAAACCCAAAAGGAAACCTGCATTTTGATATCATAATTGATGGTCAAATGGTTAAGCTCCTTGGTTTTTTGGTAATCTTCTAGTTCTTTAATCCCAAAGGCTTGAAGGATAACATTTTTTTTTCAATATATATATATATGATTTACAAAAGTTACTCCACTCATTATCACATATCTTCAATGGTCACTAGAAAAATGAAAAACCAAGCGAAGAAAATCATGGTAACATGAAGATTACCTAAGCATGTGAAAGACCAATCGAAATCAAAAGAAAATAATAAATCAAAATGAACTTTAAATCAAAATCTAACAGAAGTGGATAATGAACAACCAAAGGAAGAATTTGAATTCTCATAAAAGACAACCTTAGACATTGAGTAAGTTGTATGCTGTTTTAAGCAGCCTGTCCAAGGAGTGGTTCAATATTATATCTGTAGTCTTGCTGACTAAAGGAAGACTAGCTTTCTATTTATGATTCATAAACTTGGAAATGTGAAGGAAACTTATAGATGATTGTACCCCATTAGTTGACCAAATTTTTTATACTTCCTCTTCTTAACAGTCTCGCATAGCCAAAAACTAATAAGTAAAAAAAAGATAAGATAAGATAAGAAAATCAACTCTACATACTTGTCTCAAATCTTGCTCATGGAGTTGGAACCTATATTGCTCTACACCATTGTAAAACATGTGCCTTAAGGTTAATGGGGAACTTTTTGGAACTACTTGCTGAAGTTGGCTATGTTAGTCATTGAGTTATTTTGATTGTGTTGCTGTTATCACAGGTTAAATAGAAGGAGAATAAAGCAGAAACAAAAATTAGGGTTCAAAAAGGACTGATTAGTGTTTGCCAAGGAATTAAAGTTGGGGTAGTAGCCAAATAAAATATGAATTTGGTTTTAGCAAAACAACTAGGGAAAATTCAATGGCTAGATTTTTTTTTAAAGGTTGATAACCCTAGATCAAGAATAGATAACAGCACTGAGATATCAATAGTGAGAATATCTTTTCAAATTAGGAGAAAATAAAAGGTAAAAGAATGTTTCTGGAATCTTCTGTAGAAGAATCCACTCTATCCCACATCGCCTAAATAAAAGGCTTATTGTAGCTTCATATACATGTTTAGGGGGGCCCACCTAACAGCTTAGGCTTTTAGGTTGGAAACTTAACATGGTATTAGAGTTTTGGTTCTCATCGCCTAAATAGAAGGCTTGCTATAGCTTCATATACCTATGAGGGCCTTCCACCTAACAGCTTAGGCTTTTAGGATAATATTTACTGTCTTGTGTTTGAAGCGGAGAAGGAGACTTCCAATTTGCAGTTGAATTGACAACCATTGAAAACAACTAGCAATCAATGTTTTGATTTCTTCAATCCCTGCACACTCTATAATGCAAAGAATTCTTCTAATGTAGAACTGTTAAACAGTATTTGTTTAAATAGAACTGTACAAACTGCCATCCTATCCTTCAATTGTATTTCATACTATCTCAGTTTCATTTAATGTTTCTTTTTTGGCTGCAGGGTAATATGATACTGTCAGATATTGGACTGGCTGAGAAGCGAATATATCATGCTGCTCTCAATGGTAATAATAGCCTGCCTAGTGTTTTGCATCAGAAAGACGATTGATAATTTCATGGCCTCGCTCCCTTATCTAGTCCCAGTTGGGTTCCTTAGTTTTCATCGGTATTTGCTCATGAATGCACAGCCACATCAAGGGGTGGTATTCTCCACCCAATTACTTAATTAAGCATTGATGTGCTATTACTGTGTTGTAATTATATCATTTATAGAAGTGGCCATCTAGCCATTATATACAAATGTTGATATGTGCTCGTGGATCTCTATTGGCAAAGCATCCAATTTTAAAAGAGTTTCCTGGCCTTTATTTTTCAGTGTTGCATTCTCAATATGTTTTGTGACTATTAAATGCCCTACAACCCTTTAGAAAGAAATATCCATATGTAAATCTGAAGCATCTCTTTCATGTTCCTGCAGGTTTGTTTTGCCAAAGCTAATTCGGATTCGCCATCTGTATATTCATTGTATGATTCTATTATTTTTTAAAACAAAATTAAAAATATATATATATAACATAGAAAATCATGTTCAGAACAATCATTTTCTGTCTTACCAATTGAAAATGTATTTCTCTAGACATTTGAATATTGTTGTGAAGCTTCAGTGGCATTTTCAAAGTTAGCCCCTTTTGATGTTTCCACATTCTCTGTTACCTAAGAGAGATCCAGTCAGTTGATCAATCCAGTTATGTGCTCGCATCGGTAACTCCAGCAGACTAGGGCTATTGCTGCTCCTTAAAATTTACTGCAGTGCTTATAAAGATTGAAAAGATGGGTTGTGATCTTCTGGGTTCTCCTTTTACTCTGTGTTTCTTTGAGTCTTTGTGTTGCTTTCTCTGTAATGGAGCCAAGTTTGTTGGATCATTATCTCCTTCCTTTCTCGGGATGAAAGCCTGATCTTCCAAATTGTCATGCGGGAGTCCTTGCTATCTTGACAACCATTTTAGGTGATCCTGCGGAAGTCCTTGCTAGCATGCATGGGGTTGCTCATAGTTTACATATTGCTACCCTTTTTTTCTTTTTTCTTTTTCAAGTTCTCAAAAATTTACTTTCAGTTCAAATGCAAGACCATATTACTTCCCCACATCCAGCACCCACCCAAAAAAAGAAAAAATTGGTGGCATCATTTTGTCTTGCACAAACTAATGTACAATCATGTAATCATTTTGTATTTATTTTTCTTAATTTTTTGGGGGATTTTGAATGTCATTACAACATCAAGAAAACCTTGTGGAACTTCTGGGCTTTAGTTGTTAAGAGACTTACATTTGACGATGGATGAAAATTTACAGCAGTATTATGACACTTCTGAGACAAAATCCCTTTTGTGAACTAATGAGCCGAATAAACCTCAACTAATTTCACTCACTTTCCATGGTTCATAAAAAGAATGAAATATGAATGATTTGTAGAATTGAGGCTTACAATAACAAATATATATATATAGGGATAATTTGGCCAAAAGTCCCACTTTATTGCTTAAAGTCCTCTCAAAATTTTTTTTTTTCTTTGAAAAGTCCTGCTTACAGAAGTTTTATTTTTTCAGCTCTCAGGCCTTTACCCTCCAAAGAGTTCATGAATTTTCAATGAGTTACGGGCCAAAGCCAAGGCGAAGGCGTGATAACATGAAAATTTGATAAACCAATAGGTATTGTATTGCCCTATGGTCACTCGAAAAGAATCATTCCCGAGGAAAAGAGTCATTCTCATTTCATTTTCGGGTTAAGTCCCTCGGGTTAGCCTATATGGTGAGCAAATGGGATAGAATTAAGCTTAGTCCAATTTAGTACAAGCATATGCACCAATTTAGAGCTTTCCAGAAATCAGCAGCAGTTTCGAGAATACTCTATTGTTTACTAGCATTTTCTGATTGTGACAAATATTCTCAGTTGCTTGTAGCCATAAAGATCCCTTGTTCTGCTACAATGTAAATGCATGAAAATTGAAATGTACAGTAAGCAAAACTTCTGAAGTGACTCACACAGCCATTCTTAGACGGGCAATCACACAAATATTACTGTGTACATAATGATAGACAGCTTGTAGCAGCATAGACAAAGCAGACAGGGTTTCTGCAGAGATGAAAATGGAGCCTATTTGACAGAGATGAGAAATAAGAAAATCACAAAAGAGGGGTTCAGAGCACCATATACACTTCAAAAGAGAGCAAATGCTGTGACTAATTTGTGTTCTTCTGGCTAAGAAGAATTGATCAGCATTTAATAGTTTAAAAGCAAGGTGCAGAGAGTTACAGAGATGACTAGCATCACTCCACAAACTTATGAAAACCAAAAGAGAAGTAAAAAAAAATGGGAGCCTTTTGAAGCCGACATACAAAAACCTGTTTACACAAATCTCCCCTCATAAAGCTTATGGAGCTTAACCACCATATTGAAGACATCCATGGAAGCTAGAGAACCCCTCCACGCAGTTCGTGTTTATAAATATGAGGAAAAGGATTTCAAGGGGCGGTCTTATCTATCCTTCAATGAGCCATTGTTAGACCTCCTCAGTTCCCATGGTGGTAGGCAGCCTTTCAAAGGTGAGTGTAGAAACAATGAAGATGTTGACAACTGCCTTTGCCGCATGGAGATTGAAGACAGGCAACTAAATGCACTTCTCAATCTCCTCTTCTCACCATCATATGCTTGGTAATCAGGGTCTTGCCGCACAGAAGAAATCTTTAGGGCTTCGGGAAGTATGCAGTTGCAGATTGAACCTACCACACAATAAATAAAGATGAGTTAGAAAATACACAAATGTCCATGGGCGTTTGAAAGGTGAAACCATACAGCACAATCGTACAACTGTTTGATGATCCCATCTCCCACCCAATAGATCATCTCTTATTCTAATACATGATTAAATGATGTTTCCTATTGTCTTCTTTTCCTGGAAAAATATGCTAGTCATTGAAAATCAGAAGAAAACATTTGTATTCTACCAGGATATGTACCATGCATATAGAGCAGATAGCCATTTTAACATCCAGACAATTCTTTCAATAAACAGGACCAAATCTTACCCTCATATTCCCCTATATATCTTCAGCCCACGTCTCCTAGTTTCCCAAAAGAGCTTATGAAGTAGACAACCAATATCAAGCAATAATTATGGACGAGCGGGGAATTATCTCCCAGGTGGGAACAATTGAAAGTCCAGACATTGAGTTTATGACAGATATGGTGGAACTTTATAACCATGGTTATACATGAATAATGTTGCATCAAAGGGCAATTTTGCTATGAGAATAACCTGTTTTTAGGGTTGCCAATTCCAGGCCGACACATTAAAGTATGGCAGATCATCCAACTGAATTTACACCATTGTTCTAAGAGACTTTTTCTGCAGTGGCAACAAGTTTGATGGCAAGTTTTATGTCTTAACAGGGTAGGTGCCACAGCAGTCATGAGAAAATAAATATAATCTATAGCAATGGGAATACACAATAAACATGGTGTTTAGTTTTAGTTGAAGCAATGAAGTGACGAGGAAAGGAAAGACTACCTATTTTCGCCAGTCGATTTACCCATTTTGGAATTGGGTTCCCAGTCAGCTTGTAACAGATGTCCTTGCAAAAATGGTTGCAGTTCTTAACAATCAAGTGATATGTATCACCGTTGTAGCTTGCAGAATGGTGCTCCATGAACTCCCTAACCTGAATCGGGTCCAAGCAAGTAGTCCCAACAAATATTGATTTCCTAAACTTGAAGCCTGGACATTGCCGAGGCTCAACCTCAAAGACACCGCTTGACGGGAAATCATGAGCTCCAAATGCATATTCTACACCATGAACTGTAAAGTGCATGTTGGGGCCATCAGAAAATATTTGCTTCATTTTAAAATCACAGTGCAATATAAAAAGAAAAAAAAAAAAATCTAACAATGTATATTTGCAATTTGCTGCAGAACTAATTGACTAATCTTTCTTTCCAAAGAACAAAAACTGCTCCTAATTAAATCTAATTTCATCACTTTACGAGGACAAGGTTTAATTCATCTTCTCTTGCATTTTGGACAAGTTCAAGTTTGATGCACAGCTGGTGTAACAACTCAATATGATGGGCAGTGAGAGGCTACCACACCATAAGAGTGCAAAGAAAGAATTAAAGAAGCAAGTTTGCTATCAACCATCTTCCCTCCTTTTTTCTATTTTCAGATACTCATTAATCTTGGAAAGAGATAAGGGAGTCAAAATTGAACGGTGGGAAAGGAAAGCTTGAATTTAGCTGACTGTTGTTGTAAATTTATTCACAACAGTGGTTGTGCTGACATTTCATCAGTATGATGAAAAAAAATGAATTTACAAAGCCTAGAATGTGCTGTACATTTGCGAGCGTGCACGAGAGAGAGAGAGAGAGAAAGAGAGAGAGATTCAGCCAGGTTTCCAGTTCACCAATATGTAAAATTCTGAATGTATACAAGCTATAGTACATAAAACTTGGAGCAATCTGTTCATATGTAAAAAGGATACATTTAAGACTTTAAGCTTTATGATATACAGATAGCATTCAATACAAACTAGATGAAAACAGGTGAGCATCAAAACCTACGTAATCCGGGAGAAAAATAAGCTACAGTTCATTCTAGAATTAAGACTTTAAGGTTTATGTACGTGATAAAACATTACATAAAAATAAAGTACACAAGCTAACCTTCCACACCAGAGTGAAAGATACCAAAGCCAGCCCAATAAACATAGCCATTCATGGGTGTCAAGTCATATACATTAAGATAAACTGGTGTATTGCCTGGACCAAAGCTGGAAGACTTCACTTTGGGAAACAAACAAAAACGGGTGGCTGATTTGCCTCTCAAACGAAGAGGCACAATGGACTTCCATCCTTTTTTTGATCCTAATTTCATTTTCTCTAATGGCGAAACCAAGAATTGGTCAAGGGTTTGCTCCAACCTGCGCATATGGAAAATTATAAAAGCATTAGCTCTTTTATGTAATGAAATTACATCAATTAACAAAAATGGTGGAGGGAAGACAAAAGGCAAAAGAAACATTTCTTTCTGGAAAAAGCATTATAGCTTAATGAGTTTATAAGTTTCTCTACAGCATTTTTATATACAAGTACAACTTAAATAACCCTTTTTTATGCACAAGGGAACTAATCCCCAAAAAAATACCTAGTGAGAAAATGATGAATCTTCTAAACTGGCTATCATATAATTGTGCGTCAAAGTAGCTGCCGCATCGATTCCTTAAATATGACACTATTTCTCTAGAGGCTCGCATGTACATATTGCATTTTTCATATTGAACTGCATTTTCCCATATATAGGCTCTAATCTACCCCATATTTTAGTAAAAACATCCTAAAATCATATTGAACTGCATTATTTCCATATATAGGCTCTAATCTACCCAATATTTTAGAGAAGATCTTTAATGCTTTTTCTCATCAAAAAAGGGATTTTAAATGCTTATTAATCTCAGAGTAGCCAACCATACGATTGGAGCAATGTGTTCTTCTCTTGTATCTGGGCTCCTTTGGAGTTTGACTTTCCTCTTTGATTAACAAAGAATATTATAAACAATTGTCACTATTAACTTTCCTAATTCTGGTTGTCCTGCGCTGGATCAGTTGACTACGTGGAAATTTCAGATAAACTATGCCTAGCCGCCTATTTCATTAATTATGCCTTTCCTGCAACTTATCTCCTGTAGTCTCCAAAATCTGTTTATAACAGTGATTATGCTATAAAAAATAAAAATAAAAACAATCAGGTAATTTGAAGATATTCCTCAGGTTAGCTAATCAACTGCCCAAGTAAGTTGACCTTAATGTATCGTTGGCAAATTGGATAGACACCAGAGACTTCCTCTAGCAAGAGCACCTATACAGAACCCATGTAAGTAACAAAATACTGGGGGACCTACCATCATCCAGAGTCTCTATCTGCATTAATGGGAGACCAATAATATATCCGGTCATCTAAGATTTAATTATATATATAGCCAGAATTTCATATTTTTGCTTCTAGAATTATTTTGATCATGATCGAAGTATAAGAATCGTTCGGATGGAAAACTTGCAGAAGACATCTGAATTTGGTAAAGTTTCAAATTGTCGAACATTAAGATGGTGCAAAATCTAAAAGAGATCTTCAAAACTTCAAAACTTCAACAAAAACTGACTTCACTCAATATCCTCATCAACAATTGCTTGAAGAAACCCTAGCCTCATTTTCCATTACTGATCCTCCTTAAAATTAGTTAACAATTTCCAACAACACAATCAAACATCAGGGCGTTAGGGAAATTATGGAAGATTCTTTAAAAGGATCCTGCATCTTAAGAACATCCTTTCTTCTTCAGCATAGTTGATTCATTTGCAATCAACTGATTTTTTAAACTGGGCCTGCATCTTAAACTAATACGTGGACAGTGAATGTTTACGGGCATTATTCAATTTAATTACAAAGATTTTAGAACGAGACTCAATCATTAATGCAGTAGTTTTGACATACATTACCTAAGAAGAAAAAGTGCCAAAATAATGATGAGTGCAGTGCACATCTCTTTAAGAAAAATAGAATAAAGTGCTAGAGAATCTACAGATTTGTCAAGAAATAAATAAACCATTTTGGAAACTATACAGACTTGTCAACACGGAAATAAACCATTTAGGAAACTATGGGGAACATAATTTGACTGTGCGCCTAAATAATCAAAGAAATTATCTAAATTAAAGACATCCAAAGCTGGCAGGAGAGAGAGAGAGAGAGAGAGAGAGAGAGAGAGATTTTAAAATCAACTCAAAAACCTGAACAAATCCTTACCCATCTAACAGGGTTGGCAAACAAAGACATTTAACACCGTAACAAAAAAATAAAATTGAGATATGTGAAAAGCCAACAAGATAGTATAATGATAAATGATCCTTACATTTCATCACAAACTACAATAATACTATAATTTCCAACTTTGCTTGCTCTGTCCAAGGAAATTCACCATAAACCCATACTGTTATCTGATTGTATCAGATGATCATCAAATACATTTATAAAATAGATCCAAAATGCAGAATATTTATCAAAAATTGCCTAAACTTATTAAAGGAGGGAAAAAAGATCACTAAATCCAGCAACTTTTACCCGAAAACCCAGTTTTAAGTGTAGAATTTTCCAAATTACTACTAAAAATAACCAAAGCCATCATCAGAGGAACTGGATTTACAGCATTTTCTTAGAAACCCTGAAAGGTACAACCGTTAGGGGTAGTCAAGATAAGAGGTTTAACTTCAGATTTCGGAATAATTTGAAAAAAGGGCTTCCAGATCTTGTTGAAAATAATTGCAAAAAAAAAATAATAATAATCCACAATAATATAACAAAATAATCAATCTGCCCTACAGCGTAACAGATCATAAGAAACCAAAGTTACGGCCACTGAACCTAACCAAGCAACAAATCAATATAACATGAAACAGAAACACTCTGTTCGGTTGCTGAGAAACCAAAAGAAAAACTTGGAATCTGACAACAGCCATTTTAACCAAAACTGTTATAACATTCCCACATCTTTTCCTAAGATTTCTCAGCGACCAAACTGACCCAAAAGAATACTATCAAGGAAAATGAAAATGCCAAAAAAAAAAAAGAAAAAAAAGAGAAGAAATTAAGCCATGGGTATCCAGAACAGAAAGCCAGAACACTCTAATAAGTAGAAAAAATAACAGGGAGTTCAAAGGATGAGGAGAAACTCACAGATTTAGAGAGGGAAACCATTTGAGCCCAAGAAAACCACCGTCATAGAACATGCAAAACCAGCATAGTTTAGAGAGAGAGAGAGAAAAGCCAACCAGGGAAAAGTTTAGGTGTTACTGAAACACACTCATTTCTGACAAAATCAGGTTCACTACACTCCTCAAACTACTGTACGTTTGAGCCAAAAAAAAAATAATAATAATAAATAAAACAAATGAGAGAAAAAGAAGGAAAAACCCAAATTTAGGAAGTTAACAGTGAACGCAGAATGACAAAACTCACAAAACAGCCAAATGCTCTCTCTCTCTCTCTCTCTCCTTTTTATCCCCGCTGTTATCTCACACATGACACAACCTTGCCTTTAAGACGATATATAATTGTTTTTTTCAGATATATCACATCAATTTTTCTTTTCTTTTTTTCAGTATTAATAATAGTAAGGTAACAACCTCGTAAACAAGTACTTTCAGCGTTTAATTGTATTGCAGTGAAAATAGTAGAGTGAATTTATCACGCTTATGTGTCCCGGGAAATTTTTGTAAGAAGTTTGTTAGTTAATAATGTAATTTTTTTTATTAAAAAAAAAATTTATATAAGTGAATTAATATAAAAATAGACACATCCACCCATATATCTAAGAATGTAAAATTCATCTCATATAATAAAATTTACACACCTGATTCCTCTGTATGTATAAGATCTTTGCAGCACTTTCTCTTTATGAGATATTTTTAACAATTGTTTTTGTTAATTATCGTTCATTAATTTTATACTATGAGGTTTTTGAGATTTTCGAATTCCTTTATCTATCTGCTGTGTTAAAAAAACTCTAAAATTTAATAGTATAGAACTCTTATATCTGGGGCTTATGAGTATGTAAGAACGCCTCTAATGCTAAAAGCTATTTCTGGTTCTTCTAAGTCATTTTTTTGCTAACTACAGTAAAAATAGCAAGTCATTTGACTAAAGGTGCTCCGGTAGGAGCTATTTTTTTTTGTTCTTTCTATCTCTTTTTCCTTGCAACTAAGCATAAATCCCCATGCATTTTGTGTCTCGGAAGTAAATAGCTAGAAAATCTCTTGGTTAAGCTAGATTTTGAAGGGACGTATCAAATGCTTTGGAGCAAGGAATTTTGGACTTTCGGCAAAAAAAATAGCATTGGATCTTCTTTTGACTAAGACATTGGAGTTGCTCTAACTTTTTTTTTTTTTTAATACTCACGGGTATGTAACTTTTTTTTTACCCACATTTATGCCATACCGATCATTTTTCTTATTATACCTCGCAGATCATTTTTTATAATCACATTTTGTACAAAAATTGTATCCTTCTTTTAATTAAATTTCTTTTACGCCTTTCATCTTCTAATTGACTCAGTACTGTAAGATTTTTAGACATGCATGTCAAACTATAATTAATTTATCTATTTATTGGAGTGAACATCAATAAAATACAGGATAAATTTCATCAATTTTTTGTGAGAGAAGCGATATACGATGAACAATAAAAAATATTTTACACCAAAATTATTAATGAATGTTCTTGATGAGTTACCTGCCCATACTATATGAATCCAGCTAGAAAAAAGCCTGACCCAAAACTAGCAATTATGGTTGGAAAACAAGTGAAATTGAGAATTCAATTCTATTAGGAAAAAAAAAAAAAAAATAATTGGGCTTTAAAAATGTAATCTATTTTCTAATGGGTGAAAGTAGAATACTAAAAGTCAACTTTAATGTGTATACAATAAGTACAACAGTCGCCAGCTCTCCCTTGCAGACGTACAGCTGCTTCTGTCCACTGCTTTTAAGACCCTCACGAAGATCTTGAGTTTAACAAATATTGATGAAAAAAAAATATATTTAACAAAAATAGAATAAAAAAGAAAATAGTCAAGAGTCTTTTCATATTTGCCTTAATTTACATGAGATGAAATTCAAATTTATGTGAAATTTATGTAAATTTCATTTTATATAAGAAAAATGATTTTAAAAAAAAGTAGGCGAGACAATTAAATAACTATTTTCTTAATTTAAGTGAAATTTATACTTGATGGATATATATAATATGTATGTTGTTTAGGGAATATTTTTTATGCCTATGATATTTGCTTGGATAGAGAAGATCCGAACTCCTATAGTTTATCTTAAAGTTAATCTATGTGAAATGACCGGTAATTTTATCAGTTCAGTAACAAATTTATGAAAAATATATTTTACTTTTTGAACTATCAATGTATTACACATTATCCTCCTATAATTTTAATTGCAACACACTGTCTCCTATAGTTTCAAAATTTGACAAATAACTCCCTTACATTCGTTGATGGGCAATGAAATAGGCAAATAATGATTGATAGACCTATTCCCAATTGTAAAAATCAGATTCTCTATCACTATATTTGTCTATTTTCCGGTAACTTCACTCTTATTTATCGGTCTTATTGATGAGTTTCGCTCTTAATTTTCCATTACTAAGGTTTTATTAATGGTATGTCAATAAGAGAGGAAAAAAAAAAAAAAAACACACTAGTTGTTGGGCATGAAAACTTGTCGCGGGAGGATTTTATTTTGAGTAATGCTATGGAAACTAAAATTTAGATCAAATTATTTACAGTATCTTATACATGCCAGTATAGTAGAACTTTTGTTTTTCATCATGTTGTGACCTCATTTGGTACATATAATTTGATCTAAGTTTTGACACTTTATTAATTAATTTTTTTTATTACACTTTTTCTACGAGCATCGTGAACGATTTTAATGCTCATGATTTTGAAGAATTTGATTAAAACCAAATCTTGAAACTAAGATTAACTAATCCAAATCCCATCACTTTCAGCTAACTTAATTGGCAATGGAAACTATCATTTCACCTGTCTATTTTTTCTGTTTTTGCTTACTATTTTTTTAATCATCTATTTCATATGGATCAATTGTCTTATTATCTTAAAAGAATAAAAATATTATTCTTATTGATCACAATGGAATGATATGTTAGTTGATGCTTTTTTTTCTTTTTTTTTCTGGATACGAGGATAAATCATCTCGGTCTGTCTTCTTACGATTTCGGAATCGATACATAATGCCGTTTAATTATAATAGACTGAGGATAAATTCCTATATGTGTGCACAGACTCCTCAACACACACATCAGTAAGATACGGACTCGCATAATGGCGGGAGTTCATGCCTACACCCAGATCCAGAAATTGATTACCCGTCACTGGAAGTATGTCTTACCAACCTAGCTATGCTGTACGCTCGGGAAGCTGGCCCAAAGATTCGAACTCATGACCTCGCCTTGATTTCCAAGGATTTTTCGGCAAGTGATCTACCCCTTGGGGTTAAATCGATGCTAATTTATGGTCTGTTTGGTATAAGGGAAGAGTGGGAGGAGGGAAGGGAGAGGAGGGAAAAGGGGAGGGAGGCTTGTTTGGTATGAGAGGGGGGGAGGAGGGGAGGGAAAAGGGGGAGGAAAAGGGGAGGGAAAAGGGGAGCTTCTCCATCCGCCCAAAATTGGGCGGAAAAGTGGAGGGATTTATGTTTTCAGTCATGAAATGACTTTTTTGCCCTTTAAACATTTTGAAAACCCACAATTGCCCCCCTTTATTCTCCAAGCAAGCATCTATACATATATGTCCACGCCCACTGTTTTATATATATATATACACACACACATGTGCGCGCGCACACGTGAAGGCTTCCAAATTATTTTTAATATTTTTATAAATTATTAAAAGCATTTAAAATATATTTGAATATGAAAGGATAAAATTGTAATTCAATACAATATATCATTTCCCTCCCTCTTGTTTACCAAATACATGGAAGGAAGGAAACCACTTTTCCATCCATCGTACCAAACACACAGGAAGGAAAAATGGTTTCCCTCCCCTGAGGAAGGAAAGCTCATCCCTCCTATTTTCCTTCTTTCCACTTTTCCATCCCTCCTACCAAACGGAGCATTAGTGATATGATTGGTGCGGATTTGCTGTTGATCTCACTGTATGAAGGGATGGGATAATTTTGTTGATCACGTGACACGGCATTATTGGTTAACGAACTGTATAGATGAAACTGTACACAACTCAAATCAAATGGTGCAGCAACTTTTGAGTGGGTCCCACATGTCCGTCTTGGTCCCTGTTTGTATTGGTTAGTGTGCAAGAGACAAGAATACAATTTGGAAGCGTGAAGGTGTAAAATGAATAGCACAGACTTGCGGTACAATTACAAAAACGATAATCCATTTCCGGAAAATTTTGATAAAACGACACAACTGTTCTACCCGAAAAGCTGTTCAAACGTTAACCTCTCACCGGTTGATGCACGCGCTCTTATCGTATTATAGAGCTAATAGTACTTTTAGCATCTGGTGGGGCCCACGAAATATGTCCCCTCATTTCTTTCTATTTTTTAACCTTTTGGCAAATGTGGTCAACATATCCTCCAAGGCGATACGCGATTGTCTATAGGGTACAAGCCAGTTGATATGGACCGACCGAGCGCGGCACATGGCAACGGTAGTCATACTTGGAATCAGGCCCGGCCCTGAGGGGAGGCCTAAGAGGCCTCTGCCTTGGGCAGCCCAAAGAAGAGTAAAATTTAGGGGCATCCAATCAACCCAACTTATAACATAAGGCCATCAGGCATTAGTCCATGTCCATTAGACTCCAGCCCAAGCTGAAAAGAAAAATAAAATTTCAACCCACAGTCTCTCAATCCAGCCCAATAGCCCATGAAGGTTCAGCCCGAAAAAAAGAAATAAAAAATTTGGGGATCCCAATCCAGCCCAGCCAACCAGCCCATCTCCCTCCCATTCTCCCAAATTCCAATCTCTCATTCTCGCACAGTCACGACTCACGACTCACGACTCACCAGACTCACCTCCACTGCTCCACAGTCCACAGACCCACTCACGCACTCACGCACTCAGTCACTCACGGCTCACGGCTCACGGCTCATCCACAGTCTCTCTTTCTCGCTCTGTCGCACACGGCACACGGCATACGGCGGTGGGCAACGGTGAAAGCTCACGGCGACGAGCGACGGTTCCGTTCCAAGTTCCAAGTTCCAAGTTCCAACCGGTAAGTTCATTTATTCTTTAGTTTTTAGGGTTTGCTTAAATTTTTTTTAGGGTTTTGTTACAATTTTTAAGGTTTTTTGGTATAGGAGCCTTGTCTATGATGATTAATTGGTTCAATTTTTTAGGGTTTCATTACAATTTTTTAGGGTTTTTTTAGGGATTCGTTACAAATTTTTTTAATTCTGATTAATTAATTATTTTCTATACGGTTTAGCCTTGTCTATGATGATTAATTATTTTTTTGGGTTTCATTAAATTCTGCTCCACAGCCTTTTATTCTTTATTTTCTCTTGACATTTGAGCATTATGTTGCTGAGGATTGGTTGATTCTCTATATGATTATATGCTTATATGCTGCCTGACCTAATAGTGAGATAAATTCAGTTTTGTTTTGGTTGTAACCACTTCCACTGTTAGCCATAATAAAAATGGATTTTTCCTTGAAAATGTTTTTTCAATTATGATCTGTCTTTGCAATGGGTGTTTGGTGTGAGCATTCAGAATTTTTGAATGCTTCAGTATTGTTCAATCGTGATTCGAGTAAATATTTAATAAAAGGCGCAGCGATAATTTAAAACTGCAGTAGTTGTCCTATAGTTTCCCTCCTCCCATGTTCATGAAAAGATGGATCTTCTTAAAGCAGTTAATAACCACCCATGAGGGTGGGAGTGATAACTTTAAAAACTGTATTTCGCAATATTATTGTTTTTATTATTTAATCTAGGTATTTGGACAAAAGAAGTCATTCTTCAATTTATTTATGACATTGATAACTTAGGAAAAGAAATACACAAAATAATAATTTGTAGAAAATTTAGATTCTAGGGAAAGAAGAGTGTAATTATGAATGTAATAGTCTAAAGAAGCCTGTTTACAGCATTTGTATCCACTGTAGCACTGCTGTTTTTTCGATGTGATTGGATAGTTTAATCCATTTTTTGGTTTTACAGTTGGTCTATGTATTTTTTAAAAATGTTTATAAGCATTGCCACGATATAATTCTTGTTTTCAGTTTGTGGAAATACAAAACAGAAAAATGATGAACTTTTAGAGACAATTGCTGTTTTTTTTTTTTTTCCTTTTAGAAAACAGAAAAAGAAGAAGAAGTCAGCTATGTTTTAGTAATTGATGGAGATAGTGATAATGCTGGGATTACTCGGGTATGTTCTACTATATAGCCTCTATTTATATTTGTAATGATGACAGGAGGTTTGGGGGTGATCCTATTGAAAACCCTCCTTTTGAATTGATTGTTGTAGGTCTTCTTTAATTTACTAGTTTAATTATATTTGTAATGATGACAGGAGGTTCATGGGTGATCTTATTGAAAACCCTTATTTTGAATTGATTGTTGTAGGTCTTCTTTAATTTACTAGTTTAATTATATTTGCAATGATGATAGGAGGTTCGGGTGTTGTGAATTGATTGTTGTAGGTTTTAACTTATGAGAAATTAAGGTTCAATAACTAAAATTTTGCAAAAAAAAAATTTTTAGTCAATAGGGGCATCATTTTAGGAGCTCGCCTAGGGCATCCAAAACCTCAGGGCCGGCCCTGCTTGGAATCTCATTAAAATGATATTCCGTCTATACACAATTACACATTACCAACAATGTTAGAAATTATATTGATTCAATAGTACATAACATTTTTTTTATAATTTATTTTAAAATTATGATATTTTTTAAAAAAATTGACGCTAGATAAATATAATTTTTGTCATATATATATATATATATATATATATATATATATATATATATATATACAGAGGTGCTAATATAAGGTGCACCTGATGCATCTTACATCAGGTGCCCTCCTCATAGCCACCTGTGATTAAATTTTTAAAAAATTGACCGTTGAATTAGATACCCTTATAATGTATGTCATATCTGCCAAAAATCACAGTGATCCAACGGTTGATTTCTGAAAAAATTGACTGCTAAAAAATTATGACTTTTTTGTTCTTTAAAATGTTATCATTTTTTAGTAGTCAATTTTCTCAGAAACCAACCTTTGGATCACTATGATTTTTTGCAGACATGACATACATTATACGAGTATCTAATCTAATTGTCAGTTTTTAAAAATTTTCATCACAGGTGGCTATAGAGGAGGGCACCTGATGCAAGATGCATCAGGTGCACCTTATAACAGCACTTCTGTATATATATAAAGTATAAATAGAACATCAATTCGGTTTTACAAAATATCTATCACATATTGAATTTTACAAATTATATGTCAAATCATAAATAATAACCATGTGTCACCAAAACCTAACCCATATATATATATATATATATACAGAAATTCTGAGGTAAGACCGGCCTTATTTAAAAAAAAATACGGTCACCCCATTTTGGGGGTGATGCAGGTCACAGTTTCACATTCAACCGTTGGATATTCTATTCAGGTAGTGCTTGTCATGCCTGCAAAAAAACACAGTGATCTGACGGTTGGTTTCTGAGAAAATTAACTTTGAAAAAAACTGCAATTCAAATAATAAAAAAAATGACAGTTTTTTTCCAAGGCAGTTTTCTCATAAACCAACCGTCGGATCACTGTGATTTTTTGCAGGCATGACAAGCACTGCCTGAATAGAATATCCAACGGTCGAAATGTGAAACTGTGACCTGCATCACCCCCAAAATGGGGTGACCGTATTTTTTTTTAAATAAAGCCGGCCTTACCTCAGAATTTCTGTATATATATATATTCAATCTCAATCTAATCAACTTATGCTTACATAAGTTATGTAAGCATGAATCTCATAAATAATTGTGGGATATATATTTTGAACAACTGACCATTGGATTAGATACTGTACTTATGAACGTCTTACATGCCAAAAATCATGATCGCTTAAAGTTGTCATACGTTTTCTTAGTGACATTTTCGAAAAACCGACTGTTGGATTATTGTAATTTTTGACAGACATGTATGTAAGTGTTCCTCAATTAAGAGAATCATTAAGTTGTTAGTCAAGTGATACATATTTTTAATTTTAGAGGATAAATTTTGAGTTCGAATTTACGAAAGCGCATCAATATTCATTCATTACTAAGAGTGAGCTTGAAATATGGATAGATTCATGCCATTCAACCAAAAAAAAAAATATTAATATTAAATTAAAACTGTGGAGACCGCGTGAATTTTCTATACTTGTGATTTTATTTTTTTGCTTTTTTAACAATTAATTACTTTGAGCAAGAGCATATTTTTTCCAATAGTTTGGATTGTCTTCTCACATAAAATGAGTCTTCTCACATGAATGAAGACCCATCCTATGTGATGTGCCCATTCCATGTGAGAAAGCACGACAAACTGTACAAGTCCAAAATAAGTAGTTGACTTACTTTTATTGTAGGTCACTCAAACTACTGAATAAAAATGCTATAAACTGTTACAAGGTATTGCTACAAGAAGAAAATATTGTAAATTTTTAAAACTATTCATAGATGATTTTTTAAAATTATATATATATATATAAGTGCTAATATAAGGTGCACCTGATGCTTCTTGCATCAGGTGCCCTCTTGTAGAGCCAATTACGGTACAAATTTTAGAAAAATGACCGTTGGATTAGATACCCCAATCATGTATGTCATGCATACCAAAAATCACAGTGAACCAACGGTTGGTTTATGAGAAACTAACTGTAAAAAATTGACTTTTTTGTTCTTTAAAATGTTATCAATTTTTCACAGACAGTTTTCTCAAAAATCAACCGTTGGATCACTGTGATTTTTGGCAGACATGGCATACATGATTGGAGTATCTAATTCAACGGTCAATTTTCTAAAATTTGCACCGCAAATGGCTGTACAAGAGGGCACTTGATGCAAGAATGCATATTGTATTAGCACTTATATATATATATATATCGATTCCTTACAGCAATATATATCAACACTCCTACCGATTTGATGGTTATACAATCCTAGAAAGTGCATAAACAATGATAAGCATAAGTGCAGTGAGGTTCTCGAAAGGTTTAAAAGGTCAGAGGAGAGAGTGGCTGCCAATAATTTTGACATTTCCTCAATCTACATCCTCATGACCTGACTTGGGCTGGGTCATCTCGGACCAGATTTGACTGCATGTTTTGAAAAAAATACAGAGTTTTGGGTTTTTGTATAATAATTATACTTTACATACCATCCTCAAATTCTTTCCAAATTTATCCCCTCCCCTAATTCTTATCTAAACAGTAAGTGACTCCAAATTTACTAGAATTGAAAGTTATATATATATATATATAGAGAGAGAGAGAGAGATATATGATCTTATCAGTTATACCTCATTTTAACTAAAATCAACTAAGAATACAAACCCTTGGATTTCCATTCACTTAATACATGATTCATCTCAAGATTCCAATCCAATGACCCTCATTTTAACTAAAATCAGCTACAAACACAAACCCTTGGATTTCCATTCACTTAATGCATTATTCATCTCGAGATTCCAATCCAATGGCTCAAGGGTCTTAACTGATTTTAGTTATATATATATATAAAAAAATGTTCTAGTGAGCATTTGTTGACTTTAAGCTAAAGTAAGCAAAGAACACAAATCCCTGGATTGAAATCTTGAGATGAATCTTCCATTAAGTGATTGAGAATCTAAAGGCTTGTGTTATTTGCTGACTAGATCACTTCTCTCTCTCTCTCTCTCTCTCTCTCTATATATATATATATATATATATATATATATATATATATATATATAGAAAAATGATCTAGTGAGCATTTGCTGACTTTAACTAAAGTAAGCAAATAAGAGAAACCCTTGGATTGAAATCTTGAGATGAATCTTCCATTAAGTGAATGGGAATCCAAGGGCTTGTGTTATTTGCTGATTAGATCACTTGTATATATATATATAGCGAGTTGTTCCTATCAGCAAATTCGCATTATAAGTTAAAGTCAGCAAATAAGGCTCTGCCGTTGGATGCAAATTAACGGACCAGATGAGCCAAACTTAAAATACCCGGTCGACCCGCGTGAATCCACGGCCCCAACCCCCGAACGATGCCATCTTCCTCACATTCTTGATTTCTAGGGCTCAGAAAACGGCAGCAGCGGCTGAAGCTTCTCGCAACTTCACACCCACATCGTGCCTCCGTCCGGCGTCAATCCGGCTTCGTTCCGGCATCCTCAACAGGCCCCAACCTGGCAACGTTCAGGTTTGCCCCCTGTTTCCCTTCCCCTGTTATTATGAAAGTCTTTTTAGCTCATTGTTCAACAAAGTCTTTGTTGATTCACAATAGAGTGATGGAAAATGGAGAAACTAGAGCATTGGGGAAGTGATTCAAGAGGGGATTTAGTTCATTAGGTTTGTCTCTGTAATTCTCTTTCTTTCTCCAAAAATTAAGCTTGGGGGTTCCTGCAACTTTACAGCTTGGGGGTTCAAGAAAAACATTAATCTGGGTGTTTAGAAAACACAGAATGACCACATGTCTAGAAAACTAAAACATTAATTTGGGTTCAAGCATGGATCTCTCTCTCTCTCTCCCCGAAATCAAGAATGTGAGGAAGATGGCATCGTTAACGGGTTGGGGCTGTGGATTCACGCGGGTTGACCGGGTATTTTAAGTTTGGTTCATCTGGTCCATCAATTTGCATCCAACGGCAGAGCCTTATTTGCTGACTTTAACTTATAATGCGAATTTGCTGATAGGAACAGCTCGCTATATATATATATATATATAGGGACAGGTTCCCCTTACACCCTATTTTGACACCTATATTTACACCTCGTTTTCAAATACCATTGTAAATAGAAAATTTTGAGAAACCGACCGTTAGATTAGATACTTATCTGATGTTTGTCATGTATGAAAAAAATCAAAGTGATCCAACGGTTAGTTTTTGAAAAATATCATTTTGAAGAACTATTATTTTTTTTATTACTTAAAAACATAACAAATTTTTATAGTGACACTTCTTAAAATCTAACCGTTGGATCACTATGATTTTTGGTATACATGATATGCATAATAAAGGTATTGAATCCAACGGACGGTTCGTCAAAATATCTATCATAAATAGTATTTTAAAACCGAGGTGTAAACATAGGTGTCAAAATAGGGTGTAAGGGGAACTTGACCCATATATATATATGGGATGAGTTCACCTAACACCCTATTTTGACACCCCTAAATAACACCCCTCATCAACCGTTGGATCAAATTCAATCCAAAGGCAATAATATAGACAAATTTAACTACAATTAAAGCAACCCACTCACTCTCTCTCTCTCTATACCCACGCCATCTTCATCACGTTTAGACTTTAGAGACCGTCTGCCTTCTTCTTCCTCAATCCTCCCCAGCCGGCATCGACGTACTGTCACTCCGCCGGCGGCCAACCACCAACAGCAACAATAGCTCAAACCCTCGTGACCATTTTCACTCGAAAATGGATACTGTACCACGAAATCAGCAGCTTCTTTTGCAAAAAAAATTATGCTAAAAGAGTCCCATTCTCCATCAGGAAAAGCACCCACAGGCTCCATTTTCCTTTCAACAATATTCAGAAGCCTTTGGGTAGTGTTACTGCTAATGGAAGCTCTATAATACTATGGGGATGAACAAAAAATTAAGAACATATTTATACCCATCAACTACAAAAAATGTCACTGAAGATTGACTTCATTTGTATAATGATTTATATATTCTAAATCATAAATTATTCAGTGTTAGGTCCTAATTCTCTGTAACTAATCTCAGGAGTCCACTTTAGGGCCAGTACCAGGCCATGTACAGCTCAGGGAGGACCAAGTTCATGCAATGATTCCATTTTAAAAATAATACAGTACTACTCTGCATTAATACATCAATGGAGAGACCCAGTAAATTAACATCTTTAAAACTAAACTATGCTAAAAGTGCAATAAGAATTAATGACATAAAAGGGTCTTTGAATAATCATTGAGAGATGACTAATTGTGATTAATTAATCGATAACCATCAATATAATTAAGCAGAAATGAGAGAAAAGGAGACTCTTTTGAGGATTTTTAATGAAATTGGATGAACGTGGAGAGTCTTCTTGAATATAATAAAGAGGGGGAATTCTGTTGGGGAGGAATAAAGAATGCAGTGAAGAAGAAGTCGGCAACATCGTGGGGATGAGTCTGACATTCTTTAAACTACTCAGAAACCGACATGGTAACCGGAAAACTCGATTGTTTGTCGCCTCAGCTGACTTAATTATCCTACCAACAAGTTTTTTCCACTGTTTTCTTCAAACTTATATACAATGAAATGATATATTGGTAAGGTTGTAGGTAACTTTTAAGTACAACTCAACACGGAGAAGTCCCTTGCATCCCAGCTACTTGGAGGTCGGCCACAAATTCTTGCCATCCAGGATGTATCTTCAGTTTTCCCTTACTATCGTTGCCGTCGGTGGTTGGCTGCCGGCGGAGTGACAGTCGACGCCGGCCGGGGAGGATTGAGGAAGGCAGACTGTCTCTAAAGTATAAACGTGATGAAGATGGCGTGGGTATAGAGAGACAGAGAGAGAGTGAGTTGTTTTATTGTAATTAATTGTAGTTAAGTCAGCCTATCTTATTGCCCTTGGATTGAATTTGATTCAACGGTTGATGAGGGGTGTTTATTTAGGGATGTCAAAATAGGATGTTAGGTGAACCCATCCCTCTATATATATATATATATATATATATATATATATATATATAGATATAGAGGTGCTAATATAAGGTGCACTTGATGCAACTTGCATCAAGTGCCCTCCTTTACAGCCACCTGTGATGAAAATTTTTAAAAACTGACCGTTGGATTAGATACCCCTATAATGTATATCATATCTGCCAAAAATCACAGTGATCCAACGGTTGGTTTATGAGAAAACTGACTGCTAAAAAATGATAACATTTTAAAGAACAAAAAAGTCATAATTTTTTAATGTGCTCTAACCCATTTATGCTGATATACCCAACGGTCAGTTTTTAAAAATTTTCATCACAGGTGGCTGTAGAGGAGGGCAGTTGATGCAAGTTGCATCAAGTGCACCTTATATTAGCACCTCTGTATATATATATATTTTTTTCCTTCGTTGGGCAGAGTGATGTGCAGGCTGATGTACCATCCACCAGCTTTTTCAACCTTTTTTCTGATTTTTTTTTAACTAATTCTTATCTCTCTTGATGAGAATTGAACGGTGATAGGGGATGGACTTTATTACAAGGTGCAGTCTGGTCCTTATTGGATCAGTTTTGTATATATATATATATATATATATATATATAAAGTGATGCAAGATTAAGTGAATAAGATTTTCCCCACAAACTTTATTTCAACAACATATAAACTTCAATGTGCTCTAACCCATTTATGCTGATATACCCAACATGACATTTTTTAATGATATATAGAATCAATCATCTATACGAGTACCCAATAAAAATTATATTTACATATATAACAGTAACTATTATGCACCTGCACACTTAATAATCACCCGATCTTTGTCCTTTGTTGACAGATGGAGATACTGCATTAATTCAACAATATCAAAGCGAACCGAGAGAATTGAAATGAATCCATGCCTCCTGTATGCAAAGAGTAAATAATCTTTGTTATTCAAAATTTGCCTTCAGAAATATTTGCAAAACGAACTTTGTTTTTGTTTTTTTGTTTTTGTAGATGTTGATAGAGTGCACATGGTAATGTTTGATAAACTGTCTTTTAATGGGTCGCAGCATGAAAAAGTTTGGGAAATGAATAGAGCTGACCAGATGATAGCAAACATTTTAGATCTCTTTCCTCTCTTCTTTTTATTTTATTTTTTTAATTTTTTCTTTACTTTATTTTTTTTACAACAATTCCTATACAAGTGCTTGTTTTTGAATGATTGTCTCTAACTATAAAACCACCAAACTATTACCTGTAATATGTCGAAAACTTTTTCTGCAATATATTTTTGATGCGCAGCAGCACCCTTCTGCTGTAGCTTATCTGGGTGTAGACATAGTAAAGCTTTTTGATATGCTCTCTTCACTGCATTTCCTTCGATTATATCAACGAGGGGAACAGGTTTCCATCCGCTCTCAGGCCAAAGAATCTGTGTATGTAAAAGTATTAGTTGAAGAGGTGAGGAAAATTCTTGTCATGGACCTTGTCAGAATTACCCAACAGGTAAGAAATATTATTATTGGTAACAGATTGGAAAAAAATAAGAAATTAAGTGGGTCGACACGCATTTTCTTCACAATCAAAATGTCATCAGAATGAAGAAATGATATATGAGATGCTGTCGGCATAACAAAAGAAGAGAATACAAACCAAGAAGATTGTTGTTGTAAACAAGTTTTTTTAAAAATATCAGCTTAAAAGCCAGTTAAGGCAGGAAAAAGGTTACAATCTACTAGAGGACTGTGCATGTGTGTGACCATGACCCAAAAATAAATAATAAATGCACGTGATGGATAAAGGGGTTGCTGGAAAGTCCATTCTGCCACTATGAAGTCCCAAACCAAGCCATACACAAATTTATCTATTAGGAAGATCATAACAGTCTATTATGAAGTGTTCAATTACTGTCTAGTGTCAACAGCTCACCATTCCTCTGAAAATAAACAAGAATACAATGGATTGAAAGGCACCGCTAATTAGAATAGAGAGTAGTGGCATAGGAAACATTGGTGGTGGAATCCGTTTGACAATGGGTGCCATTCCTCATAATGCGCATCATCCTTGTTGGAAACGTAAGGTTTCCAAGTGAAGCAAAAAGTTGATACCTATCTACCAAGATCTCTCATACACAGAGCACAAGTATATAATCTTCGGTGGAAAAAAAGAACAGGGCTTATTATTGAACATTTTAAGGAAGAATAATCTGACAAGATAAGCAGGTATAACATAGGGTGTAACAGCGTGAACAAGTAATATTCTCAGTGCTGCAGAATATGTTTATTATAACTGATATTTTCCAACCAGAATGAATGCACCAAATAACTTAAACACATCTTTTTTCAAATCTTATGAAATCTAATAGAACACAATCTCTGTAGTTAGAGATATTCAAATATTAGATGCGACATATTTGGTGCTTCCTAATACTTTTCTGAAACATTTCTATTTATTGTAATCGCAAACTGGGAAAATTATTGCAGGAAAGCACAGTTGAGTTTTCACTATGTACAATTCAACTCAATTCAAGAAAGCCTTAATCCCAACTACATAGGATCGGCCACATCAATCCTTTTTCACCATTCGCGCTACCAAGGGCTGCTGTATCCCCCACGTTAAATTCTAGAGAACATGTCCTGAGTTTCGACAGTGTAGGGATCAAAATTGTGAATATTTCAATCAACAGTACGCATGCGAGTGTGGTCCATCTATTGTTTGATTCAGAAGTGAACCTTTTGTAATCGAGAGTTTATCGAGAAAAAGGTTTGCAAAGGAGGTGGAATAGAACATCTATTATTGTGAGTACAATTTCTAGAAGACATTAAGGTTTTGGAGAAGATTATATACAAACATGGAATCCAGATTAACAGTACACTGGGAGGTTTCTTTCACTGCTGAAAACTAAAGGAAGAAAGAACCGGGGGGGGGGGGGGGGAGAGAGAACAAATCAAAAGACAAAACCAAAAAAACTATCTTCACTCACATATTGTAAAGTTGACAGCAGTGAGCGAATGTTGCCTTCCTTCCCATTTGACCACTTTTGTATTTTAGCATCTGAGACCTGCATCAAATTAAGTAGTACACCTATTACATCCTGCCCGAATTGAAAGCGAAATTGTAATGGACGATATACATATAATTCTATATTACTTGGAAGTCATCGTGATCCTCGCCAGTTTGAGACAGTTTGTTCAGTTCTTCAGATAATTCTTTTACCTGTTCAAAAGCCCAAGTCACCAGCAGATATAATTGTATAAAGAGAGAGATATATGTAATGCTCTTACCCTTCTAAGGGCAGCAATACATTGTGAAACATAAAATTTTTGTTCCTTATTATTAATAAACCTACGTGCGGACATGTAACCAGCAAAGGGATGTATGTGTATTAATTAAAGAATTCTGCACAATCAAACTACTTTGGATGACAGATTAAACAGCACCCATCTAGAGCAATTGAGCAAACAGTTGCGAGGGAAAATCATATGAAACAACTACAAAGAGAGGAATCACAAACCAGGAAGTTCCCTTGGAAGGAGTCGTCCATATTTCCAATTGTAGTCTCAGAACCATCAGGAGTTGATGCTGACAAAAAGACATGGATTTATCGTATACTGTATCTTTTATCAATCATTAAGTATTAACAAATCCATATTTCTCATCTGATAGAAAATTAGAAGAACTAACCACTACTTGATGACCTATCTTTCTGTCCAGAAGAACTATCACTAAATATATGGACGGTGGTGTCTATGCCAGAATGTTGTTTTTCCAATGGTTTGAAACATTCATCTGCCTGAGAAAATTACAAGATAAAATATAAGATTAATTTGCATCCAGAAAATATCAAAGTGTTTGTACTTTGTACCGTTCATGTCTGGTTGGGTGAGCTGATTTCATTCTAAGTTTGAGTACCTTGACAGAAATATTTGTTGAGGTCATCTTCTTGTCCACATTAGGCATATCCATATTTTCATTTGTTCTCTTTGTGCTCACACTTTCCACCTTCTCTGCTCTAAAAGAGCCAGCACCTTTCAATGTCGAACTCGGATTTCGAGTTTCAACATTAATTATGGGCTTTGAGGGAGCTTCTTGGTTAAATATTTTTACAAATTCTTTGACCCTTCCCTTAATTTTGTTTCTCCCAGGATTGTCTCTTGTATTTACGGACGAACCTTGGAAGCTAGCTTTATCCACTTCTGCACCATTCAAAATATTTCTTTGTCCATCCTTCTGCTTCACACTTTTATGGACATTAACATTTCCAGTTGATTTTTTGGTGGTTTTCACCATGCTTTCTTTCCTTCCAACCTCTCCTGGTATCTCGTCCTTGCCTATATATGAAAAAATGGGTTTACTGTAAGCAACATTACAGAGGTATCAATACATAAATTTGAAACATGGATTACCTTGTTCATCATTGTTATTAGAGAGCAGAGAGTGTAGAGTTTTCAACGCAGGCTTGCAAGCTTCTTTTGTCACGACAGAAATTTCTTCCTCTGTTTTCCCGCATAAACCTATATCAGGCAGGGAATGAGGATTCGTTTCTTCTCTTGTATTGCACAAAACGGTATTCCCAGGAATATCTTTGGCGGTCGTTTGAAGGCTGTTGAGGGGTTCTGATTCACGTTTGGCAAGAACTGCTTCCCCATCAGTTTGGCAAGGTTCTAATTTTTCTTGAGTGCTTGTATCAAGAAGTGATTCATTGCCTTGCTTCTTGCATTTCACTCCACAGGACACAGCATTTGCTGATGCACTATTGTTAAGGGAGGGAAACTCAGTACCACTGAGAGTTGATGTAGTTGATTTAATCATCAAACTCTCATCTCCAACCTTTCCATTACAGCTCCAGCTTCTCTTAATATTCTTTTCTTTTAGTCTTGAACTGTTCCCACCTCTAAGAGGCATCATTAGTGGCACTCCTTTGCTTGCCCATTTGTATATTGAGAAATGAAATTGGCCACTATTGGTTGGAACATCAGAACTATTCAAATCCTTCTTTAAGTTTCCTTCTGCATTTGTTTTATCAGATTTGGTCACTTTCGCTGGCTCCTCACTGCTTAGAGAAAATTTATGGGATAAAGGGCTCTGGCGATAAGATGGCCAAACGTTGTTTCTGCACTCGTCCTGACCTTGGATTGCTGGGCTTGAAAATCTAGACATAGAAGTACTAGGTGAATACGGAGAGCTTATCCCATTTGAAGCACCATCCTTTTTTCTAGATGGGCTACCAGTGACAGAAGCCATTGCCGGAAAGTCCATCCCTTTGACCAATTTGGAAGAAAGGCTGGCAAAATTAAAAAAACAGTTGGAAGTAAGGAGTTGAAAAATGCATAGCAATCAGAAAATAGAAAATGTATATAAATTCACAGCCAGCACAAAATTGAAGGGAAAATAAAAAAATAAAAACTCTAACTCAAATCTAACAAGACCTTAATGGCTTAGTACCAACTACTTGGGGTTGGCTACACAAATCCTCTTTCGTAGTCAGCATATAATAGATATATATACACACACACACATAGATAGATAGATAGATAATGATTTAGGATCAAATGATACAAGTTCTGACACAAATTTTCATAATTTTTTCTGGGAGTTATATTTAATAAAACTCTCTGTTGGATTAAATACCCTTCTCATTCATTTCAAATATCGTTTTTTGATCGGACACCAATAGGTATTCAATCAATAAACTCAAATTTCTAATCAATAAAAAGTTTAACATTTATGGACAAAGTAACTCTTAATCTCGTTCGATTTGATATTTTAGAAACATAATACGTATGGGAGGAATACATAGAATTTCACAAAATATAAAACTATTGCAAAAAAGTTAATAAAATTTGTGTCAAAAGTTGTGTTCATAGAACATACCCAATATAAAATTGCTACTTTTCATCTAAAGAAACTCTGTGATTTGTGCATTAGATGCATGTGAAAGCAACAAAACAACATGAACAAAGATTGATTCATCAACATTGAACCATAATTTGTCACCACTAAAATGGATCAATATTCAGAAAGCAGTATAAATTGAAAACCTGAATTGAGGGGGCAGTGAAGATGGACTGCCTAAAAACTCGGCTCTGGGCGGCAACGGCCGAGCAGGGCTTAAAACCCTAGAACCCGGCGTCAAAGAGAAGGGATCCCGATGCTCACTTCTCCTCGGCGTCGAACTCAGAGACTCATCGCCTCTGAAAATGTCATCGAAGAAGTCCTGACTAGGAAGTATCCGACGATTCGCAGTTTCCTCGCCAAAAACCGGCCTCTCGATTAACCCAGACCACCGTCTGCTATACGACAGCGTTTCCTCCTCTTCCCCTCTCAACGCATTCGAACCCGTCGTTTCACTGAAACTGCATCGCACTTCGTTCATCGACAACCGCCTCGGCGGTCCACCGAAAACGTCGTGAAAATCGACATCGGAACTGGTTAATGGGGTCTTGGATGAAGGATTTGAACTGATTAACGATCTCTGAGGAATAATTCCCAATTGAACTTTCTCTCTGTGAACAAATCTTTCCATAGTAATCAATTCTACTGACATCGAAAATTCAAACAAAAAATTGGCGGGAAATTTCGTTCAATTTTTCAAAAAAAACCCACCAAAATATTTGGGTTTCTTGATTCTTGAATAAGTTCAGAGAGAGAGAGGGTTGCAGGATTTTGAGCATTATTATAGTTTCAGAGCAAGTTGTACGTGTTGACAAAAACAGAGAAAGAAAAGAGAGAAAAATTTTTTAAAAAAGAAAATTGCAGAAGAAGACAGAGGGAGTGGGGTTAGGTTCAGTGGGTAAGTGCGAATTTAAGCCACAAGCTTGTGGTGAGAATCCATGGCGTGTAGATAAGAAGAAATTCCTAACGACAGCGGAAGTTATTAGGCAATTTAACAAAATCGCGGGTTTTATACTAATTTCTCTTGGCGACCGTTGCTCGAAATATTTGTGGGAACGACGCCATGGTGGCAAGTTTTGGGCTTATATACAAAACCCAGTTACGATGATAGGTTGTCGTTGACATAGGCTCTGTCACATAGCGGGAAAAAAATAATAATTTAATTTATTCAGCTCTTGGTTGATAAAAATGTTCATTCGGATTTGTTAATTATAAGATAATAAAATTGCCTATGACCTGTTAGATCATTTATACCTCAAGTTCGGATTTGCTGTTGGTGTAGCAAACATCAACATGTGTTGATGTCATACCACCGCGATACCATCATTAAAATGAATGGCTGCAGTTACATATTATATTATACTTGCATCCCTAATTCATAGCTACACGATCATATATTTTGATGACGTGTAGTGCATCCGTGTGACATCAACATATGTTGATTTTTATAATATGAGCAGTGGATTCAGATTCATATTTTAGGGAGGAGATTTTGGATTCAAATGTGTGAAGACGAATATATCAATGCTCATTTATTAATATTGAGAGAGGTTTGAAAGAGTATAGATAGGTTTATATTGTTTGATGGAAAAAAAATACGTTTAAACTTTATTTTTATTAATTTATTAAGCCAAATTTGAGTAAAGTATTATTGATTTGATAAATTAATTAATATTTTAATTAATCAAAATTTTCAAACTCGATCGAAAATTTATTTGAGTTCGCTTATTTATCTACTCGATAAATTAATTAATATTTTTCTAATCAAATTATTCAAACTGATAGATCAAAAGCTTGTTTGAATTTGCTCCTAAGAGTTTGATTCAAATTTTAATTTTACACTAGTTACTTACTATGCTCAACTCAACTCCTTTATAATTCTAATTAAAATCTTGTTAATGGGCTTTAGTTCATTATAATGTAAGGAAAATTACAAATTGACCCATGTACTATCATGAAAAAACGCTTTGCATTTCTGAACCATCAATTGTGATATATTGATCTCATGTACTATCAATTTGTGACAGATTGCACCTTCCTGACAACCAATTGGATATCTGTTTAATAAAAAAGTGACGCGCATTCATACATTCACTTATTGTTAGTGGAAAATATATTCACGTATATGTACTTGATTTTCTGTTTGTTAAATAGATGTTTAATTAGCTGACAGAATGGTACAATCTGTTGCAAATTGATAGTACAGAAAGTCAATGTGTCACAATTAATAATTCATAGATATAAAGTGTTTTTGTTCGGTAGTACAGAGGGTCAATTTATAATTTTTCCAATAATGTAATGATAAACTAAATACAAAATAATAATAAGATAAGGTGTCAAAAAGAGCAAAAGTGGGGAGGTCCAGGCCCGATGGCTAAGGAGTAAAGAGTGGTGTCTTGGTCCACCCCTAGGATTTGTCATTTGCGGGGCGCTTGCTCTTACTAGTTTGTGGCCTTAATCGATTTTCTTTTCAATTTGTTTGAAAAAAGTTATTGGTAGGGAAAAGAGCAGAAGAATGCTACGGCTTTGAATTATTCTAGAACGTAATTGTCTTGCCTCGTTGGAACTCTTCACCTTTCAATAGGACAATTAATTTTTGTTTTTTATTTTTTATTTTCCACTCCTGTCTCAATGCTAAGTGGGACCAATTAGTAGATAAGTTCATATCCCTTCTCTCTTAGAAAAGGTGAATGCAGAAACAATTATTTGTTTATTTATTGAACCTAAATGGCTAAGTATGATCTACTAACTTTACTCCAAGAGACTCGTCAAAAAAATTCAACATTAGGAGAAGGACATCCTACCATAAGGTCATCACAAGAAATAAGCGGGGCTGGTCTTGAAATTTTGGATGCCCTAAGCGAGCTCTTAAAATATTGTCCCTATTATATATTGATAAAAAAAATTTGCATGTAAAATTTTAGTTCTTGAACTTTAATTTCTCATAAGCTAAAAGCTACAATAACCAATTCATAAAGTGGATTTTTAATAGGCTCGTCCCGAACCTCCTATCACAAACTTTGAGTAAGGTGCACCTTACACAACTTTACGTAAAGTGATCTCTATAGGGCCCAATGCAGAGTGCATTTTAAAAAATTGACCGTTGAATTATATGAACTGGTTATGAATTTTATGTTCGCCAAAAATCATAGTGATCCAACGGTCAATTTATGAAAAATATTAGAGTGAAAATTTGTGACTTTCTTGTTCTTTAAAAATATCAAATTTGATTACAACCCTTGAATATAATTATATTAAAATAATTATAATTCAACTATATTTTCCATAAATGTGTAAAACAAGCATAGAATAATGCTACCAAGAAATTAACAAAAATAATATTCTCAAGGAAAATGCAACAACAAAAAATAGAAACTAAATAGTAGAACATAACCGAGTAATTCGACCAATATATCATTATCTCCGTCAATTACTAAAACATAACTCACTTTTTCTTTTTTTGCATTCCAAAAGGATAAAAATAAAAAATAAAAAATAAAAACTTTATACATGCCAAGAGACATATAAACATAAATGTAAAAATATTGTTTATTTTTTTATCTAATTACCTGAAAATCAAAAAATTCATACCTATAGGCCAAGTATCACCTAAATTCCTCTAAGTTATAATCCTATAATGAAACCATGTTTCCATTCCAAGATTTCACATTTATCTTGGGTCATACACTCAGAAAAAACAAAGAAAAGTTGTTACAAATTGATCCCCAAACTGCTACACATTTTTATATTTTCATTTTTCTAAGTAGTATATGTAGTATATATTTAGGGAAAATGATCAAAAGGACCCTAAATATGATCTTATTTATCAAGTAGTCCAATGAATAAGATTCTATACCAATTGTCCCCTACAGGTCAAATTTAAAGTCAACTTGTACCTTAAATTATCTATCATACCCCCAATCCTTATTTTAAGTAAGTTGTTTATTTTATCCATATTGAATTCTTATTTTAAGCAAGTTGTTTATTTTATCCATATTGATGAATGTTTTTTCTTTGAATTATATGCTGAATTTGATTTGGATATGGTAAGTTTTTTTTTTTTTAATTTGAATTGTATAATTTGAATTGAATCATTATTTTAAGCAAGTTGTTTATTTATTTATTTTATTTTTTGATAAGCAAACATATGGTGCAATGGTAAGTTGTTTATTTTATCTATATTAATGGATGTTTTTTATTTGTATTATATGCTGAATTTGATTTGGATATGATACTTTTTTTTTTTAATTTGAATTGTGATTTTAGATATTCTGGATTTACCAAAACCAGGTTATCAACTTCACTTCCACCACCACCGCCGTCCCACCGCCGTCATGTATACATGTATAATGTATACACGAATTTGAATTACGCATGTATACATGTATCAACATTTTTCTGGACATCCCAAATAATGAACACTTATGCACGTCTACACGTGTACACTTGGAGCTCACACGAATACATATTCATGTATATATACATGTTTTATACTTGCTAGGGACACATAACTTATTAATGTAATGATATGAGTATATGTATACACTTTTAGGGAAGCCATACCCCTGTTCACTGGTTCATGTATATTTTGATTATTTTCTTTGCATGATTTATGGAATGCAAAATTGGAGACATCAAAATTTTCACAACACTTGGTTCATTTTGTGATCTCCAGGAATCGTGTAATTTTGCGCATGAATACATGTATCAGCATTTTTCACATTCCATAAAAGAAGAATCTAGATGGTTACTAGTATGAGCGTGTATACATGTATAGATATGAAGACACGTTGATAGATGCACGGCTAATATGAAAGAAAATTTCTAATTCAATTGATAATTTTTTTGCATAAATCATTACATAAAATCATCACCGTATATTCGTGTATGCATATACAAAAGAAATTAACCAAATTTTGTTGCATATGGTGATGCTGTATATTGTGTAGTTTTCAAAATATTTGTGCTCTGCACTTCAACATCTCCACTGTCCCTCTCCCCATCTAATGATCAAAATTTGCTCTCCTCCCAAGTAGTATCTCAATCTAAAACAAGAATATTCAGCAAATGTCAAAATCCTCTTATGGTGAGGTCAAAGAAACAATCTACTATTCCATAGTTATTTAAAAATTCCAGTCCAAACAACCACATTTTTTTAAATAATAAAAAAAAAAAAACATAATAAAAAATTAGGTATACATGACCCTCTGAAAAATCCCACACCACCCAATCTCTCACTTCAATCCAAACAAACCAACAAATAAAAAAGTGTCATGTATACGTGACTATTCTAAAAATCCGAAACCACCCATGTCCTCAATACAGACCAAATAGTCCAAAAGAATAAATACAAGTATACATGTCCTTGCTATCAATCCGAACAGTCCCAACAAATGAAAAATACGGATATACAAGTATACATGATTCTTTGAAAAAACCTACACCACCCAAACTCCTACTTCAATCCATACAAGCCAACAAATGAAAAATAGTCATGTATACATTGCTCTCCTAAAAATTAGAAATCACCCATGTCCTCAATTAATACCAAATAGTCCAAAAGAAAAAAATAGAGGTATACATGTCATTCCTATCAACCCAAACCCAACAAAGAGTATTCTAAAAACCCAAACCACCCAAGTCCCCACTTCAACCCAATTAATCAAAACAACACAAAAGAGTCGTGTATACATAAGACTTCAATTTTCATTGGTAATTTCAGACAAATCAATCACTAAAACAGTAATTCAATTTTCAAAATACCAAAAAAAACCCAACATCAGCAAGGAAATGAATCCAATCACCATGACCATACCTACGCATACATGATACATGACATTGCCATATCAAAAACCCAAACTTTTCAAAAATCGTATGATAAAAAATTGGATTTTATACCATTCATATTTTTCACCATAATCGAAACCTTAGATCCACCATAATCGGAATTGCAATACAAACTGATGCCCATAAATCTATATGTATACATGTTTCAAACAAAAACCACATTGTTTGGTATGTATACATGTCGGACATTAGAGAAAAAAATGAAGAAAAAAAAAATCTACCTCCATGAACGAACACACATACCCCATCTACAAATGTTAAAACCCAAACAAATGTTAAAAAAAATTGAAACTTATTGGTTTTCATCGTGCTCGCCGTCCTTCTATTGGTTGCCATACCGGACAAGATAATCGGCAACGCAATGGGTATCCTCGGTCGATATCAGCACAATGCAAAACCCTCTCCCCAATCTGTTTCATTGAATGTGGACATTGAGTTGACAAAAGTTCTGAGATATACGCCGTGTTTGGAGGAAACCCATAGATGTGCTTCATCTGCGCCAAAATATGGAAACTGATACAAGGGTATTTCTGACTATTATTTTCCAATTATGCACGATCATGTATCAGCAAAACTCCCAGGGACCTATTGGAATAGGCCTTTTATTGGTGGGTTATATATATATAACACATATCCCATCTTATACAATTATGTACATACCCCATCTCTATTTATTTTAATTTATTTGTGGGTTTTATATATGTATATATATATGGGGATGTAGGGACCTTTTATTGGATGTTATTTTGCATTAATTATTACTTAAAAAACTATTATTTATTTTACATTAATTAATTTTCAAAAAATAAACTCGATTAGTGACTATTTTTTAAAAAGATGTGAAAAGTCAAATTCAGAATCTTCTCTTTCTTAAGATTTATTTTATTTGTGAATTTGATTTTAATATCCTTTTACTTAACACTACGACTTTTTATTTGTGAATTTGATTTTATAATATCCTTTTACTTAACACTACGCCTTATAAAGTGGAGATTTCAGGATCGAGTCTTGGCACTTTAATTATAATGATGGATGAGATTTGCCAATAATTTTGTTCATTCATAGAGATTAGTTTGGATCAAATCTTAATAATTACTCATCAATAGTCCTGTGCTATTTCTAGAGAGGGATATTGTATTTGAGCCCAAATAACATAAGTTGTTTGCTTATGTAAAAAAGAAAAAGAAAAATAAAACATAAGAAAAAATGTTTGTTTATCGGACATTTTATGTTTATAATCCTAAATTTTCAGAATATTATGGGAACGAATTCGATCCAAAGATAATTACATAATTTTTTTTTACCAAAATACCCCTATGTAGATTAAATAATAACCATTTTACCAAGAAAACGATCAAAAGTCTTTTTTTTTTTTCAAAAAGTTTATTTAACAATCCACAATATTGCACTAAATTACTAATTTAATATATAATTCACAATTCCAAAAAAATAAACAGAACCTCCAATTTAACAAAAGATCTCCAATTCCCAAATTAACACGGAATTCCCAATTAAGAATCTCCAAACTTTAACTCCAAACCTATCATTAAGGGGGACATGGAATGAAAGATATTAAATATTGATTTGACATGTTAGAAATTGAGAATTACGTGTAAAACCGGAAATTCAGTGTAAAATTGAGAATTATGCGAAAATTAAAAGTTAAAATCAAATTTTGACCATTTGCATGATATCTTGGTCTAAAAAAATTAATAATAAGTTCATGTTCATAATTATTTTTGAATGGAATTCGTTGACGTAATATTCTGAGAATTTAATATTATTGACTTAATTCAGATATTTCATGTTCTTGTGATTAAACTCCCAAAAATAAACAAAAATAAAAAATAAAAAGACGTTGCTCATGTCTATGAGCTGTCAGCCACGTCACATTGTCTCGTGCTAACTTGCGATTCCGTCCAGCCAAGTTACAAGTGTACATAGATTAACACGACACGTGTCATGACAAAATTCATACGGAGTTCACACGTAGCGAAGGAAAAGATTACTGGCCGTACAGATGTTGCTTGATAAGCCCTCAACCCAGGAATCTCAGCCGTTCATCTTTGAACATAGCAGTCATATATACAAGTGTAGTGAGAGAAAATACAAACCCTCCGCGTTTATCCGACCTGGACTTCCACCTCACTGCTAACGCCATGAGCACACAGGTCTCTCTCTCTCTCTCTCCAACTTGGATATTTCACAATCTTTGTTTGCTTGCCAATGTTGGCTTTACACTGTTTTACAATTAGGGTTTGGATTTGTCTGTGTTTCTGTTTTGATGATGCTTGGATTAATTCTAAATTAAACTGGTTTTTGTGTTCGTCTTCTTCCTAAGCTTAATTTCTAGGTCATGTTTCAATTGAACTTAACTTAAAAATATATGTGGTCATAAGATGAACTGGTTCTGTTTGGTTCTGATCTCTTTCGTCACACCTTAATTTGTAAATTGAACCTAGCTTGTACTGTGAACTATGTGCAGTCTTTCAATTGCAAGATAATTTTGTCAGGACGACGCTTTTTGAGGTTCTGCTGCAGTTAATTAGGATCGTTGGTTCGGATTAGGACCTGGTTAGAACCATCCTCTGTTTGGTATTAGAATTTGTACATGGTGAATTGATAAATAAGAGGGAAAAAACCAAAAAATAGAGCTGTTATATATATATATATGTCCATTCGTAGATGAACAGTGTGTACGATGGGATGGGTTTGGTGTTTGGATACATTGAAACCCACCCAAGTACACCAAAACTTGACTTGGTTAATTAATGAATTAAAAAATAAAATTTGAGTGTGGCTCATTTATCTTATGAGCAAATTTTTTATCAGAGTTTATATCGAATTAAGCTTGAGGAGTTTGATTATTTGAAGTATTAAATGAGCTTATTGAGTTGAGTAGTACTTCACTCAGAGTTTGGCTTGACAAAATAATAAATTCAAAAATCAAACTTGAGTTTGGTCCATTTATATTAGGAGCAAGCTCGAACGAGCTCTTTATCGAACTAATCTCGAGTAGCTTGGTTTGTTTTACAGCCCTAGCTCATACTTTAAAATTATGTTTTAAATTTTGAGTGATGAGTGGGAAAACAAATTTACTATGAAAACAATCTAGTTTTAGATACTTTCAATATCTGTTGATTGGAATAGATTGTGTAAATTTCAATATATAAATAATGTTTCGAAAATTAAGGCCATTCCAATTATCACAAAATTTATTAGGTTAAATCAAACTGTAAATAGAAATATTCTTCCAGAGTCTTGTAAAGAAATGGAGATTGATAGAAAATAGTGGGAACGGAATAAGTTCGGCCAACAAACCAAAATTAGGATATGCATTCGGTGTAGGAGTGGCTACTATACTTCCTCGCAGACTAAACCATGGTATCTGGATTGGGAAACAGAAAGAAGTGTGATTCCAAAAATGCAAAAAAAGAGTTTGAAGGTCATTTTTAGAGGAGAATCTAATGAGAGACAATGTTGATGATCAAATGAACAGGAAGCATTTGGAAACATTAGAAGAATCTCAATAGTGAAGAATGATATAAAAGGATTGGAAATATTGTTTTTTGACAGTTCCCTAAGCATTTCCCATTGGAAAGTATTTCACATCTCAAAAGTTTTGAAAAGTATCGTAAGCCTTTGTTTGGATCTCAGAAAGAATGCAGAAAATGAAAGGGAGAAGCTAAAAAATGCTAAAGATGGGAATCTATTTTTAGCATTTTTCTTTTCCTTTTCCTTGTGCTTTTTGAGATCCAATTAGAGCCTAAAGGTTTCTTGGAAAATAGAAATGGGCACCCCATAAGTTTTGAATGAACTTTCACATGATTGGAGAAACAGGTTTTGTAGGAAAAGGGATTTAAACTTGGGAAGAAAGTTCATAAACTATGGAATGAAGAAATAAAGTTGTGTTACATCACAAGAAGTGATCATATATGACCTTCGCATGACTTCACCCCCTAAGGGATCACTTTCATGTCATATGATCACTGGTCGAATGTGGCTCAGTGCAACTGTTCTCTACAGTATGGTGGTTTAATAGCTTCCGCTCTGGATGTGAAATCCTAAAATTAAATAAATCAAACCAAATTATCCTTTACCGGAAAGCAAAAAATCTTTTTTTTCAACTTTCAGTCTGAAATGTTATCTTTCTGCTGACATGTCAAATTAGTGCATTCTGCTCCCAAGTATAAAAGCTCAATGTTACAACTTTTTATAATTGCGATTCATATAATCACATTACCTTGCTTGGTCTGCCTTTGTCTTTGTATGGCTGGAATGCGAAAATAAGTGTTGTCATTTGTTTTTTTTTTTAGCACTTGAAGCAGCTTAAATGTTTCTCATATTACAATCTCTGGCTGTTGAGGTATTAAAATATTCCTTGATTTGACGATGTCAGATCTTTTGTGGAATTTGAGACGGTATTCAAGAGTGTAGAGTAAATAGTTAAAATTACAGCGAATTGCATAGTCTATGTGCTACTGAACGATGGGGACTGGTGAAGAGAGTGTTCCTGCAAAGTCTTCTAAACCTACTGCTGCCTCGACTCAGGTTCTCTCTCTCTCTCTATATATATGTGTGTGTGTGTGTGTGTGTGTGTGTGTGTGTGTGTGTGTTACTCTACATTACACTCACACTTCTAATTTTATTTTAATTTTTATTATTCTCTGTTGTATTTACAGGAAACATCAACTAACCCTTCATATCCTGACTGGTCCACTTCTATGCAGGTTTATATGGCCTCTGGTTTTTTATTATGTTAATCCATTTTGTTTTTCTATTAAGTACTCTAATAATCCGCTGTATAGCTTATGCCTTCACTCCTTGAATAGGCATACTATGGGATGGGACCTACTCCACCTCCCTTTTTTACCTCACCTGCTGCATCCCCAACTCCCCATCCCTACATGTGGGGAGGTCAGGTGATTATATCTAACATATGAGATAATATAGCTTGTTGACTTGTGATATTAGATGAGTGTTTGATGGTTTCAGGAAGAATAAAATCTTAGTTTCCTTTACTGGCATTTTTTCAGCATCCCATGATGCCACCATATGGAACTCCACTTCCATACCCAGCTGTCTATCCTCATGGGGGTTTTTATGCTCATCCGAACATGGTAATCCTAACCTCTTATTAATCATTTTGAATTTGGTTTTGTACTTGCCTCACATAAAAAGTTTACCAAGATTCCCTTTTTTTTTTTCTTTATGAAAATTTATAGGAGGATATTATTTTATGCACTAACTTTTTTGAAAAAGCTATTCTGCAAAGAAAAAAAAAGAAGAAGCTGTTGTTAAACATCCAAAGTTGGAAACTCCTTTATACCTATGGGAAGAGGCTCCATATCCCAATCAATTACGATGCATTTTTATTTTTGTTCTCTATAGGCTCAGGGTGTGGCATTGACAAATACAGAGATGGGAGGAAAGGCCCCTGATGGAAAAGACCCCACGTCAATGAAAAAATCTAAGGGAACCTCTGGAAATACAGGGTTGATAGGTGGAAAATCTAGGGAAAGCAGGAAAGCAGCGTCAGGTTCAGGAACTGATGGTGATTCAGAAAGGTGTGCTAACTAAAGGTCCATATATGCTTCATAAAATTCTGCCAGGAATATTTGAAATTTCCACATCACTGACCATTGAACATCCATTCTATTCTTTATTGTACAATTGCCTTTAAGCAGTGCTGAAAGTGGAAGTGAGGGCTCATCAGATGCAAGTGGTGAGAATGCTAGCCAACAAGTATGTGTCCCTGCATCCCCCTCTCTCTTCTTATAAATCTCTATTTGGTACTCTATTTGGTACATTATTTCAGTTTTAAAGAACCAATTTAAAGACTCAAGATTCTGCTAGGTATTTGTTTTCTTCCCGCCCCATAGACCTAATAAAAAATCCGATTCTTTTCTAAGTCAGTTGAGCTGATCTGTGGCTCATCAAGTTGAAAATTAGTAGGAGTGGGCATGTGGTAACTCAAAGGTTTGCTAATTGCTCATCTTCAGGCATCTTTTGCAAGTAAAAAGAAAAGCTTCAACCAGATGCTCGCAGATGGTAATTTTCTCCTCTTGAAGCATGTTGGTACTCGCTTTGTTTCATTAGTTATATTAGTTTCAAAGCTTCAATATTTTCCTAAGCAGCAAATGTGAAGTCTAATAACACTGCTCAATAGCAAATGTAAAGAGTAATAACACAGCTTAATACAATGGCGGGAACCTTTCAGCTTCAGTTCCAGGAAAGCCTGTGGTACCTGTTCCTACAAGCAATTTGAATATTGGGATGGACCTTTGGAATGGATCACCTGGTGGAGTTGCACCCACGAAGACGAAACCTAATGCATCACAAGTGGCTCCAGCTGCAATGGTTGGACATGAAGGCGTATTACAGGATCACCAATGGATTCAAGTATGAAATTTTTTGAAATCAAGCACTGGTTCCTAGTTTTTCTTTATCCTTGTTTAATACTTTATGCACTTGCCCACAAAAGGCTACTCATGTTTCACTTCAATATTTATGCTTTGTTTCAGCCTCTTATACATATTTTTTTCCTTATGATTTAAAATACTTGCTTTGACAGGATGAACGTGAACTAAAACGGCAAAGGAGAAAGCAATCGAATAGGGAGTCAGCAAGGAGGTCAAGATTGCGCAAGCAGGTTGGAGCATATTCTTAATAGTGTCTGGGCCACAGTTCCTCCTTTCATATAAGTTTTATTTATTTATAGTTATTATTTTATCTTTCTAGTTTCTGCTTGTTCATGTTAACCCGAAATTATCATGCTCTTCTATTAACTAAATCACCATTCACCAGTGAGGCAACATTTAGTCAAGGTCAAGGTTTGCTGTTGTCATGAATTAATGAAAATACAGGTGCAAGAAAAGGTACCAGATGATATTTTGAAGATCACACTCTTATATCCATCAAATATCAACTTTTGTTTTAACCAAATTTTAGTAGTGAGCCAAAAGCCATTGTTATACAATCTACAGTACCCTAACAAAGTGACCTCATTTAGCTAATGGTGATATCAATGTCTTCTTTGATGATGTGGTGCAGAATTCCAGCCAAAATGCATAAAGAGAAACATATGGAGAAAGCTAGAATGTTATGGCTTCTTCACCATATCAGCCTCACATCTTGTGCCACATGAGGGATAGCACGAATCTAGGACATGATGAGAAAATAGTTGTTTAATATGGTTTGGTAATGTGGTACAAAAACCAAGGGCTTCATTGATTCAAGTTGAAGGCACAATAACCCATGATCTAAAGGACATAATAACCCATGATCTAAACAAATTATGCAGTAGGTGGAGCTGGATGGCAAAAGTGATTTTGTGCAGCTGTCCCCACATAGTTGGGAAATGACGCTTCACTAAATTTAAGTTTTCTTCTTCCGCATGTAGAAAAGGAATAAATAAATCAATCAAATTCTGGGAGGCATCATGAAGTGCTTCTTTAGGAGTTAAAGTTCCATTTGTCCAGGACCAAGGTCGGTCAAATCGTCTGCAGGAAAAACTCTTTGATCTCCTATCAGAAAAATTCCCAATTCTCCCTTTGGGGCTTCAACTCTCACATAAAGTTCTTGTTTCGACAATTCAAAAGTAGGATAAGGTTTTTTACTAATGAATCAATATTCAAAATCATTCCATTCGGGATTCCTTACTCTATCAAAGCATCCCTTAGGTTCTTTAAATTCCGTGCGTGGCGTAGCTCCCGAGATCAATGCAGTCAATTATGTTTCTCCTAGAAGTTGATTAGCTACCTCTCATTTTGTTCTAGGATTCTTCCTATTTGTAGGTCATTTGTGGCATGCGGGAAGGGCTTAACATACCCTGATATAATACTTTTCAGATTAAACTTATAGGTCAATAGGAGTCTCCCTCCATTTCAAATTAGTCATATTTTCTAATAAGAAATAGGATATATTTAATTTGGGAAACTCCTAAGAGTTGTGTAGCTCTTAGAGAAATAAAATAGTACGCCCCCCTCAGTGGGGCGATGGGAGGATTTATTGACATTAATACTGTTGAATGAATTGCCTATTTGAGAATTGACCTCTTTCCATCTGATGATACTACTTTTGAAGGCTCCCCAGCTCTGTGTAGGGCTTAGATGGAGCCATTGAAATCCATGCGACCTTTGTGGATGGCTGATATGATTCGATGATGTGCTATCAACTACTGTACTCCAGCATGCAGTCCTTTTCAAATCCATGGATTGCTTTCATGTACCTCTGAAAGTATACTCTTAGAATCAACTAAGATTGTCGATGCACTACTACCATAGTAGAATCAAGAAAGAGCTCTTAGTCTGTCAATTCTTAACATGTTTGGACCTGGTAAGTTTCCTTGTGTAGAGTCAAATTAAGCCACAGGCTCCACTCCTGGCGATGCCTTTCTGTCATTTTCTTAAAGTTTCAGCTTGTGAGTTGTGACCATACTACCCCGGAACCCAAAAACTTTGATTTCTCATAAGGTGTCAGCAGAGTCCTAAAAGCAACATCGGTTGATCCCTGGTCAGCATCGTTTTGGTTGAGACTAGGATGGTAGCGGATCATCTTCGAGCCCCCAATTTTTGTTCCCTTGGTAGTTTTTCTTTGGCAATTGAACATGGGTACCACTAGGGTCCAGAAGTGACCAATAATAATTTATCTAAACAGAATTGAGAGTATGTAGATTATACAAATTGTTTTCTGGCCAAACTAGGATGTTGATTACAATAAAGTAATTGAAGGGTTTATCTGGTAGGTCAAAGACCTTATGGTCCCGAAAGTCCCATTCTGCCGCGATTTATATTGTGACATCAGTTAAAATTCAATACAAGTATGATTTGTTGATGTCAATCAGAATTTCTTCTTTTATATCTTGAAGTTTGATTTCTAGAAGCTTGCATACCTGTTTTGACTTTATTCCACTTGTTTAAATCATATCTTGCATAATTTGTTTATCTATTTGTTATTCTTACCAGGCGGAATGTGGAGAACTACAAACAAAGGTGGAAAAGTTGAACAATGAGAATCGCACGCTGCGAGATGAGCTGCATCGGCTTTCTGAGGAATGCGAGAAGCTCACATCTGAAAATAATAACATTATGGTTTGCTATGATCTCTTTTAATTTTTATCTACCCTTTACCGGGTTTTCTTGGTTGATGATCATTTATACGTAAGCTTTCTTGTTATTGTCCCTATAGGTGCTCTTATAACTTGAATTTTTTTGTTCAACTTCCATTCTCATCCTACTTGATGGTTCATTGAGAACTGATTTGGCTATAACATTAAGAGGGATGGAGTATATATTTCAATTATAATGTACACTGAAATCCAAATTTTCATTTCTTGTTTTTATCCTATCTCAAGTCATCCCTGCATTGTGAGTGGGTCTGAGTTTACAACTTTCAAAATGTTAACCCATTACTAGATACCAATTTTGCTAAAGCTTTTTGGTAAAAGTGTAAACAATATCATTCTTATGCAGAATCTACACTGTTGGTGATGCTAAAGTGAATTGGACTTGTAAAACTGGTTCTGTCCCTGAAGTAGCAAAGTTGGGTTATTAAAAAGGTGTCACTTTAACAATAATACTTGTTCTGATAAATTTATCAGATGATAAAAATCATCAAAAGAAAGCAGCTGATCAGACCGCTGATTATGATCAATCCAAAAGCTGTTCCATCAAGGAACAACCCTTATGAAATCCTAGTCTGTCTATATCCTTTTAAGCTAAGGTGGATAAGCTCAATTAGCAATTGAAAGTGCTTGATAATCGGGTTGAAAGCTCTTCCTTTGTTGAAATCAAGTCTAGTGACTAATGACACTTACACTAACTGAAGTAGAAATCAAGTCTAGTGACTAATGACACTTATACTAATTGAAGTAGTTTTCTGATTGTACAGGAAGAGTTGACTCAGTTGTATGGACCTGACGCTATATCGAACCTTCAAGTTAACAACCACAACATGGTTCTCCATTCTGTAAATGGTGAGGACAACAGCCATGGACAAGATACTTCAACGGAAAACAACTCTAACTCTGTGTCTGGTCAGAATGGAAATTTCTTCAACTCTGAAGGCAAGCTTGACTCTTAGCTCTAATTGAACCAAAGCTCATTGTTTTCAGTTCTAATTTACAACCTATGAGGCTGTGACCCTTTCTTTTTTCCTTTTTAACTTCAATGTGTGTGTATGTACATAATATACTTTCCAGTGAGTCATACATCTCTGTACATTGTTGCAAGATAAATTTAACTGCAAAGGATAGATGTTCAGCCCATTCATTACCTTTTTATGTTTTTAACTTACTGTTACTCTCTCTCTTATTCTTAATTTCTATGGCGTGAATGGAAAGTTTCACTATACTTAATCTTGTGCAGTTCTCTCTCTCTGTGTGTTTGTGTGTGGCTCCTGATTCATTATTTCCATACAATCTGTTGTACTTTGAAACACGTACTAATTTGGTGACGAGTTTCCTTCCGATTGAATTTTCGGAGTTGGCCTAAAATGTTATGCTAGTTGGATTAACCGGTGGTAGTTTTGTTACTTGTTGCTACTCTTCTTATACCACTACCAGTTTAGACTCATTTTTTCAGTCCTCGAGCATAAGCTCTGCTGGTTGAGTCCACAGACATTATACCCAGAAATTACTGATTGTCTATGTCAAATAGATATGTTAACCTTGAATTAGACCAGAATAAGATCTGTGGAATTAGTATAGTAAGTAGTAAGACATAGGCCATTAGAGCATCTTCAATGCATCCTTAAAACCATCTCCAATGTATCCTTATAACTATCAGACATAGCCAAAATTTGGCTGAAACTTGCAAAAGGGATGATCCAATGCATCAGCAATACTACTCACTCAGGTCGGCAGTTTGACACTTTCCCATCCAAATTTCCAACTAACCAAACGGTTTAAAACTGAAAAATGGAAAATGCCATAGCTACTTGAAAACAATCACGTTTCCTGCCACACTCCGACGAGGTGAATCCTGTTTCCATCGTATTGTTTCTTTCATTCTTATCAGTCATCTAATGAAAAATCTCATATTGCAATATTTTTTCTCAAATTATTCGTAATAGAATTCAAACCTTGAAGATGAACGATACATATAAAAAAAAGGGGTGCTTGTTGGGATGGAGAAACTCTCGTCTCCTCACTTCTTCGAAGAAATATTCTGTTATAGAGAATTCTTCAGCATAGGTTTCCTCTTCATCACATGTGGTCATCCAGCTTGTACTTTATCAGATATCTTCACACGTGGGAGAATTTTCACATTTTTCGAGAGAATAAAGATTCATTGTCATCCTATATAGTCTTCCGGTTTCTATTTTATCATATACCTTTACATGTGAGAAAAATTTTGCATTTTTTAAGAAAATTTCATCTTTTTTATCTATCTCATGTGATCTTTCAGCTTTTACTTTATCAGATATCTTCACATATAAGAATTTTTTTTTCAATTCTTAAGAAAATTTTGTCTTTCTTCATTCCATTTCATCTTTTCACTTATTTTTTATTAAATTAAATTTTTAATTTTTAATTTTTTTCCAAAATTGAAATAATGTATCTTGGAAATGGAGGAATGATAAAAAATAGTTGACAAGGAAGAATGGAATTTGGGATAAAGGAATAAGTATTCATTTTATGAATTTGGAGGATCCCCCATTAGAGCCAACAAATGGAGGATGCCCCATTAAAGCATTGTAACTACCAAAAAAATGGATTTGGCTCTCCAAATTTGGCTTTTATTATTGGAGAGAGAGAGAGAGAGAATTTGAAAAGAAGCTTTGGCTCAGTGGTTCACGCGCTCTGGAAAGAAGTTCTGAATTTTATTTCTCATGTATGAAGTTTTTGACCCATTTATTGTCCGGTTTTCGTTAATAACTAACTACTAAATCTACTCATGTATTTCTTTAAAAAAAATAAATAATAAACAAAAAAGAGATAAAGGCTAAGTACTTATGCAGCCATCAACACCTTCAAAATCTAGGACTCCGATAATAGAGTGTAACCGGCGTATATGCTCCCAAGACAACCCCACACGCTATCAGGTGACAGGTGGGGTGTATATGACTGTAATCTCTCATTTCCCGCCAAGGTTATTAATCTCATCTTCTCTTCGTTGGCTTAATGATATTGAAAATTTATGGTTCATTCCAAATTAAAGTGGATGAGAGCACTAATGCTGGCTAAACCTCACTGTGAGATAGTGAAACTGGTTCACAGGCAATCTCTCACTTGAAATGGTTGGTTGTCCATCTTTCAGAAACACTGTAAAAATCATTCACTGAGCCTTGTTGGAATATATATCATCAGAGTCTCGATCTAATCAGCACATGCTTACATAAGTTATGATGTGTTTACGTAAGTTATGTAAGCATGAAGCGCATAAATAATTATGCGATTCATATTTTGAAAAACTGTTTGTTGGATTTGATAATGTACTTATGGATGTCTTGCATGCCAAAACTTATAGTGATCCAATATCAGAATTTCAAAATATAGGTACGAAGAACTGTGATCACTGAAAATCACCACATTTTTTTTGAGTGACATTTATGAAAAACCGACCATTAGATCACTGTGATTTTTGGTAGACATGACATGAATAAGCATAGTAGTATCTAATCCAACAAGCAATTTTTCAAAATATGTGTCCCATAATTATCTATGGCTTCATGTTTATACAAGCATATGCTGACCAGATCATTTATGTATATCACATACCCAAACACCAATTTAAGGATCCTTCCACTTAGAACCTAGATGGCCATAGATTGATCTTGAGAGGAAAAAGATCAATACAAAATTTTCCTTTTGAAGAACCACAACAAGAGATGAGATTAATAGGGTTATTATTATAGGACCTAGGCCCTGTTTGGATTAGCATTGTCTAAATTACTTTAGAAAAACTCTATTTACATATATCTGAGTTATGTCCAAATTATCACTTCACATATCAAAATTTTCATACTAGAAGTTATTGTGGCAAAAGTTAGGGAACCTACCAACCATCCTATCACCCCTCTAAGTCATCCAAAAGTGATTATCATCCCATCTTTTAAATGAAATAAAATTTTAAACTTCAAAAGTGATTTTAAGAAAAACTAATCCAAATGTGGCCTTACAAATGGCGATCAACTTGGCAGGGGTGTTGACATCTAGCCATGCCGATATCCTTCCATTGCATATTGGTTCCGAGAAGATGATGTAAACCAACTTGATCAAGTCTCATCTATCCGGCAGATATTTTGACCAAACCTTCTTGCCAATAATCATATGGGGAGTGGGGTGAAACAAACTTCACTAATCAACTCAATCTGTCCATTCATAACATAATAACTGGGCTATTGATGCATCATTAACTTCACAAGTTACATATCAAGAATCAACATGCCATTCAAGAATATATGCAATCAATAAGAGGAACTGTAGAATTATAAGACTTGTGACAGTACAATGTACAGTAAACACTTAATCAGAAAACAAAGAGAACACCACCTAAATAACATTTGTGGGTATTAGGGTATACATAATATAGTGCATTTGGTAACCAGTGAGAGGTGCTCAAATGAAAGTTCACCTAAAGTTCTTATGACAAACAGTTAACAAAATTTGTAAGCAAAAGCAAGAATGGGGTACTTAAAAAGATATTTTACATTGCTCCTCGAAAGTGAAATTGGATCAATCTACCTGTATCCAGTGAATATGCAAGAAGTGTTACTGCTGAGCCCAACTGTGGATCAGAGTGAGACCTTCCGTTCCATAGTTCCATTTCTACTGATCAGAACCATCCGGAAAGGATTCCAGTGCATGTGGCTTGCCATTAACATAGAACTCAAAAACTGCCTTCATTCTTGGAAGCTTATCTGGGTGGTAGTTTATGTGAACAATCACTGGCTTGATTTTTCTTAGTTTAGCATCTTTCCTTACAGTCTTGAAGAGGACCTTACTGTTCATAAAGAGATAGATATCCATAGTTCTCTTGGCAGCATAAAGCCCACTATACCCTGGATGCGAAGGGAAAAAGAGCTCCTCATTGAAAACTGCCTGGTCCCATGAATTTTCCCTAGAGAGCCGATCAGCCACACGATCCAACAGCTCAATTGAAGGAATTGTAGGCCTTATAAAAAAGAAACCAGAGTTATACACCCATATCCTCATTGTATGAGCATATCGAGCCCAACCCATGGCAGGTTCATCAAAGACATCATTATATCCATAAGCTGTCATATTGTTGTGACCATCACTCATGGACTCCACATCTGAATCCCGATAAAGATGATCAAATGGGTTCTGCAAGTACACTATATCAACATCTGAGAGAAGAACACTGTAACCCAGTTGCAAGAATTCCCTCAATATACGGAATTTCAATCCAGAGACGGCATGGTTACCTCCTGTTCTTGCAATCGAATCAATACCCTCATCAGGGTCTCTCTTGTACACTGGGACACCCTTTGATTTGCATAAATTTTCAATCTCATCGTCTAATGCTACAACCAGATAATTAGTTATACCCACTTTCTTGATACTGGTGAACCAGACCTCCAACATGCTCCTCACATTTGAATTTGCAAGTGCAACTATAAGTTCTTTCTTAACAGCTACTTCCTCCAAGGTCTTAGCCAATCTTGGATTCACAGACTCATCAGGAGAGACAGTTGGGTTAGTTGACAATCCCTTAACAGTACCAAAAGGACCAGCTTTTTTCTGTTCACCCAACCCCAATAACGGATTTTGTACACGATCATTTCCCAGTTTAGGTAGCTGTAGCTTTTCAGTTAGCTCTCTCACCAGCTTCTTCAACTCAGCATTCTTCTCTGATAATGCCACAATTTCTGACTTCAGCATGCCAACCCGTTCTGCTGATTCACATTGGGATGAGCCAATCTAACAAAAATGGCATAAAAATAAGAATCATTTAATTAACCATGACACAACCCTGATTTAAATCTGTGGTATTATCTAAAAACATGGACATCAAACAATAATAATTGACATAAAAGCCAATTGAACTAGAATCTTGGAAATAATGAGGAAAATTCTTAAAAGCAAACTGAGTCTAAATTTTTATATTCTTATATTTTAAGGTGCTTATAGTCTAAAAAATTTGAAGAACTCAACTGGAGTAAGCCAGATAGTTTAAATTAGGCTCAGTTCAGCAATTTTTTTTTATAAATTATTGGGGCCCTAATAATGAATATTTTAAGATTCCGATTTTCTTTTATTACCTTCTCTCAGCAACCAAAAGAGCCAATTTCCAGTGTAATTTCCAGAAATATCTCAATTCTAAAAAGCACCATTATTTTTCTCCAACACAAACTCACAAAACGAGTCTCAGATTCAAATTCAAACAAAAGATCAAAGTCAACACATCAATTTACGGAAAATTACCAACGAAAACATCAAATGTAAAGAAATCAAAAAACGAATTTAAGTACAGTACATTAACATTAAATTAAGGTCTCATCACACGCACAAAAACACAAATACAAGTATATAACCTTTGAAGGGCGAAAAAGATTCAAACCTTGAGACCTGATTTTGAGAATCGACGAGCTTGGATAGGCGGATCGGGATTGACCAATCCATGAGGAAACAAGAAGGCGAAGACGCATCCAAGAAGAACTCCGATCGCAATGGCTGCAACAATTCGAGATCCAAGAAGCGATGATTGAACATTGCTTCTCGTAAGTAATCCATCTCTACGACCCGCCATGGCTTCGCCTTTCTCAGCAATCACACAGAGAAACTTTCCTCTCAGGGCATGAAAGTAGGGTTTTGATTCATCTTCCAGAGCACGAAACTCTAAACTCTCCTTTTGTGTGAAGAATGGCGATTCTGAAATCCTAGATTAAGTTGCTTCTCTCTGTTCTCATGATCAAAAAGCAGAGAGAGAGAGAGAGAGAGAGAGAGAGAGAGAGTCTTCGTTGACGCGGGGATGTTACTTAATTCAGCAGTAGTAGAGATGAGAACAAAAATGTCAAACGTGTGGTTCTGTGTACAGTGTTGCCCCCAGTTAAAACCGAGGTGGGTAGTTGAGTCACAGAGCAAGCAGGGCTAAGGATGTAGGCGTACCAAATTTCTTTGTCACGTGTTGATGTTCGACTTCTACTGATTGTTAATATTCGGGATTACAGACAGTAAAGCACAAATCTTATTTCGAAAGTCTTATTAGGATGCATGATTTAGTTTGGTGCTAGCCATTAAAAAAAAAAAAAAAAAACGTTTCAGCCCCCTAATTTTTAACATGCTATTATCACATTTTTTTGTTTTGTTTTTTTTTTTTTTTTAAGATGCCAATATGCCACTGAGTTCCGGTCGAGGTTTTAAAATCGATCTTTTAACATTTATAAATATTGATTGTATGGATGGGATTTGTGAATAAACTTATCCTTCCACAGAATCTAAGCATTAGTGAAAATATGCTTAAAATATCTTTTATTATAAAGAAAAAAAATTGAAAAAAAATGAAGCATCAACCAATACCATGCATATGAAGGGTTTTAAAAAAACAACATCAACCTTCAAGTGCGCTGATGCACTCGCCAAAGATGGCTGCTTAGCTGTTAATGATCTTATTGTTTTTAATTTACCAATGTCTCGTATTTTTTTTTTATGCCAGAGTCGTATTCCTGATTAATTAATAAAAGTTGTATTAAAAAATAAAATTTATGTGATTTAACTTTCAAGTGCTTTTTGGAGGTGTTGGCTATTGTTATATTAGTATTAAAAGTTTAGATATATGAAAGCTTGCTAGCTTTGGTAAAATTTTTAGATAGTTATACATGTGAAATCAAATGCCATGTTTAATCAAAATGGAAAATTTTATCCAAAGGAAAAGGACAATCCTATTATGCAGCTCATGGACCCAATTAAATTTCCCCCAAGATCATGGACATCTTTGATCATGCCCAATTAAATTGGATGTAACAAAGTTATGGTAATTTCCACATTATATAAAATGTACAATTAAAAAAAACCTTAAAAAAATAACACTAATTGAAAAATATTTCATAGAAACGTATCCCACAAACACCATCTCTCGGCTAGAAAATCCTATGACTTCAGATCTGCCATGCAAGCATGCCTAATAAATTGGGTACAAAGTATTGCTCAATAAAAAATTAAAGGTCTAAACCTTCAAACCATTTGAATCAAGTAGTCTCTCTCCCAAAAGAATACAAAACGTGCAGGAAAGTCTTGGTATCTCTACTCTCAAGGAGAAGAAATGTCAAGGCATATTAGTGCAGTGTTTGAGATTGTAATTACAAAATAATTAGTAATGCTTGGCATTCAGCTGAGCACAGTTCATATTCATGCAACGGTAAATTTTGCTAGGATCACATGAAAACCCACAACCTCTTTCTTTTTGGGTAACGAGTAGAGAATCATTAAAGAACAAGTATTTACAAATCTGCAGTAGGAAAGTGCAACGGACCACAGATCACCATTTACCAAATGGTAGAAAAAAACTGCGGGCAGCTCAATGAATTCTAAGTCACATTTAGCAGCATCTGACACCCAATAAGATGCCAAGCAATCAGCTACATGAACTGATTCCTGATAACAAAAACGGGATTGCTTGCTACTTCAGTAAACTGACACGCAATGTCCAGACAGTCTCTAATCAGAGCCATGTTCTGTGGGGAAGACTTGTTTTCCTGCACAATGAGAATGCTGAAATGTTAGCAACCCTTTCTTTTTGATTTGATTATTTACTTGATTTTCACTAGAGGAGAGCCTGTCGAATGGCCCATTGTCCAGCAGAGGTATTAGTTATTATCCATGCACATGGGTAAGAGTAGATCTATGATTTTAAAGAAAAAAAAAGTCGCAGTTTTTCGAAGTAACATATTTCAAAAACCAACCGTTGGATCACTGCGATTTTTGGCAGGCATGACATATATGATAGGGGTATCCAATCCAACGGTCAGTTTTCCAAAATTTTCATCGCAAGTGGCTCTACAAGAGGGCACCTAATGCAAGATGCATGAGGTGCACCTGATATTAGCAGCTGTGTGTGTGTGTGCGTGTGTGTGTGTGTGTGTGTGTGTAAAGAGATCAATCCAATGGTGAGATACTATAGGCAGCACAAATTGAGGAAAATGTGAGAGAAAGCCATCTGAAATGGTTTGAACATGACGACATCAGGAATAAAGACAAACGATATCATTAGTATAAAAAAGTGGTTCAATCCAAGTTGAAGATGCTACAAATACAAGAGGAAGGCAAAAAAATACATGGATTGAAGTTTAAATCCATTATTTTGTCAGTCAAAAATTATTTTGTCATATGCCTAGTTCGAAGTTCAAGAAGGTTGGTCGAATGCATCTGAGGAGAGAGAACAAAGAGGTTCAAGCCATTAATGTTTACAAATGCTAATGCATTTTGGCTCTTCAATCATTATGGCAAGATGTGGGTCACACATGATCAAGGAAGAAGTGACAAATAAAAACTGTGTCGTGACATACAGATGAAAGGGGCTTCTTCTTCAACTAACAAGGACTTATTTCATCAGTGGTGTCCAAGAAAAAAGTTTGAAATCACTCAAATCAGTCTCAAGATCCCGAAGCATGTTGTATATTGGACTCTTGCAGTTTCTTCCTAAAATTTTGTTAAATATATCCCAACTTCAGATCAATCTGCTAAGCGTAGGGCATACAAAATACTGAAATAGCACATTGGACAACTTGACCCTTAAATTGCAGCAGCAGTGTCTGATTCAACAAAAAGCCCGACAGAAAAGCGCATAAAATATAAAGAGTGAGTGAGAGAGACATACATTTGCTAGAGCTGTTAATATAGGAAACAATAACGGTGATGTCATCAAGTTTGCCACCATAATAACGGAACCCAGCATCTTGGGCAGCAGTGGAGAAAGGTGTCTGCCGGTTTTTGTCCTGTGCACGTTCACGTGCCAATGCTGCTATCTTCTGAGCTGCCACCTGAGGCCCAAAGCCAGCTCTTATGGCATGAACCACCACTCCAGTAACCTCATTGTTGTACAGGTTGTCAAACAGTCCATCCGTGCCAGCAATTATGACATCTCCCGGGGCAATAGGAATTGTAAACACCTGTGTCAAACAGAGGCCAATTAGTTCGTCTGATCATTTCCACAACTGATTGAGTCAACTTCAATGACTGCCAAAATATAGTAAATTTATATTGGTCTCTTTTGGGTTTTCACTGTTTTCTGTAAGCCTGTAATTATGCTCCACAACTAAAATTGATGATTACTCTCCTCAAAAGCACATAATCAACCAAAAAAACAGTTTTGCATCTGGGAAATGGCCAGGAAAATATCATGAATAAGTCCAGGGAAAAAAAACCATGAATGCATTTGAGCAAGGGAATGTGGTGAGTGTATATGTTTGTTTTTGTTTTTTTTTTTTTTTTTTTGTGGGGTGTGTATGTGGTGTGTGTGGTGGGTGGGGGGAATCATTTGGAATGGTTTAGGAATTTTGTAAAAAGCCAGCCACAATATGATAGATTCAGCTACCAAATGAATGCTAAGCCTATGCTGCATCACTTGAAACTTTGAAAGTGCCTAATGGAACAAGTGTGAAACAAAGAAGATTTCACTGCTCCCCAAAATATATACATTTAAAAACACACATTCCCTCCATGATGTGGATCATGATGCACGATTGGTTATTATTTAATTTATTTTAGTTAGGTTATTTTATTTGGTTGTACTTTCTTTTTATTAGTTTCCTTGTGGAAGTAGGATTGTTCTCTATCTTTTATTAGTTTCTATCTTTTACTAGTTTCCTTGTAGAAGTAGGATTGTTTTCTATATAAAGGGATTAAACCCTTTATTTTTGGTTAGACTTGATGATAATGAATTTTCTCCCTGCTATTCTGATTTCTCTCTCTTTCTCCCTAATATTCTGATTTCTTCCTCTCTATTTCTCTCTCTATTTCTCAATTTCTTTTCTTGGAACTCAAGTCCCATCACTCCAATTTGTAACATTTAACAATCAGCAGTTCACAAAACTAGCAACAGATCCTCTCTCTCTCTCTCTCTCTCTCACACACACACACACACAAATTTATGTGGCCCATGCTGTTAAAATTTCTAACCTTTCAACATTTCTATCTTCATCCAGAATAGCATCACAAATTCCTAACCTTTGAATCCAAATAGATAGAAACCTTAGCAGGAAGAGGAGAGCATCAGAGTAATATCAATCAACTGACCTGACCAGAGCTAGGTAAATCACTACCATTTCCACTCTCTAGTTGATAGGTGAAATTGAAATCATGCTGCTGAACAGGGGATCGGAAGATTGTGCATCCATCTCTGACGACCATAAACCCACTGTCCCCTAAATTAATTGCATGGAGACCCTGCAGTGAGAAGCAGAAAAACGAATCCATTTTTATTAACAAGCCGATTATAACAAGATTAAAAATAATAATAATAATAAAAAAATAAACTACTCCCTTCCTCATGTTCCAAAAATATAAACCATTAAAAATTTTATCACCTGAATAATGTCTAAGCAGGTTTTGCAATTTTGAAAGTAGCTCAGAAACTAAGACAAGTGAAAACTTTAAGTTCCTTTTAACCAGGAACGAGAAAAAGCTGACAAAATTCCTGAAAATCTGGGAAGAGGGACTCTCAAAGTGAATCAAGATTGCCTAACTTGAGCATTCATCAACTGTTCAATTGATGTTTCCAGTTTACTAAGCATCTTCAAGTCCAAATCAAATCACTGCAAAATGTAATTGCTAAGGTATTTCCATAGTATGATGAATTTCTAAAAGAACTTAAAATAAAACTGATCTTGCAGAGACATAGGAAAAAGTGGAACTAAATCAATTTTCACCAATTCAGGCAGCAACTCCACAATTTATAGCTCTTGTTTGCAGAATGTAAAATAACTTAAAATATTAGCATATCGTTTCCTTTACTACCTACCATGGACCCATAAACTCACCGTAACAAGCCAAAAAAAATACTTAATGTGGCATTCGAAATGTATGTAGGCATAAAGGTATACCTCAACAGGAAGCAGCATACCTGGTCTGTGAGTGCTATAATGCATGCCGTTGAGGACCCTTTAGCTTTTGTGCTGGAGTAAGCTTTCTCCAAGACCCGAGCTGGGTCAACAGAACCCTTAGGTTCCTCACGAATTGCATTTTCTGAATTAGACATGAGTTCTCGGGCGTATTTCCCTGCATCAACACCGAGATCTGCCCAGCCGCCGACACCATCGGCAACGCCTATTGCTTGTTCATCTGCACAAATAAAATGAGCATCCTCCCCGCCAGTGTCTTCCTTGTCAGGATGGGGCAGGTAACATGACCCTGAAAGTAGCCTCAGGGTTCTATCCACTGGGATCTTCCTGTACTCGACATCAAGCAACATAATTAATGTAAATAGTCGCACTTCAATTGCATTACATTACAGTGTTACATCAAATAGACTAAAATATATTCACTATTTGTGGTAGGATTAGAAAAATTATGCGGTAAAATCTGTGGCATAACTTAAAAAAATTGTGAGATAAAATCTGAGGCATGTCTATTCACTCCTTGAGGTATTTGTACTAAAAAAAATTTCAACAGCATGTGGATCCTGTCTCATAAATCAACAACAAACTTACTATTTTGCACATGAACCGGTGAAACATATTTCATGAATTCAATCTGACAAGTTCCCAAAATCAATCATTAAATGAAAAAAGGAAACCACAAGAGAAAACATACTGTTGAGATGAATCTGTGGAACTAGCAAGCACTTCCTCACGTGCAGAGTTGTCAAAGGACACATCAGGGGCAATTCCAGCAGCAAATGATGTAGCCGATGAGCTGTGGAAACCTTTCAACCCAGAATCTTGGTACGGATTAGAGTTGCACACCCTCCTTGTAGCATTATATATAAAATATCCATAAACCAGATAATTGTTGGGTTGCTCTCGTTTTCTTAAACTCATGCTGGCTTTTCTGCAACAATCAAGACTTCTACTGCCATAAAGAGCACTGCCATTATTCGTTGAAACAGGGAGTTCCCCACGCTTTGAAGTTAAATTATCTAGAAAGCAATCAGCAAATACAGCTCTAGAACCACAAGCCGCCATGGGCGTATTCTGCAACTTACTGCCAGCAGAACTGATGGAAGAATCACTGGGATCAGAGAGTAGGCGATCAACGTGATACCCACAAACCTGAAACGAAGGACCTGAGACAGATGGAGTAGAAAATGTGCGAGAAATTACTCCAACAATAGAAAGGTTCCTTCTTTGGTTAACTACTTGTGAATCCGATCTTGCAGCAAAAACAGTACCGGGTCGCACTAATACGTGGTCCGTAAGAGTAGCAAACAACCTAGTGTTTCCAAACAACAACTTTCCTTGCCCAGTCAGTACCTCCACCATGTCTTGGAGCCCACCTTCATGCCCAATGGCTGATCTCTGAATTCCATGCTGGGCTGCAATTCTAAGTCTAGAAAAATACTTGGATGGCATCTTACCCTCTTAAACAAAACAAATTCGCTTCAAATCTTCTATTACAGAAAACAGAACCACCACCACTAGTTACAAGAGAATATCTCATAACTCTCAATACATGGATTCTCAATTTACAACTAAGAACTTCTCCGCTCTCTTCAATATATCACAGGAACTCAGAACCCTGAAATAGCAAAGCAGAGTAAAACAAGGTCATATTATATTAAAATGACCCTCAAAATTGGTCAAACAGCAACATGTATGTACATCGTACATACGTAAACTTGAACCTAACCTTCAATATTTATCCACACAAATGGGAAGTCCAATGAAATTTAAAACAACACCACGATAAACACTCTGTACCTAACTCTCACCACAAAAAAAAATAAATAAATGAAGAAAAAAATACTCTGCACCTAACTAAATAAAGGAAGAGAAAATCCTTGTCCACAACCATAACTTCTATCAATCAAAAAAAGAAAACGAGGTTAAACTGAGTGTAATGGTTGATTATCGTTGCCAATAACACACATAAATCAAACCCAATAACCATATACACAATAAAAGTTTCGAACAAATAAAATCCTTAGAATATCGAAACAAAGATTATGTATTTTTCACCAAAAAATTAACCCAAAAGGAACGATTCCTTCAAGAGATACAGAAAAACGGGGCGAAATTATACAAATAAAAAATTAATGATTTCAAGAACACGTATTACAATTCAGAAATCAAAGTCACCGGTAATAAAGAAGATTCGTACTGATAAAAAGAATTCGAATCGCACCTTGTCCGAGGAATCAAAACTGTATACGATCAAATCCCTAACCCTAAAAACCTGGATAACAAGCAAACTCAGAGCTCCATCGACCAACCTATAAAAACCCTAGAATCCGAGTCGCTTCTCTTATCCTCTGATCAAAACTCGGATGAGTCTTCTGAGTTAGGTACACAGCACGAGCCTTTCTATCCTTCTCTCTCTAACTCTCTCTCCCTCTCTGTCGCTGAGGTTTAACGATCGCCTGAGCGGTGAAGATGAAATAGGACCCAGAAACTTCTTGGAAGCTAACAGAATGAAACCCTAAAAAGGGCCCAAGAAAGTGACAACTAAAATTCAGTGTCGTTTTACTGAAAAATTCTTTATAGTTACGTAAATACCGTAACGACACGTCGTGGATGCCATATTAAGGAACAATGAACGTCCAATTTTCTGACTAAATTGTCCCTGTCGCAAACTTTATAAATGTATGATCGTATTTTTGGTTGGGTGAGGGTAATTTGGTCACCACGTGGATCCTAACTAAACGTCCAGGTTGGTATGTTTGATTTATCCTCTTATTCTTATTTTGTCCCATTGAGTAGGAGGGAAGGCACAAATATGAGTATTGTTTCACGTGGCAGATTCTATACCAAATTGGCAACTTAACATGTGCGGCGGCCATAAACTTCTGATATGTTCATTAAAGCTCGGCCAGCCAATTACATACACCTTATGTAAAATTGCAAAGGGTAGGGGTATGAGCGGGTCGGGTAAGGGCGGGTGGAAGGTAAAACTGCCAACCAATAACCGACGGATTGGTTAAATATATGGCGGGTTTCAACCGGCGGGTTGGACGGATTGAGCGGGTGAAGCATTACTATTTTTTTTTTTTTTTTTATAAACTCCTAAAGTTTTTAATATCTTTTTAACAAGCAAAAACACCTCAAATTCGTATATAACAATGCAATATTGTGTTATTTATTAATTATACTATAATCCAAACAATTCTTCCAATAGTAATAAACTAAAGTGCCAAAATAAATTGCCCTACAACAATAGAAGCTACTAACTAGATACATAATAATAAATGTTTATTATTATTAAAAAATCTTACAAACTAACATATAGTTTCACATTCAAAATTGAAAGAATATCAAATCAAATAAGTGCATATTCAAACTATCATAATAAACATCTCTAAAGAAATAAAAAACACTAACTTGCAAGCATATCCAATTAAGGGGAAATATAATGTAGTAATGAAATTTATTTTATATAAATATATTATTTATTTATATATAATTATTTGGCGGGTGGTGGCGGGTTTAGGACTGGTTGTCACATCTATACCCGCCAACCGACCCAACCCGCCTAAATTCATCAAATCCACCCAACTCAACCCACCTAACCATTGTAACCGCGGATTGCGGATGGGGTCAGGATTGGTGGGGTCGAGTCCGGCGGGTTTTTGCACACTCCTAGCAAAGGGTGTGGCCAAATACAGAATAAATGGTAAAATTGCATTGGGTGATTTTTATATCGCCAAATGCATAATAAATTAAAAAAAAAAAAAAACTGCTTGTTGAATTAGACGAACTATTTATAAATTTTATTTTCATCAAAAATTATAGTGATCGAACAGTTGGTTTTTAAAAAATAAGTCATAGTAAAAATTTATTATTTTTTTATTAATTTCAAATTTTACTAGTTTTTTTCAAGTTGTTTTTTAGAGACCGACCACCGTTGGATCAATGTAATTTTTAGTGAATATTAAATTCATAAATATATCATTTAATTCAATGGTCAAATTTTTAAAGTATGTTTTGCATTTGGCTATATAAAAGTTACTTTACACAACTCTAAGCAACGTGTACCTTATAACAGTATCCTTGATAATGATTACTCCTATAAATAAATTAGATTGATGGTTACCCGTCATGTTCGTGTAATTGCCAACCTAATATGTAAGTCTGCCATTGGTGGGTGATCACCAATTTCATTTGCATGGCATGTATTTGGTTGAAGATCGGATTTGACTCGCCACCTCCACCAACTCAAGGATTGGGTTGGCTAGCTTATCTCTAACAAACCAAAATTTTAAGCATATTTCATGTTAAAAGATCTAACAATTAATATTACATGTCATATGTTAATGTGAAAGTTAACTTGGCATGTGATATAATATGCTATATTAGTTATTTATGTACGAGACATGTTATATGGCTTTTGTTTTTTACAATATTTTTGTAAAATCCAATGTGGGATCGGAATTGTAGTTTAAGAAACCCACCTTAGACGAGATACACTCATTGTGAATGTCATGTATGCAAAAAATCAAGTTGATCGGAGAATAGGAGTTACATCATCCATAAATGTGGGATTATTTGTTAATTAGTTAGAAATATGAATTTATAGATCGAATAGCTACTGGTGTCCGATTGACTCGAGTTTTGGCATACATGATATTTATAAGGAGAGTTTTAATCCAACGTATAACCTGTTTGATTGACTTGAGTTTTAACGATAGGTTTCTCAAAATATGACTCCTAAGTATATGTTTTGCAAAAACATTATAAAATACAGTGGTCATATAAATTGTCCTTGTATGTATATTGTATTGACAGAATAATATTATATAAGTTATTATGTTATTTGGTATAGAAAAAAAATTATGAAAGTTGTATTAGTAGCATTCTTTCTTTTCTTTTTTTTTATAAAAAGGAAAATTATTTGAGCAATATATTCTTTGTATCTAAAGTTACTTTTTATATAGTTGGCAGAAAAAAAAATGACACTTATTATAAATTTTTATTTTAACAATTTTCTTTTTTTTTTTTCACTGTGTTTGCAAGATTTTTATTGTGTTTTTTTTTTTTTTTTTCACTTTTTTTTTCCTTTTCATTTTCACTGTGTTTGCAAGATTTTTATTGTGTTTATTTTATTTTCACTGTGTTTGCAAGATTTTTAATGTGTCTTTTTTCTTTTTCACTACATTTTTTTTAAGAATAAGCAATGAAGAAGAAGCAGTAGCAGCAGCGAAGAAGAAGAAGAGAAGAAGAAGAAAACGATGCAGCGAAAAAGAAACAGCAATAGCAGTGAAGAAGAAGAGAAGAAGAAGCAGAGGTAGTAACAACGGCGGCAACATTTTTATTGATGGAAAATGTACAGGAACTCAATATGG
>JAESVK010000138.1:5499273-5518641 GCA_017140935.1 Hamamelis virginiana | reverse complement strand
ATTAGATTTCGACCATGGAGTGAGATCTAAGAGTCATGGAGTGTTTGCCGACTTTATTAAAGTCAGCAAATGCTGACAGGATCATTAACGTACATGCCCTTTGAAAATTTCACGCCAGAAGAAAGATTTTTATTTTTATTTTTTATTCCATTTTATGGTGAGCAAAAGACATAGTGCACAATCATTTTATGTAACTATCCAAGAAATCTTCTTCTAGCCAAGGATTTATGTGTGTGCACACACAGGCTAGACAAGGAACACAGTATATAATCTTTCAAGAAATCTTTCTTTAGTCAAATAAATTCTCTTTTCCCCCTCCTTAACAAAGAAACACAATATACAATTATTCTATATAATCATCTCAGAAATTCTCCTCCATTAAGAGTAGATGTTCTTTTAGTACCTAACTGAAATCACAAAATACAATCATTTTATAATCAGTAAATTTTATTTTATTTTTGGGTTGAACTTATTGCTTTTTTTGGGGAAAGGAGGATGAATCCCTCAATCTGTCCTCTGTCCATTGAGGCCGTTGCGGTTAGCTCGAGGATTTGATCAGAGTAGAACTAGAGGCAAACCCAGGATGTATACACTAGCCCTTCAACACACACATCAGTTAAGACGCGGGCTTGCATAGTGATGGAAATTCATGCCCACTCCCCTGTCACTGGAAACATGTTCTACCAGCCTTAAAGAACTTAAGCGCCCGAAAGACTGACCCCAAGACCCGAACCCGTGACCATCAAGTTGGAAAACCAACTCTTGGCCATCTGAGCTGGACTTGTGGGTTGAACTTATTGTTAGTAAATTAATAAAACAGAAATGGATATTTGTGGAGGGACTTGAATTTACGAGTGGGGTATGACACAATCCGACCTGGATTGCATCACAGCTGAGGGAAGATTGAAATCCATGTGATGCCACGCATTCAGACTGATTTGAGGACTCTTTATGGTGCTGAATTGTACAAATATACAGCTGTAAGGGTAGTGAGAGGTGCACAACAAGAAACTTAATGTCAAAAAGCCTAAAAAAATAATTTGAGTGATAGGGTTAGAAGTCATCATCACAAATTTGATTATCCTTCTTGTTGCTTTTTTTCTTTTCTTCCTTTTTGTTTTGTTTATTTATTTCCTGATTCCAAATCCAAAGATACTGCAAATGTCTACATTCAAGCCATGACGGTCACATACCTCCTCCCTACCTCTTTTTCTAAAAGGGTGCGTGCAAGTGCAAACCTTGCTATTATCACATTTGTAGGTTGTGGGGTCAAATGTTGCTAACTTGTGAGTGCATTAGGGGTTGACCATCTGACCAAAAAGGTCTTACTTTTCCTTTTATTTATTTACTTTTTTTTATTACGGCAGGTAGAAGTATCTAAGTCAGCTTGTGCGCACCAAACTAAGTTTCATTTTCGATCAGGTCAAAAATAGACTATCCACACGGAGACTAAGAAATTCATGAGAATTCTCATGACCTAGACTCAAGGAGTGTCAAGGAGTTGCCAGGATGTCCGAGTTGACGGCCGGCCTGTACCACTTGAACAACTCATTGAAGTTTTACTTTCCTTTATATATCATATCATGATGAATATATTCCTGTAAATTCCTTAATTGCGGCGTGGATGATATGTCTTTGATTAGACGAGATAGAAGACTTAGTTTGGTGCGCGCAAGCTAGTCCGAAATACTTTTACCGCAACTTTTTTTTTTTTTTTTTTTTTAAAAAAGCAAAAATGCTATTTGGGCCATTTGCATAAGTTTGGTTTTAATAAAAAATTATTTTTGGAGTTCAAAATTACACTTGATCTAAAAGAAGAGGTGATAATTACTTTTAGATGACTTGAGGATTGATAAGATGATTTACAAAAATTTCTTACTAAAAATGATTATGGCAAAAATTAGAGGACTTCAACTTTTGTCACAAATTTACTTCTAGTATGAAAATTTTGCTGTATGAAAAACATGCTTTGAACATAACCTAAAGAGATAGATGAAGAGGTGGTCTCAAAAAATGATTTTAGACTTATGTAGCGCAAAGAGACACTCAATCACTCATTTTAATAACTTTTTATTATTTATTTTGACATGTCCTATCATCAATAGAATCAGACTGGCATCTTAGACATGATTGATATGAGACTTATGCACATAATTGAATGATTTCAATCATAATAAATAAATAAATAAAATAAAAATAAAAAAATAAATGAAAGATAGGTTAAATAACATTTTTATATAATTAATCCAAAAAATATGAAAACATGAATACAGATATGTAAATATATTAATATGGACATGTATTCATATTCACATATTCAATAATGCGGATATCAAGTCATAATCACTAATCAGATATGTTGATACATATATTCAAAACAGGTGTAATATGTAATCATATTAACGTGAACACATTTGTAAATGTGAATGCATTTGCATGTTGTGGGGTCAGATGTTGCTACCATGCGCATGCATGGGGCGTTGACCATCTAACCAAAAAAGAAAAATGGTAGAGGAAATGAGTCCTCATCGTCTTATATATCCTTTACACCAAGAACTGTCATTTGGAGGATGAGCATAGAACTGGGTCCGATACTCTTATTGAACCAAAACACCCAAACAGCTCCTAACACGGAAAGTTATAGATAAATCTTAGCGAATGGATTTAAAAATACCAAAACAGAATTTTCATTTATAAACAATTATTTAGCATTTTCTTTTCTTCATGGTCTGTTTTCTAAGATCCAAACAAAGGATTTTAAGGCCTCTATTGAAGGGGGGAAAGTATAAAAATGCTTAGAACAGGATTTCTTTTTCTAGCATTTTCCTTCCCTTTTCCCTTTTCCCTTTTCCCTTTTCCCTACTGCCTACTCCTTTTGAAATCCAAGAAATGCTCAAAGAAGTATGGGGGAATTTTTTAAATACTTTAACAAGGCTCTGTTTGGATTTCAAAGCCTCTTGAAAGAAAAAAAAAAAAAAAACTTAAAAAAAACTTGCAAGAGGAATTCATTTTAAAGCATTTTTCTTCCTACTCCCTACTCTTCATGAGATCCAAACAAAACCTTAGATCCACAACACAAATTTCAATCATAAAATGGGACAGCAAATTTTTTAATACAAATCTCTAGTAGTTGAGAGAAGACGTAATCGACCAACAATGATGATAATGATACACATTGTAGGTCCAAACACTTGATGCATAGTTTTTATTAAAGCCATAGCCACCTCTGTTACAAACAGTAATCAACTTCAAACACTTGTAATCACAAAAAAAATAGGTGCCATTATCATGTAAATCAAGACATAAACAATAAATAAATTTATGCCCTTTTTGACATTTTAAATTCATCAACATTTTAATCATACAAATTTCTCTCCTAATTTTAAAATAAAGTACTATTTTATCATGAATACTATAATGATAACATGTTTGGTTGTACTGTGAAATTCAAATGCAAACGACTCTATATGCATTTTGTATAGTATCAAGCACAATCCCGAGTTATTTGCAGATCAAAAAACAATTGCTACAACTCTCATCATGATTGCAAATCTAAATAAAATCCTAGCCACTAGATTCTCCAAAGATCATACTGATCAGAAGGTCCCCAAATGCCGATGGATTCTCCTATTTGAACTCCAGAAATTTATTAACAATAATTGCAGCACATGAAGGAAGCCAGTAATTAAACAGCCAGGTCTACCAATTAGGAATATGGCACATGTGATGTATTAGAAAAATCAAATGCTGGAATTGACGAAATTTGGTCATGCCAGTATGAAACCAATTGTGCTTAAATGTCAAGATTCTTATACTTTGTCATAGTTTCTCTTCCAAAATTACACGGTCACAATTCAACTAAGAAAAGACAATTACATGGACTGATGAAATCATGTCATGCCACCGAGTGTACTTAAATGTAATAATTCTCTGAATATTTCGTGTTCTCATACAGAAAATACTTGGCCACTGTTTGCTAAACTATTGTGTGTGATGCTAAGAGTGTGTTATAAATATTTGCACTAAAGTTTCCAAGTTTATCAAACATATCCATGGACACAAAAGTTGTTATGGATATTAAACACAATTACATCACATAAACAAAAAGGAATTCACTAATAAATCAAAAAGTATTTCAGGTTCGGCACGTGCTGAAGATCTCACCCCGCATTACATCAATTGGCATGTGCTCAAGTGTGTAACGCTCTGGACCCAAATACATGCCTGTCTTTTCCAAAAGAGCAACCCCTTCATCCCTACCATACCTTGAAGTGTAGAGCTTTAAGTACTCAAAGTCCTAATTAATTAAGAGAGAGAAGGGGTGGGGGGGTTTGAAAAGATGCAAATGTAGATCAGAATGAAAATTTTGTCACAATGGTAGCAACAAAAGAACTATAATGTCAGAAACAGAAATGAACCTGAACAACATTCTAAAATTACTCTGAAAGAGTACCTGCAAGCCACTGAGAATGCGCTCTAGTCTAACTGAAGCAACTGGTTGATGCGAATACGAAAACACCTCGCCAGGGTAAAACAAGACCCCATCACCCGGAGGAAGGCCACGCCTAAATCTTATCTGCTCAAATGCATATATTGCTTTGTGAAAAAGATGGTCAAAGAAGGTAGTTTCTAAAAGTGCTATTCAATTGGTGGCAAGTACGGCCCAGCAGCAGCTATCTTTATAGGAGCAGCTAAAAATTTACCTCTGCACTGGCAACTGTCGCTTTCTCATAGCAGTTGGCGCCCCAATACAAAAAACCTGTGCCACCTTCTTTCCACACACGCCACATCACTGCACGGTGTTGTGTACCTCGCATCCCAAGGTGCCAGTTGGGATGAGGATCAGATGGTCCCATGCACACGTACGTCCACCATTCCTGTAGGAAAGAAGCTTGCCGTAATGCACATAAACAAGTGTGATGTATCTTGTGCTTACAGCCAGGAAAGTGTCACCATAGCCATCCTTTATCATTTATCAAAGTTGTCCAAAAAGCAAGCCATGCACCTTAGAAGACAAGCAGCACCCCCAATTCACAACAAGAACACCAAGATCACCACCTAAGAAAGCTAATCTCACATGCTTAACATTCTATCACCAAAACAATTGTCCCTAACTACACAAGTGGGAACGATGCATCCCAATTCCCAAGTAACCAACAAAACATCAACCACAATAAAATTGGTAAAACGTCTTAATTACCATCACTGCTTTAAAGAACAATCTTGATTGCACAGTGAGTAACAGGGCACATATAAGAGCGATAATGCTGGGCATTGGATATGAGGCTCTGACAAGGCAACCTCCACAAAAACAGAAATGTGATGTTTGACTACAATTGTCCCAAGATTTCTTAATTTTACATTAGTGCCCTATTGTATCCAAATTTTTTACTTGTAAAAGCAAAACCATTTTTCTTTGGCAAGTAAAAACGTCATTTCCTTCTCCAAGTCAAAATGCAACTTGCACAAGTTTAGGACCTCTAAAGTTCATCTTTGACACAATTGTTTCAATCACCAACTTGTTTTGAACAGCATGATAACTCATTGCTGCCATTATTTTAATGAAAGAATAAAGAACAGATTGATAGCACCATCCACACCATGATGCAATGTGATTGCAACAATTTGTAGAGGAGCCCAAAAGAAACTGAAAAAATATTAAGAGGGTGGAAAGTGGTTTAGACCTAAAAATTCTCAGCATAAAATGCATAGAAAAAGGATTGAAAGGAAAAGATCTGATGCTTAGATGCGCTCTAACCTCCTTCACTCATGATTTTAACTTGTCTCCCTCATACTGTGAATACAGAATCAGCTATGTCTCATTGATCGACATAAGCATTACCGAACACCAAAAGTCCATCTTGGGTGATTCTTGGCCACCTGTTCTTTAGATTTGTTACCAAAGGGAACAACTAGTACCTGAGTCAGACCTTAAGCATGAATCTCAAGAACCATAGTTGGAGCATGCATTTAGGGTTCCATTAAGGAAAAGTCAGATGATTCTGAACTTTTTAAACACTCCCATCATTTCTAAGGAAAATTCTGCCACGTAGAATCATAAGATCTAAAACCACCTTATCATTCTAAATCTTCACAAAATTTGATACCTAAGGTCATTTATTATTGGGTCCAATTTTTGTTTCTCAAGTACTATATGCATTAAGTAGACTGCTAATACAGGCCTGAGTCTCGTAGTTATTTTCTGGATTTCCCACAGCTTTTCCCAACATAACAGGCATCTTCCAGTAGTTTAATCATTACCCTTATATACTAGCAAGTAGCACATCCAATGCTGAATGAACTGCAGTAACTATGTGGTTACAAAAACTAATATAGAGTTAGTCATGCTTAAAAAATTAAAATAAAATAAAAAGGATTTGAAATTAAATTTCAAAAAATTGGTTAGGCTCTTCTATGTCAAAACAGATGTGCAAGCCAGCCTACATAATCAAACTTTTAAGCATCAATGACCGGCGCATAAATAGAAAATAGGAAATATTCACACCTAAAACCTGGAAGCACATACTGTCAAAATGCATTACACAGAGTAATCAGAGTGGGAAAACAAAAGCATGACAAGAGAAAGTGAATTGCCTTTGAGCTCAAATCCAAATAATTGGACACAAGACACATGCTTAGTGGTGCAGGACCCACCACAAGATGTTCGCTACTAAGAAGCTAATCAACACCAAATATCATAGTTGAATCAGTAAGGACAATAGTTTCTCTGAAAAAAAAAATTATAATAGAAAAGAAGCGATTTCCACAGTATAAACTAACCCACATTAACTTTATCAAAGATCTAAAAAGATACGATTCAAGAATTTTCCAAAACTAGACATTCAGAGCCAAGGGAAGATACTGACACAGAGAATTACCTCGCTGTTCTCTGGTTGTAATTCTGCAATAATATCCTTGGCCAGATCCTCTCGATTACCAAGAACCCACTCACTGCAAAGGGGAAAACAAACACTATGTTCTCAAATGCAAGAGAATGTTTTGACAAATTGCTAATTCAACTAATTAATACAATACAAACTCATACAACTAATGCAGTGAGAGAAGATGTCCATTCATAACTTCTGTTACTGTTGAAAATGAATCGTTGTCAGAGATTGGAGGTTTTAGAAGCATGTGCCACTAAGGAGAGAAATATTGTACCGTACCTAGTCATAAGTTCAACAACTTTTTTTGGTTGGGAAGGACAGGCATGGGAGGTGGATTATGCATATTGATACTATCATGTTGCGTGTTTGTGCAGGAGATGAAACTAGAGAAAAAAAAGGATGATAAGCATGCAAATTCAATTCAGAATCAGATAGATGTACAGTAAACCGAAATAATTATTTACATTTCACATGAGCATTCAAGGTCCTCTAATCACATGAAAAACATGGAAAATGATGCTTGTAGGCAGCCTTAATGAACTAAGTCCAATTAACCTGAAAAAACTACTATGCCCATAGTGCATGCATAATAGCATGCAGGAAAACAAGGTGAACCAGTCATTACATATAGGTCATGAATCATTTGGAATTCTAAAGTTTCTTCTTCTTCTTCTTTTTTTTTTACAAAGGCGATGCATATATTTTCGTCCCATTTAAATTTGAGTGGTTTTACAGAAACATCAGTCGATTCACCATGGAACAATACTTTCTGACTTAAGCTGAAGCCACTGATGAACAGTAGTAATCAAAGAATATAGTAGTACAATAACCAACCCATATAAAGCCTAAGAAGCTTCAGCTACTTCAGCTAGATACTAGAGCACACAATGTTGACATGAAGCCACAGACTCTGATTAGAGAGTAAACTTCAAAAGCTGTAGCCACTACAAAACTGGGCACAGAAGAACCTCAAATGTCACTAAAAAAAAATGATTTCTTACAGGCCAAAGCACTTTATATAGGCTCCATGGAAGCTTTGGACAACAAAATAACTCTTTAGACTATTCAACCTAAAAGTCACACCACCAAATTAACAATCCAATCTCTAAAGGACTCACACAATTTGCAAACTTAAAAATACATCTCCCAAATAACTAGCACTGATTGGACTTGTATCCTTTGTTTGACAAAATTTACTCAATAATAGTCAAACCAATAAGGATGAAAATGACACTTCAAAGTTTTTAGCAATTACAAATGTATTAGTACTATCCAGTTATGAAGTAATAAATGATTTCAAACACAAATAAACCCCACTCTCTCCCGATTGCCTCAGGAACCAAAAAAGAAAACTATGCCAGCAACTATTATGTTAGTTTGCCTCAAAACTCTCTCTTTCCTCATTCATCGATATTATCCCCCCATCTTGCAGGCATTATTATACGGTCCAATATGTGTAGGAAACCAAGTACAAGTAACATATTAATTCAAGTACCATCAAGTAAAATAAATTTTAGAAGAAAAAAAAATCTCATGAGTGGCATAAAGGAAACCAATCAATGATGATACCTAGTACAAAAAATTTGAGTATGAGGGCGTAGAAACTTTGGAACTTTCACAAAAGCCTCAAATGCAGTAGGCGCAAGAGGTGCATCGCTTGGCCCTACATAAAAGAAGTTAGCCATCTGAGCTCGAATCAGATATCAGTTGGATCAACCACACCAAAAACTAGGTTATGACTAAAGGAAATTAACATATATATGATATTTTAGTTCTAGTAGTCATCTGGAAATTATAAAATACTAACAAATCATGTCCATCTATATCAACTTAAACTATAGGAAACTGATTCTCATTCTGTAGAGAGAGGGGGAGAGAGAGAGAGAGAGAGAGAGAGAGAGAGAGAGAGAGAGCTGATTAATTAGTATACTCTCGGAATTAAATGATCTGCACAATAAAGCATGTCTAGAAAAAATGAAAGAGTGAAGCAAAATGAAGCACAAACATCTTGAAAACTGCTCAGAGAAGCACTTTTCGATGTCAAAGATATGCACCCATAACCATCACCCATCAATTATACAAATATTCAAAGCAATTAAGTAAATTAAGAAAGTCAGAACTCAGCCAAAAATTCTGATTTTATTAAGTCCCATAGCAAACCTTATGTTCTCATATTGCACCACGATCAACTGATACGAAGGTTATAACCACCATTGTAACAGGACCCCTCAAATGCATTAACTAGGATTTCAAAATGTGTAAACAGAAATAAAACAATCTCAAATTTGGATTGGATCTTGGAAAGATCTGAATCTGATCTGCTTCAATCTGAATATACAAATAAATTTAAATGAAAGAGTCAGAATCCATTTCTGATTTTAATCAGATACAATCACACGACGCAATATCTGGATATACAAAGACCTGAATCGCACGACGCAATACAATATAAATATAATATTGCACATTATTATATTGAAATGGAATTTTTATGGGTAGAACCTACCAATATCCGAATCTAATTAATAAACATTCAAATCAAATGAATTTGGGTCATTGTCAAATTATCAGGCTAAAAATCCACTATCAAATCTGCAAAACAGAGTTTAAGATTCAGAATTGATTGTTATTTGTAGCAAACCCCAAAGATGAGCCATTGACTGCAAAGGTCCAGTGTGGAAATCTGTTATGAGTCGTCAGCATGAAAATTCCCCAAATTAATAATAGAAAGGCATGAGATTATGAACTTTCTATGTCACCCAAACAGGACTCTAAAGTAAAAACAGGACTACGGAGTGAGAAACAAATTCTTACCGCAGTAATAAGTAGTTAGAACACGGGCATCAGGTGCATAAGTGTGAATTTCACTGGCCATGTTGCGAATGGAATCATACTGTTCTAGGTTTAGTGGCTGGCAGATTTCAATGCATACATGTTAGCTTATCATAAAGAATAGAACAGCAACTTCATCTTGGGAATTCAAGTTCATTAATAAGCCAAAAGAAAAATGGCAATGTTTCCTGCTTATTTGCAACTGCCCATCCATACCTCATCCCACAAGTAGAAATAGGCTTTCTTCCAATGAGCCTTTCTCTTTAAGATCTCAATTTCTTTCTGCAAGTAATCCTTTGATATGTCACTACTGTGTGCACATCAACAACACGGTACAAGATCATCAGTATTCACAGTGAAAAATGCTTGATATGTTAGTATGGAAACTGAATATACCCAGAGACTACTCGATTATGTGGTACAGCATATGCAGCCAGTCGGGGATCAGAAAAAAATTCGTCAGACTTTGGATGATCAGCTACAACAACAAAAGGGGGAAAAAAAAATAATTACAAAAAGATTCAGCAAGTGTAACTTCAGAAGCAATTCACTTCACACTCAGACAGTAAATTCATGACACAAAAAGGGTAAAATTCAGCTAGCTTCACAAAATACCTGGCCACGGACAGGTGTATGTCAAGACACGCATACTATCACCCCATCTACAAAAATATGGGCTGATTCTATATTGAAGGAGCCACTTGAAATGCAGATCCAATGCCTCATACCACTCATCACTCCCATGTTCAACACCGAAACGATCCTCAATTACTGTATCAGATATCTAAAATATAGTTGAAGTAGCAGGCATTCAACAACTACTATTTTCTCACATAAATGTACCCATAATATTTCAGTTCAAATAAATGTTATAATCCCAAACAATATTTGAAACTCAATTACCAAAGAAAAAGAAAAAGAAACCCTTTCTCCAATTATAAAAAATGCATAAGATACAGGATACACCGAATACAGCAGGAAGTGAAGGTGTTGCTGGAAGAGTGAAGTCCCAAACTGTCAAACTTAGTTTCAGACGTAGTGAGAGGTTTGAAATAGCATCTTCATCCATCATATCAACTGCCCCATTATCTGAAAAGAACTCGGAAAATGATGGTGACAGAAGAACTCTTCTTAAAGAGGTAGTCGCAGATTTCACTCTTTCTACCTAAAAAACAAAGGCTCATATAAACAGCTTAAACAAACACAAAGTCAAACAAAAAGTTGACACTGAAAAAACATACAGTTTCAGACACCCACCACTTCATCCAATGGTTTTCCATCAACGGGTTCCACAATGTCAAGACAGTTCCTTAGTTCCCTGTATAATTTATGCTTTTCAGCTTTGCCCAGGCATTGTACTGAAGATCTGTGATGAGTCGCAATGATTAATTGTAGAAAGCTGGAGTTCCATGTCTAAACTTTCAGGTAAAAAGTACAGGGTAGTAGTTAAATATTATGATCACATGCAAAAGTTGAAAACATCACAACAATCAGACTCTTAACAGTAAGCTTAACTGTAAGATTTAGATTTTAAAGACTAAATATGCAGAACAGAACTAATATTTAACTGAAGTAAAGAGGATAGACAATCACTCTGCATCTGCCTTGGTAGCAGTAATGATGAACTCCCCTTCATATTGGCCTGGTGGTTGGGTAGTAGGAACATCTATGGAAACCCAAATTGCTGTGGTCTCTCTGTAGAAATAAAATAATCTTTGATTAGGGGCAATCAAAAGAGATTATCCAGTACCATTTACAACACCATAACACTCACAGAAGTTTAGAAAAAATAAAACACACAAGGTGGGCAGTACCCTGGAAAAAGGCTTATTTGAGTGACTGGCAGATCAAGGGGTACAAGAGCATCTGGGACACCTAATATGGGCACTACACGCCGCAACGTCAGCGACTGCCCGACAACCAACCTGTGCACAGCCAGTATCAGAACATCATGAACTTGAAGAATAAATCCTAAAGCAACACCTCTAAAAAAATGTCTTCAAGAAAATTACCTATCACCGGATTTGGAGCATAAGTCGCTACACTGAACCTGTACAACTCCGGCAATACCAGGACCACCCCAAGAAACTTTTGGACGTATAGCAACTTGAACACTTTCTCTCTCGTTTCTCGCCGCCAGAAGTGTTATCTTCAAGTTGAACCAAACCAAAGCAAAACAACACAAAAAATCAAAATCAAAGGCCACGACAGTACATAAATCGATGGTTACTGTATGCTTATGTTTATGACATCTCCGTGTCCTATGTCTCTTGACCAAAGACATAAATCATCATATTGATGGAGATATCAAGGATTAAAAAAATAGAGAAATGTCGAGTAAATATTGAGAGAAGAAATTTTCAATATCAATTTGAAGAAAGTGTGGAAAATCAGTACTAAAACGTGAAAATTTCTGGTGGAACTTTGGAAAACATTGAAAAAGACTATAATAAACTATTTAGAATCAAAAGATTGCAAATAAAATGCGAATAAGACAAGTATGTAGCATATACAATGCACCATTGAATAAATAAAGAATACAAATTTATACTAACTTGTCTAATTTAACATTTAAATGCCAAATAACATTGAAAAATATATCCTTTACAATCCTAACATCCATAAATCAATATTGCATTAGAACAGATATACTAATTAGTCATCATCACTATCCTCACTGATCAATATCTACCGATATTTATCAATATTTACCGAAATTTAAGAAAATGATATACGAGCTGATTTTTACGGTGGTGCCTACGGAGAAAAGAGATTTTGATTGAGTAGGGGAAACCACAGAGCAGGGCTGGAAGGCAGTTACTATGACAAGCGCTTCAAATTAAATCGGTCGACATGTTAAAATGAAGTTCCTCGGTTAGCTTACCTAGGGGAAGATGTAAGTTATAAAGAATTTAGATCAACTTGTTCAATCAAAAAAGTCAAATGTATATTCCACAAATATTTTCAGAACAAGCTATAAATACCATCCTCTTAATGATGAAATTCGTTAATATAAAAGAATCCTTAAATAACCTTGAATAATATTACCGACATTACGAAAGAATTCATAGTTGTACATATAAAATAGGTAAACAAATGAAGAGTCGATTGAGGTGCCTCTTGTAATCCAAACATAGTACATTACTTAAACTAATCGATATATTTCGGTAAAGTCGTATTTTGATGTGTTGTTTAAAAGAAAAAGTGTTAGATTCCCGTCTCTAAGATCTGGATGCCATTGGTTCCTCAAAAGTAAATTCTTTTTTCCTTGGATGGTGATGTGGGATAAATGCTTGACTCTTGATCATTTCATTAGGAGGAATTTTACTTTGCCAAATCAGTGCATTACGTGTAAAGAAGCGGCCAAGTCATTGATCATTTTGTCCTTCATTGTAGAAAATGTCCTTCATTGTAGAGTGGCTTGTCAATTGTAGGACTTTTGTTCTGATATTTTTTGTTAGCTTTAGTTATGCCTCAATCAATTTTTTCTTTGATTGAAGGTTGCTAGCATAGAAGTAGAAATAGCTTATCTTTATCATTTTGAAAGATGATACCCCATGCTACTCTTTGGACACCTTGATACGAAAAGAATAAAAGAACTTTTTATGGGGTGGACCTTTTTTTGGAACTTAAAACTTAGACTAGATAGTAAACCTTTTATGCAGAGAGACTTGGATGCTTTTGGAACTGGGTGTCCTTTCATAGCTTTCTCGATCCATTAAAATTGTAATTTGATTTTATCTTTCTTGGCTTCTTTGTATACCTCATGTATACATGGCCTTTTAACCCTTTCTTATCGTTACATATATAAAGTCTTTACTCAATCAAAAAAAAGGGGCAAAAAAACATGTGGAAGAATCTAGTGAAATAGTACATAAGGAAAAAACATTGTTTCACGAAAGTAAAATATTAAATCATTGAGATTTCAGTATCAAAACACTATAACATATGTACATGTCAAAGAATAATCATAAATATTTAAAATATTGATTTTAATAATAATTTTCTATCTGTATTACTATTCACAATGACTTGAACCATCGACTTCGACCAGCAATACAAATCCTGTTCCAATATGCTAGTTTGTCAAGAGTTACAAATAAGAATTTTGTCTAAAAATTTCTGTAAAATTGCATTCCAGCAGTATCATAGACAACAAAGATCATAAAGCAAAACAGTTACTAGACTGCTTAAGCAAAATTCCAATTTTAACCTCTAGCTAAACAGCAAGAGATCTCCTGAAGATTCCTTAAAGAATGAACTAAATGCAAATTTTCATAGCCACATGTCCCTCCTTTTATCCATATCTTGAATCTTTCAATCTCCGTGCATGCAATTTATAAGCAATTAAAAAAAAAAAGGTACATAACCAATCTACCATGCACGCATGAATGTGTATTTATTCTTCAAAGAATTCTCATAAACACATGAAAATTAGTATATATGTCTAGTTTGGTATGACAATGGATTGCTATAAGCATTTGTTAACTGTTAAGGAAAACCAGAAATGGACAAGCGTTGCATAAGTAAATTAACATATGTACATTACATTGGCATGTAAATATGCAGTTGTGCATTCACTTATATGAAAAGCATGCATTGATCTACACATGTTAATAAGTGCTTAATAGATATCTCTCTGCCCATGTTCATACTTGCACCACATGCATGCCTGACAAAGGAATTGTGTCTGAACTCATAGCACATAATCTAAACTATCTAAAACCAGTTGTAAGCCTATAACAATAGGAAAAAAAAAATGTAACACACTTACAGGTTCCAAAGGTCGAGGCATTTCTTGCGGTCCAACATTTGCTGTGCTTGGCATGGACCATACATGCAGTAAATCTCCAGATCGAACCTCAGTGGGATCAATTGACCCCTTGATCGGATGCAAGCCACCATCAATCCATCCATAAGCTGTCCCTCCTCCGGCAACTCCTTCAACTGGAGGCACACTAACATCCTGAGGATTCCCTGTGCCTCGTATTAAATTGAGCAAAAGAGCACATGAGACCAACCTCTATTGTCATTTTGAATTGCTTCAGATTGAAGAAACTAAATATGAAAATTGTAAAAAACAGAACGATTGTCTCATAATCTAATGCTCCATAAACCAAATAGGTTGTAAAAAGTAAGTGCAAAGTTCAGTCGCAGAAAATGAACACCTTGGTCAAGAAAATATCATTGAAATAGTTTGTATAATTTCATAAGATCAAGTATATGCCCTATCCAAGAAAAATAAAAACAAAAAGAAATGATATAGAATCAACCATGATTGATATAACTTCCAATGAATCTAAAACAAAATAACACCTAAATGAAAAGATTGATGAAAGAACATGTGAAATCACTGCATTGATCTCTTACGATCCCAATTTAAGAACCATAAAAAAAATTAAAAATTAAAAATTAAAAAAATGAAGAGAATGACCATAAGTGGGTGAAATACGAACTTCCATGGCACCAAAGCCTACAGGTCCTCGCAAATTTTGAAATAAGTCCTGTCATTTACCTTCAGCGCAACATCACCTCTAATAATTTGGATTAATTTGAAACTCAAAACTAACTCCAATATTTAATAAAACTTAAAAAGACAAATTTTGAAGTAAGTCCTCTCTGCTCTCATTTATTTACCTTCCGCGCAACATCACCGCTAATAATTTAGATTAATTTAAAATTCAAAACTAAGTCTAAAATTTAATCAAAATCAAAGACACACATAAACTTTGAACTACGTCATTATACTTTCTATATGCCACCTATGACCCACCTATAGAGGAAAGAAAATTGCAATGACTTAAATGTGACCTGAAACAGCAATTGACAACCCCTAGAACAACTTTGAACTGCGTCATGATACTTTCTATATGCCACCTATGACACACCTATAGAGGAAAAAAATTTGTAATGACTTAAATTTGACCTGAAACAGCAATTGACAACTCCTAGAACAATGTATCCCACAAGCTTCACAACAAAATCAATTCCTAAGTTAATTTGCGCAAAAGAAAACAAGAAATCGATAAAATATCAACAAGAACAAAGGAGGATGAAGCCCTAGAACATTAGAACAAATGTCTAACACTATTGAAAAAAAAAAAATTCAATAAACTAACAGAAAGAGCTATAAATAAAGCCTTCCTTACTAAACCATCTACATAGCTTATGCAAGAGAAAAAGACGAAACCTAATACATTATAACTAAATTCTAAGACGGAAAAAACCCTAACGTTTCGTTTGGTTGCTGAGAAGTGGAAGAACAGTAAATGAAATATTGGATTATTGTGAAAAGCTGAAGTTGAAATGGCCATTGTAAGATTCCAAGTTCTCTTTTCTCATCTACTTTCCAACGAATTCTCAGCAACCAAGCAGAACATCGAAATAAAAAGAAAAATCCGACCAATCCATCAACGAACAGTATGATCAGAACAAAACAGCCACAAACGTAAGCAATACACAAAACAGAGATGTTATAACGAACCGGTGTTCTCCATTTCTGGCACGATGTTGTTGATACGGTGCCTGCGATTCCAACGATCGCTAAATCTTCTTCCGAGTTCGGTTTCACTTTCAGGTTACAGACAACAATGTTTTCTGAGAAATTTTTTTGAGACGAACGGGCTTCGAAACCATAAAGAGAAAATGGGTTTTTAACTGCTTTAAGCCTTTAAGTGCATTAAGGAATTTGCGAGGCGCACTCTAATTTTGCTTCCTCCACTCCAAGGTGAGTACTACTCTACTGCTCTGCCTCCTTGTCGAGGTGGCGTTTGGAGGGAACTTTGAGAAACTCCAACCATTACATACGTAAAAGCTATTTTAGGCATTTTAAGCTATCATGGAGTGGGCATTTTTCCGTCCATTTTGCCTCCTCCCTAAATAGAGAGGTAAATATGACTTGACCAAATACTCTAGACTCTATGCAAAATTTTCACATCATCAAAAATAATATTTTGACTACTAAAATATTAAATATGAATAATTTAAATTCAAAATAATATTAAAATATAAATAATTAGTCATTATGGCTACACATGGTTGGAGTATATTTTTATTTGAATAGAAAAAATGATAAGGTAATTAGTCACTATTTGGATGTCTTTGATAGACTTTATGTTTTTTAATGGTTGGAGTTGCTTTTATATCAGTAAGTTATTTTCTCTCTTTTTTTTCTTTTTAAAAAAAAATAATTATTGGTCCATCGAGACAAGTTAATCGTGTTTTCAAATTTTTAATATTAATAAATGGCTATTAATATATTTTTATGTGTTTAAATCTAAAATCGAAAATATATACCATAAAATATATGTAAGTTCTTTTTATTTGTTGTGTGTTATGTTTGTTTCTAAAAAATAAAAACAAGTGCAAGATGGTATAACAAATATAAAATAAGGTACATCTTATAGAGATTACGGATAAATCAATCCGATGATGCAGTATGTAAGTGATTAGCATTCAAGGAACTTGTGTTCTGTATAATTAGCATTTTAAAAATATATTTTTTGATTTTTTTTGTTATACAAGTATTCTGAGCCAGTTTGCGCGTACCAGACTAAATCCTACATCCCGAACAAGACTTTCGAAATAAGACTTGAATCTTGCAGTCCGTAATTCCGAATATTAATAACCAGTAAAAATCGAACACATAACAAAAAGACTTAATAAACCCTTAGCCATGATGTTGATCCACATTCACGTTATAAAACATGTTTTTTTCTCCTGTATAACATTCATGCATGTGGACGAAGATGAGGATAGATGATGAACGAATTCAATTATAATATAATATTTTTTTTAGGATTTGAAGTATACCGACATAATACACGTGGCAGCTAAATAAGTTACACGTGGCAGTTAAATAGGTTATCTAGACGATCGAGGAAAGGCTCATCATTGAATTGAATGGGTCCCGCAACGGTGCAGTAACCTAGTAAGCCTTTCCCATCTCATTCAATCATTCAAGCTACAGCAGTGATTAGTTTACCTTGCAAATACTACCAAACGTCCATAATCAAACAGACGATGTGTGGTGATGGGACTCTCTGTCTCTCTCACTCCACTTATTTGAGGCTCTCCTACAGGTCTCTCTCTCCTTCTCAGTCTCTTGGTCGTACCCAACAATTATTTATTTCGAATGACAAAAATCTACCTTATTCTAAATCTATTTAATATAAATAAATGAGCATTAATGCAATTATATGTGTTCGAATTAATTTTTTTTTTTTTTTTTTATAAAAAAAAAAGAAGAGAATTTGTACAACCATACGCACCATAGATCATTGGCTTATGAAAATAATTTACTTATAAGCTTGTAATTGTTAAGATTTTTTTTTTCCTCACAAATTTTCAATGATTTAAACACGGTTTAAGGCTTCATTTGAATATCAAAAAGTAATTAGCGCCTTTCATGCAATGATTACCTCTCCCACCTATGAGGGGAGAGTATGGGATTCGACTTCCAATGGGGAGTTCATGGGGTAGACTTAGGTTGTGTGTATGAGTTCCTGTAAATGTTCTTCAAGATGAAAAACTTTCCAGTGATATAGCTGTGACATACACCAAGTGATTGAAAATACATTAATCCTCGTTTGCTAGTATATATTAGAAAGTTTGAATATAGTTTTAAAAATTGAAAAAAATAAATAAATAAAAATTGGGGTCATGCAGAAAAGACTACTAGTCCAGTTAAGTGAAATGCAGAAGAAGCCTGTTTATTGTGTGAGAAAACCTTTTTCAATCAGCAACTATGACAAGAGTAAGCAGCTCTAAAGGTCTAAATGAATAGTGTACAACACACACAGCATGCAAAATTGTCCCAAAACAAATATTAGGAGACCCCATAAGGGTGCATTTGGTACTCTCATTTGAATTGAATTGTTTCATTGGGTCTAGTGTATAATTTTGTGAATAAATTCATCCTTGTGAATGGAGAAAATTTGAAAATGTCAATCATCAATACAAATGAGAGTAAAAATAAAAAACAAGGACATTTCATGAATTTCTAAGAATTGATCCTATTACTACAACACCAATCATAGTGATGATTCTAATTTGTTTAATGGTCCCATTTAGGAAGATGAATTTGTACCTTCAACAATATCCTGTAAATTATAATAAATCCATTTGGACAACCAAACAGGCCTCAAGTGAATCCATATCAAAGTGAGATACAACAGCACTGTTCAAATTTTCCATTTTATCATCCCTTGTTGCGGTCATTCCAGTTCAAGCGACTTCCGAGTTTCACCATAGATGCCTGAAAAGAATATAATTATAACAGAGTCAATTTTTTTGCTAGACAATAATAGACTATCAATATGACAATCATTACTTGTGCATTATCTACAAAGGGCATAAAAGTTGCATGAGGGTACTGATTTTGGGTGCCTGTTCAAAACTTTTAAGACAAGCTCCAAGTACTTACAAGTTACACAAAGCACTTAGTAAACGAGGCCCAATACACAGATCAAACCCCAAAAAAAGGGGCCTTGTTATTACAACCCCTCCCAACTATTAGCACACCCCAACCATTTGTGATTTTTTACCGTTTTATGAAAAAATACATTGTTTTTAAGAAAACTTGTTGCATTATCCACTAGAAAACATCATTTTGAACAACTTTGTAGAAGAAAGTTTTTCCAAAATCTAT
>JAESVK010000138.1:5425441-5498873 GCA_017140935.1 Hamamelis virginiana | reverse complement strand
CCCCCCCAACCAAACAAAACAAAACAAAACAAAAAAGACTACCATTCCACCACCACTACTATTGCACCAAAACTAACACCATTGAAAGAAATGTTTTTTCTTTTTTTAGTAAAATATTAATTATCTATTCTTGAACTAGACATCACCAGCACCAGTTCTAACACACAATCACTACTAACACCGACAACCCCATAACATCCACCATTACATCCACTAACAGCGTCAACACTGCCAAATTGCCACCACTAAGACAGATCATACGCACAACAGTTGTACACACCTCCACCAACGCTACAACTGTCACCAGCGCAACTACCACCACTCTTCCTTACCACTGCATGCTCCACCGATGCCATTACCCCCACACCAAGCCGCCATTCCGACACCACTACCACCGTCATTACGATTAGCTCCACTTAACAGCATGCTTTTTTGTTTTTAATATACTTCAATTTTTAAAAATGTTTTACAAAACTTCTTCTTTTTCATTTTTTTTTTTTTTTTTTTTTTTGCTTTTGCTTCATTGCAAATATTTTAAAAAGCAACCACAACTGCACACACACACATAACCAAGCAATGCTTAATTAGTACTGCAATACAAACATATTGGGCAGGGTTGGAGGTCAACCTAAGCTAAGCTATAAAGTCCATCCTCCCCTGGCCCAATTTAACATGCTCTACCTTGACTTAGGCACTTGGACCAATTTTGATCTGAAATATTAGTTTAAGTTTCTAATTTTTCAATTTTCCCTGACCTAAAAGAAAAATAAGATATAAAACAATGCATATTCACACATTTAATGCATTTGAGCGCCTTCTAAATGCTGGGTCTTTTGGTGAACTCTAAACTTTCCATGAATTCAAGATTTCTAGTCTAATCAAATTAATCATGATTGAAATCCATAACTTGTTATTATCTTTTAATGAACAATAGCAAAAATAGGATATTATTATCAATTTTGATCATTCAATCACCCTAAATCCAATGAATGATTTTTGAACAAGACATTTTTGTGATTAATTATACGAGTTCTGTATATACTTCTACCATAAAACCCCTAACAAGCTTGTTTAGGCTAGCTTCCTTCATTCAATCATTCTTCTCTTTCATTCCCTTCTTTACTTTCTCTTTAAAAGAGACCCATAATTACTATATGATTTATATCTGCCACGACAAGTCTCAACTATTAAAAGTCCAAAACATGATAAGAAGTAGAGTCCATTAAAATCAATGTAGTCAGCCAAATCTGAAACATATTATTTAATATTTATGGACATGTATGAAGAATATAAGCGAATCGATACATATTGCAAGTATGAATAAAATCTACACAAGGAAAGTAAAATATACTAAGATCAGTACAATTTCAATGAAATGGAACCATAAATAAGACAACTGATGATACCTTTTTGCAGAACTCAGTTGCAAATCGTGATCCATTGTAGAAAATAAACCACATCAGCACAATCACCAGGGTATCTGCCCAAATTTAGGAACACACAACTGGAAATCACAGCCTACAAAAATCGCAACAATTGTTTTCTCTCTGATAATAGAAGACATTTAAGAAATGGTGTTTTACAAAACCAACACCACTTGTTAACATTACAAAAACTAAATATCCAGACCCTTTGTTTTCAAAAATATATCAATACTACTACATATATTAAAATAACATCTGGGAACCAAAAATTCAAATTAAAACTTCTGTCCTTAATCCTTAATTTTTAATTTTATTGTAACTAAAAAAGGTCATTATCCAGTATTGGTCCCACCAAACTACGATCTGGAAAGATGAGTTGGATGCGGTCCTGACCTTCAATATTATACACAGTTGCTGCTCGCCTGCTCTTAATTGATCCCACAAAATTGAATTGGCCAGTCTAGTCTAAAATTGCTATACGCATGCTATGCACAAACCACTCATTCGTTCTCTATTAACAAAACCCTAATTAACTACAAAAACAATATGATTGTGATAAAGGACTTCCAAATTTTTCATTATTTCATTGCTACGAAGAGAAAATTATCCAATTTGGAATATCATAAGGAAAATGCTATTTGTCCTAATTTTTTGTGACGCCAACAGCCCCAACTAATTTACATGGAGTCAAACCCATGAGAAATTATTCAGTAGGAAATGGCTCATTTGCCGCATGATGAACAACTCCATTCATTGATTAACACATAACATGGCCCTAAATCGTTCCATGAATTGATACAGGGTGTCAATCAGCAAATAGAGTTGTTCACCACATGGCAGATGAACAACTTCCACTGAATAATTTCTCCAAACCCACACCCGCGTGATTAGATGTGGATGTAGCTCCCACATCCATGATTTATATGATTGAGTTGGGAGAATTGGGATTCCAAAGAATTTAGACAAATACCATAACTCATATCATAATCTGCATACAAATTATATTTATCAAGGGTCTATTTAGTTGCCAAATTTACGTAAAATTTATACAATCTGATTTAAATTTCCATTCTAACCCTAGATTCAAGTAAACATAAATCAAACAGATCAAATCCAGAAAGGGTTTTAGAAGAGGATACTGAATAGATAACGCTCCCACCAATCCAACATGTAGAGTCCAAAGGTGAAGTTGTAAAGGTAGATCTTGCGTTGAACCCAGTTCATAGCTTTGGACCTACGAATCAACAAACATGAATACAATCGAATCAACAAACTACGAGAGATTAAATTTAAAACAGAAAAAATAAAAAATAAAAATTACGTTCTAACTGGGAAAAAGCTGCTACGAAGAAGAGTCTGGTCGTGATCTTACATAGCCCTCCGGCCTCCGTCAACGAATGAATAATGATGAGAACGGACTCGGTCGTCCAATGATGTTGGGGTCGGACTAATTTAGTGATCCAGTTAATTGATTTTTTTTAATAAAAAAAAAAAATTTCAATTACAATTTCATCCCTCCAACTTATACCGATTTACACAATATACCTTCACAGTTTTTCATAGACATGTTAACTCCTATAATATTTACTTATCTTGTCAATATTGGCTTAAATTATTATCATAAAATGTTGGTAACATTAAGTAATTTATGGTAAAATTTAGTAATTTTTATCTATGTATATTATTTTTGTTGTAAATTTTTTCTTGCACGGATAAATAAATTCGTATAAAATAATGTATAAACCATAAAAATATAAAAATTATGGGATGATAGAGGATGATCCTAATATGTCCCAAATGTCCTACAAATTTGTACCACTAAAAAACAGGTCCATCGAGACCAGTAATTGTCACATAATTAAACGACTAATTAATAGAATAGTGAAAAGTGTCATAAATCAAAACTATAAGGGGTCATTGTATTTAGGAAAAAAAAAAACTATACGGGTGTAATGTGTAAAATGAATATAAGTTGAACAGGTAAAACTGTATTTTTCCTTTACGTAAATGATATGAAAATAGAACTGTAATTATAGTGTGCCCCTTTCCCCTCTTAAGCCCTTAGGAAAAGTCGACTTAAGCTCATGACCTATGCATCATATAATTCTTTCATTGCCTACTACATGTCCTAATTTTTGCATTCCAAACATTCCAACTCACTTAAAATGAGACTCACGCCCTTGAAATTTAATGTAGATCTCACTTTATGTGAATAATTGATACAATTGAATCATATAACAAAATTTCTCCTCGTCAACCACCATGACTACTAGCCCTGGTGTTATATGACTCCATAGAATAGTGGCCTCACATGGAGAGCGATAATAAGTCAAGTTACGACAACTCGGACACCTCGTTGCTTAGCAAAAATAAATAAATAAATAAAATAGCATCAATAACAATAATTTGGGATATGAATCATGACAACCTCTATAACATTAGGGATGGATGATGATTTATAGTCTCTACTAGCCAAAAAAAAATACTCAACAAACCAAAATTTTATAATTTTTTCTCTACTAAATGATATGGTAATTAGTACAAAATGCCACATTAAATGGCATCAATTATTGTTTGGCACTATACTAACATGATTACTAATAGGGTGTGTCACGTCACCTAGCCAAGTATCACCTATCAGGATGAGGGTTGTGATAAATGAAAATGTAAAACAAACTAAAGTCTAGCCAAGTATCAAGATGTTATATGACAAACCAAAATGTTACTTGCCACACCAACCAACCAACCAACCCAATGCCATGTATCAATTATCAAGATGTGGGTTGTGGTCAAATAGAGGTGGAACCGTGGAAACAAACCGAGTCCAAGCAAGTATCAAGATGTTTCTTGACAGGTTGGTTGGTTTAAAGCATGGTTTTAGGAAGAAGGTTTGGGCAAGGGCCATTCCCTTCTTAGGGAATGGCATCAATGAAAATGCATTTACCCCGCAGGTTGCCGTTTAAAAAAAAGATATATGACTTCAAGAACTTTCTCTTGACACTATTTATGAGAAAAAGTTGACTTAAAACATTATCTGCTGGGTGATTATCGCATTAAGCTTTCAAGTTTCAATTGTTCTAAGAAAAGTACTATACGTGCCAAGTGCCAAGTGCCAAGAACTTTGGTTCCAACTTGTGCCCCAACACAAGGGTTTACTAATATCGTACCGAAATCAACACAAGAAAAAATAAACTGATTTTATTTGTCCTCACGTGCATGTGACAATCCACATCAATGGGCTACATAAACTAGGTTGCGAGTTGAAGCTGAAGTGATGGGATGATCCACATCAATGGGCTATATGAACTAGATTGCGAGTTGGAACTGAAGTGATGAGGACGTATAGTAACTCATGTCCTTTATAGGCTAGGTCACTATTGCCAAGTCCAGTCCATTATTCAAAAAACTGTCTGAAATTGCAAACCAGTTGTGATTATTTCTCATGCTGGTCAAGATAAATTGACAGATGCTGGTGCAAGGAACAGCACTAGAATACTGAGTATTCAACTCTCAAATATCTGATCTTACAAAAAAGGGAAAGACAGCACAAGAATACCGAGTATTCATTCATCAAAATATTAATCTTACAAAAGATTAGTCCAATTGATTGCAAAATCAGAAGACAAAACCGTCTAGGAAGAATTTCCAACGGAGATTACTTTATTTCATTTCACAGGGTCAGGGATTAATCAGGCTTTCAGGGCAGCTCCCATTCTCACAAGGTCCTCGAGTGCCTTTGAGATCTGCACCTCCGTCAAGCCTTCCAAATGAATGCCCCTTTCGACACCCATGTCTGTTAGAACCAAAAGTCAACTAGATGAAATAACAGCAAAAAACGGAGTTGAAACTTGAAAATATCAAGCTAAGCAACAAAGGGAAATTGCTTAAAAACAATGCACCTTGCAGAAAAAATAAACTATGGTAATGTTGTTAGAAAATGCATATTAGCTCAAGTGTTTATTTTCCTCGCAAAAAAGTATTGCATCATAAAATCATGACTTGTCACATTGTGATGTTTTGCAGTCAGTGAGGATTTAGGCTCGCAATTGTGAGTATATTGCTGTGAATGGAAAACATCAACATGACAACACCTATGATTTTCAGTTTTATTACATTGCAAGAGGGACCAAATCTTTTTGGTTTATCAACCTAACTTAAGTATTACGGAGTAACATTTTGTAGGGTTAAGATCTTCAAAAGGCCGCTTGTATATTGTTCATGTGAGATTTTTTTAGGACAAATTATAATTCTTAAACAAGTATAAAATATACAAGCTGTTTGTTTGCCCTTGCTAAAAAATAAAATAAATTACCAATAAAATAACATGTGATCCTTGATACACATGCCAAATCTGTACTTCCAAAAAGAAAACAAATTGACTAGATGGAAAGGGAGGGCATCCAACTATAAGGGAAACTGGCAATGTGAATCAATCAAGACACGAGTCTCAACATCACCCACACCCAATCCACACCATCAAGAATTTTCCTATTTCTTAACTTCTAAAAGACACCATGATACTGCAAAAAGTGACAACTTGCAAGTTACATCTAGCAAACAATGCTTTTAATATACAATCGTGAAACCATTTTTCCAAATCCCACTTTTAAATTGTCCCATTTCACAGAGACATCAATTCCTTTCAATATTGCTTTCAAAAGTTCAACTCAATAACATTTCCTAACCTCCACAGACCACCAATTCCCACTACAGCAACCAAACTTCCAAGCCACCACCCTTATCCATGATGTATCTCTCCTTGGCAACTTTCCGAAACCTAATCCCTAGACATCTTGCTTCTTTAGTCACACAAATTGATCCCCATACAATTAGATGACAATTAAACTCCTCCTCAACTGCCAATTCAAATAATAATAATAATAATAACAATAATTCCTGCCCAACCCTAGCCCAAATAGAATCTTTATGCAATTTCTCCACCCTACCACCAGGGATGGAAACTAAATGAGGGGCATAGAGTAGAAGCCTAGAAAGTGTGATCCAAACTGTAATCATCCTTCCACTTTAAATGGATCCCTTTTCCAACCATTTAGTCTTTTCTATACTCTTTCGATGATCACATTCCAAGACTTGAAGGCCTCCCACTTTACAACCCATGTTGGTTGCCAAATCAAGCACACTTCCAACTTCTCTGATTATCATTTAAATTATCTTTAATTCTAGAACTGCTTCAAAACAAAGAACACCGTAGATTCCAAATTTGCTACAACAAATAAAAGATGGAGTAATAATAACTAAACTCCCTCTTATTCTTATACCATAAAACCCCCTATAAGTTTACAAGAGAGCTTTATCCACAAGATAACCAAAATAAAATGTAACAAGGAAAACAGATCTCCTTTACTCAATCCCCTCGTGCTCCTAAAGGAGTTTAGAGGGAACATGCATTCATCAAAATTGAACAAGAAGTGGGAGGAATGCATGGAAAAATCCATTTTCTAGGTAAATCTTTCTCGCTTGATAATTGCTTTCTATCTATAACCCTCTTGTTTGTTGTTTCGTAAGTATTATTTACAACACTTCTTAACTTTGAAAATCATGAACTTGGTTTGTTCTTAAAAATTAAATTTCATATCTATTTCATTGATGGAATTATCATTGACACCTTGGATGTGCCCATGAAAGAGCATAAAATTTAAAACAAGCTTTTGTATATTTTCTTCCGCATGGTAAAAATATCTTTAACAGTAATGAAACACAAAAAAGAAGAAGAGAATTTGTGCCTCAAGTAGTATCATCAAAATAACATTAAGATTGAAATAATCCTCTTCTATTTGTACTGTCATTATCAGTATTACTATTGCCTTAATAGTTTTTAGATGATTTTATGATTGTTAGAAAATTCTGTACAAAGACATGAGAATAATCTTTAAAAATTGGGAGAGCAATGTCGGTTTTTTAATTTAGGGAGCTTCTTTATTTTTTCTTGAAAGATAACTGTATTAGTCATTAAAAAGTGCCATATGCCAAGTATATGGGAAGTATACAAAAGAAAACCACTGCAATGTACAAGAACGTAAAAAAATCCAAAAGAGTAGATTTTTCTCCTACCCAATTATGAGAAATCCATAGGAAAAGCATTCAAAAAACGTTTTCCTTGATACTGCAGTATTCAACTCTTTTCCTTCAAAAATCCTACTATCCCTCTCCTTCCATAAACACGAAAACAAAACATAATGGAGCTACCTTCCAAATGGTCTTACAATTCTTCTATGTGCTCTTGAACTGCCATCCAAGAAACAACTCCTTCACCGTTTTAGGCATCACCTAAGGAATTCCCAAGGCAGCGAAAAACGAAACCCTAAGATCAACAACAAAAGGGTAGTGAAAGAGAAGATGATCCACCGACATTCCACTATTCTTACACATACAACACCAATTGGGAATGAACCAATCACTAGAGATGAGATGATCAATAGTAAAACACTATTAGAGGAGCATTAAGGAATGAAAGCTTAAGTTCTATACTGGAAGATGAGTGATCAACAGGTGCATAAATCCACCCAAGTGATCAACGTTCTCTCATTTTCATCTTTGTTTACTTACTTTCTACTACAATCAACAAGGCCATGAAAATCATAACAAAGCATCAATATTTAGGCCATGCCAATGCAAGTGATGGTCAAAATGATATTATTGCACAAAATTTGGAGGACAGACACATATGTGGTGGCAAAGAATGATAAATGATGAAAACTAAGAGAACAAAAGTTGTTGGTGATAACAGACTCAAAAGCCTTTTTTCTTTCCTTTTTTTTTTTCTTTCATTAGGTAGAATTAAACCCGTGTCATATGCCTCGTAGTAGCCACAAGTTCCCATTTGCCTAGGGGCTAGGACCAAAGCTCTTGTACTGAGGAAAACACAGAAATCCTCATTAACCCAAAAAAAAACACACAGAGAAATCAAACTTATTTCGAGCCAAAAAAAAAAAAAATCAATGGAAGGTTTTGGAAATGACCCTATAAAATAGTATAGCCGGCAGATCAGATTTTCAAAATTGGATAAACAAAATGTGATAATTTTCGGAGTTAATAAAGACTCAATGGCTAGATTGGATAAACAAGATCTTAATGGGATGGATGGACACTGCAAACAAAATGTGTTGATACTTGTGCTATTTGGGATCTTGTGGCTCTATTTGGATCTTGGAAAACTTGAAGAAAAGGCAAAAATGATTTATAAAGGAATCAATCTCTAAGCAATTTTCAACGTGTTCCTTTCATTTCCCTCGTCGTTCCCAAGATCCAAATAGAGCCTGGAGGACTTGGTATCTATACCTAACCCTCAAGGGCAAAGGCTAATTTCAGGTGATCAAAACTGTTATAATAGTCTCGTACAACACTCAACTAACCCGACAATGCACCCAACAATGCCCCAAATCCTAACTACTTGGGGCTCTATCAAGGACCATATCCACCATTAAATCATAATTCGTCGCAGTTTTTTTAAAGCCTCAACCCGTCCTTTGATTTTATAGCACCTTTACTCTTCCTAAATGGAACATTCATTAGTCTTCATGACCACCTTTTTCTTCAAATATCTCTCTCACCTTCTCATCAATTATGGCTATTCTTGTATTGCCACTTGTCCACACCAACATCCCGTTCATCATTGTAATATGACATTACAATACTGCTCTGTAATATAATCACCTAGCTCGCATTTTGAAAATTTCTAACTATTAACGAAATAATGTAGGATTATTTTGAGAGTGGCCTTAAGACCCTTGAAGGGGATTGTGGGTCTTTTCATTTATCTTAAATTTTATATCATCCAAAGAAGATGGACGTTAAAACCATGACAAGCAATCACCGGAAACAGGAAAGGAAAGTAGAATAACTGAACAAAAGAATACAACTCTGTGCTAATTCATATACAGAGTGACATTAGGCGATTTCATACCATATCTTGCCCAAATTTGTGGTTCGATCCCACTGCTTTCACGGATCAAAATTGGAAATTTGGGGTTCAAAGTCTTCAAATCCTTATAATTCCTCTCAACAAAAGCTCTGAAAAACAAAATCAACAAGATCTGAAGGATAAATTTTAAAGAAAGAAGAAAACATTTATCAGGGTTTCCAGAATAACTAGTAATAATAAATAAAACTATAAAAAAAAAAAAAAAAAGTACAAAAGGAAAACCTAGCCGATGAACTTGCAGGGGATGTTTGGCAAAACAGAATCCGAAGCTCCTTCAGATTCCGAGAAAGTTGCCCTCTCCATGCCATCTCTCTCTCGCGCTCGCTTGCTTAGACTAGCTGATTTTGTGCTATGTGTTTGACTGTATTAAATCTGGGCCAACCGTCATGACATGGGCCGGTTTATTTGATTCGGTTCGGATCCAACAAAATGATGGGCTAGAGCCAAATCAGGGCGGCGGGTTGCTTACTACCTACGCATGCCACTAGAACCACCCAAGGGATATATTGTCACAATTTACCATGGTTAGTTCCCGCGTTCTATCACTAACCATGGTTAACTAGTGATGTACACTTGCCGCGTTGGGCTGAATTACTTTTTTATTTTTTTATTGTACAAATCATTAATGTTAGTTAGTTGTTATTCAATTAGCGGGAAAGCACACCATAATACAAAAATTATGAAGCCCACACCATTTAAAAGCAAACTACTACAACCTCCCAAATAGCAAAAGTCAAATCCATGATCGCTTAGATGAGAGTCATGACTCATCTAAGAATACAATCCAATTGTAATTCTAATTTTATGTCAATTTTCATAATTGGCTGGTTGTGCACAATAATAGAATTCAATTCTATAGTAATTTTCTATGCGTACGTATATAATCTTATACGAGAATTTAGATTTTTAGCCAATGTAGAAAATAAGAATCTAAAAAGTTGTTTATTAAATTATATATTATGTTCATGCATGTTAGATTTTATAGTAATCCAACACTTGATTTCTAAAATACAGATTGTGAAAAGTTATAACAGTTTTCATCGTTGAATAGTGTTACTGTTTTTTATAATTATATTTTAGAAATTGACTATCAAATCAATGTGATTTTTTGGCATATATAATATTTATAAGTAAAGTATTTAATCAAATAGATTGTTTTTCAAAATACTTATCCTATATTGGTTAAAAGTACAGATGGTCACACAAGCTTATAATTTTTCAATATTAATTCTAATTCTGGGTTCACTTATAACTTATATATAAGCAGCATGCTTATAAAATATAATAGAATTAAAATTTTAATTATTTTATTTGATTCAAATAAAAAATAAAATAAGTGTGTTTCGTATATTACCTTAATTTATCAATAATTAGACCAAGTAGACGATGGTGCAAGTAAAACTAATGCAACGAAATATAATAACAATTCAATTTTTGAAATTTGATATAGCAAATTTTAAAAATAAACATGTAATTTTTGAAATTTCATAAAAAGAGAGTTGTGGGTAATTTGGAAATTACATATAAGAATGCCCACAATTTTATTTTATTTTTATAAATATATTAATAAGGGTAATGATTACTGATTAGTTATTAATAAAAAAAATTAATTAATTAATTAATTATATTTCATGAATAATAAAATCCAAAAAGGAGACGTGAACAAACAAGTCTACGAATCGATAATGATAAGAACTTATAGTAGAGAGCGCAGATAGTGTTTTCTAAAAATAAAAATAAATAAATAAATAAATTGTTTCTAAATTGCTTTTTCTGACTTCCATAACTACCCCAAATTTTAGTTATATAACAGAACTGCCATTGGGTAGGGTTTCACTACCCTTTTCTCTCATCTCCTCTCTTTCTCTAAGCTAGCCGCTCACCTGATTGGGATCTGACGATCTGAGGTACGTCTCTCTCTCTCTCTCTCTCTCTCTCGCTCGCTTCATTGTTCGCACTCACGAATGCTTTTTGGTTTGGGTGCTTTGATTTTGGTTTTGGTTTGATTGTTCTTGTTTCCAATTTTTGTGCTTCAAAGGTTGATACGACTGCGTAAAATTACCTAGCTATTCGAACTCACTTGGAAATTGATGCAGTCTATCTATTTGTGGTTTTCACAGGATTTGAAATTGTTATTGTGATTTTTAGCAATCAAACGAATCTGTTTGTTTTTTCAGCAACCAGAAGAATATTTTGTATGGGCAATCCAAAACAGTCACCTAGCGTCTTCGGAACCAAATAGAATTCACTAGCGAAAATTGGAAACAGCCTTTGGCCAGCTGGTTCAATCACAGTTTTTTTTTTTTTTTCAAATTCCTTCTTAAAATTTTCACCAGTAGGGAAATTTACAAGAAACATAGTTTTAGTTCTAAACGTTTTCTGATTTCTTAATATATTTAATTTGATGGAATTAGAATAATACTATACTTGTATGGAAAAAAAATAATTGGTTTAACTGCTCAACCACAGTGGAAGAAACCTCCTATTACATCTAGATGTGGGCAGGATTGATTGGGGAAAACTATTTCTTTGTAACAAATAGTTATTATTATTATATTATTATTTTACTATTTTGAGTATAACATGTCATTATTAGCAGAACTGCTGTCCTGCTTCATGATGATATTGTACATTTACGTCCACTTGGGACCCGAGAAAAAAGAAAAACCTCCACTCAATTGAGCCTGATATAACTACTTGGCTTTGTTGAGGTTAAATTTCATTTTCTTTTCTTTTATTTTTCTAAGTTTTCTTGATAACCAAATGGAGCATGAATGTTTTCTGTTCCCCTTTAAAGTGATGTATAGATCTATTAATATCTGTTCCATAGCCTTGTGCTTTATAATACATCTGATATTTTTATCTTGAGGTCTAATTGAATGTTGTTCATTGGTATATATATATATATATATTCCTAATCACGTCTAATGGATTATTTTGTTAAATTGATATTCGGACCTGATTAGGTTTGTGTAGTTTAATTAGAAGTATTCGTTTATTGTGTATTCTAGATAACAATTCAGCTTAAACTTCTCTTGTATTTAAGTAGATCCCTTTCGTAGTTCTTGTAGAGATAGAATTGAAAGGATGTACATACAATTCTGCATAATTATGTATTTGTTGATGGAACACGTGTCTTGAAGTGATGGTCTGAATAGAAGAATCTCTAGTGTTAAGAAACAGTCATTGAGAAAGATTCATCTTATAAGAATTATATTGTCAAGGAAAGATTCTTTCTATAAGGATGATTATACAAGAACTTTTTTGGGTTTATGGAAGGGCTTCAGAAGCGCAAGCAATTTTGTATCTGTGAAGTACCGATACATGACGCTGTGATGTCTTTGTTGGTTATTTTAGTTCCTTTTTTTCCTCGTCATTTTGGCCTCTAGAAAACTTAATCTTAACAGGCTATTTATTGGTGCCAAACAGAATCATGCAATTGACATTACAATTGGTTAACAGATTGTGATATTTTTGGAGTTCTTTTCATGTTTATTTATTTCAAATATTACTATTGAAGAAAATAGGAGCATGGTGTATACGTAACTGATACATTTGCCTTATAAGATACTCCGTAGTAATTTATGCAATTAAAAGATCTAATCTTCAGGCGGCATGAAGCATGCCTGCATAATCCATATGGACATCTTAGTGTGTTGCCTCATACCTTTGCTTTTATTACACTGGTTAATTCAAATCATATGTATCTGTATTTTAATGTTTGTATACCATATACAGTACTGCCTAGGCTTTGCCAAAATACCAAATTACCAATTATAAAATTCTTACCTGATCATATGCTGCCATATGAATTGAATTGAGCTTTGCATTGTGTGAAATATATAGTTGTCAATTTGTCATTTAGTCACACAAGTATGTACTAGGCATGCAATTCATTATATATAGTGGGCGTGGGAAACATGTTTTCCATTCTAGTTGGTGTTCTTTTTTAATTTTTCACGGTCAAGATATCATTCCCTAATAAATGTGTGTGAAATTCATGGAAAACAGTGGGGAAGTGCTCAGAGAAACCTTTGCGAGATGTTTTTCCCTTTAAAATTATTTTTTTGCATGTGTCTTTAGTGATCAAGGAGTATCATTAATGACTGCATGTGTCTTTACATATAAAAGTCGGGTACACTTTACATTGCCATTTTCATATTTCCTGTTGTAAAAAATGAGTGTTTATTAAAAAGTGTTTTGGTAACATGCAATGAGTGCTCTGTTATTTTATACATTTCTAAAAGGGAAATGCAAAAACAAAATAACTGAGGGTATGAGGTGACAGTTTCTTTTGGCCTGGAGTTTGATTTCCTCTACTGCTATCCTTTTCCTTTTCATTTAGTCCTGAAACTCAACCACTAGAATCTCCCAGGGAGATGTTTGCTGAAGAATGAAACGTGAGTTCATATAGACATTCTGAATATTTTCTTGGGTGATAGATTGACTGTTAAAGAATGCCTGTTGCACAGGCGTTCCTAAATGAGTGGAATGCCCACTTGTGACATATCTTCAACTCCAACATGCAAATATTATTTAAAATTTAATATTTCTGTTATGATAAGTACCTACTAGGGTGGTGGCACACATGCACCTTACCTCACTCTATTCCATTTTTTCTCTGCAACTATTCATCAGGTAATTTAAAATGTTAATGTGAACAATCTAATGAATGGTGGCTTTCATGTAACTAAGTTTGGGATGAGTTAGCAAATTTTTAAAATTTTAAAATTTCTATTTTACCAATATAATGGTTGATAGTATAGAAAAATAAGTGTTTTTTTTTTTTGGAATAGAAGTTTGAGCACACCAAGAGGATGAATTCCTTATGTATAGTAGTATGGATAGTGCCATGTTTTCAAATATGTTTTTTCCAATTCAATAAATCCAACACTCTTCTGAGTGGTCAGGTTTGAAACGCATACCTGAACCAATGCAACTATTCTGTCATGTTATCTCTATTTAATAATTATTGTACATTCTTCTTTTTGGTACTTTAGTTGCTTTATTTTTCCTTTGCTCATTTGGTAACTTCTAAATATAAAGTGTGACTCAGTTCTATGTTATCTTTGCAGGTAAATTATCTACTGTTTTAGCAGCTACTATTATACTTCACAATGGCAGATGGTCATGAAACTGACAAGAACATTGAGATATGGAAGATCAAGAAGTTGATCAAAGCTCTGGAAGCTGCTAGAGGCAATGGCACCAGCATGATCTCTCTTATCATGCCTCCGCGGGATCAAATATCTCGGGTCACTAAGATGCTGGGAGATGAATTTGGAACTGCTTCAAACATTAAAAGTAGGGTGAATCGTCAATCTGTTTTGGGTGCAATCACATCTGCTCAGCAGAGACTTAAGCTTTACAATAAGGTTCCTCCTAATGGACTTGTCCTTTATACGGGAACTATTGTAACTGATGATGGGAAGGAAAAGAAGGTGACGATTGACTTTGAGCCTTTCAAGCCTATAAATGCATCTCTTTACCTGTGTGACAACAAGTTTCATACGGAAGCTCTGAGTGAACTTTTGGAATCTGATGATAAGTTTGGATTTATCGTCATGGATGGGAATGGGACCCTTTTTGGGACATTAAGTGGTAACACCCGGGAGGTGCTCCATAAATTTACAGTTGACCTCCCAAAAAAACATGGAAGAGGAGGGCAATCTGCTCTACGTTTTGCTCGTCTTCGAATGGAGAAGCGCCATAATTATGTGAGGAAGACAGCAGAGCTTGCCACACAGTTTTTTATCAATCCTGCCACTAGCCAGCCCAATGTCTCTGGATTAATACTTGCTGGATCAGCTGACTTCAAGACTGAGTTGAGTCAGTCTGATATGTTTGATCCCCGCCTTCAGGCCAAAATACTCAATGTAGTTGATGTTTCTTATGGAGGGGAAAATGGTTTCAATCAGGCAATTGAGCTGTCTGCAGAGATCTTATCCAATGTGAAGTTTATACAGGAGAAGCGCTTGATAGGCAAATACTTTGAGGAAATTAGCCAGGATACTGGGAAGTATGTTTTTGGGGTTGATGACACACTAAAAGGTTTGGAGATGGGTGCTGTTGAGACTCTTATTGTGTGGGAAAATCTGGACATTAATAGGTATGTGTTGAAACACAGCACTACGGGTGAGATTATCATAAAACACTTGAACAAGGAGCAAGAGGCAGATCAAAACAACTTCCGGGATGCAGCTACCGCCGCCGAATTGGAGGTTCAAGAAAAGATGTCTCTGCTAGAGTGGTTTGCAAATGAGTACAGGCGGTTTGGTTGCTCACTCGAGTTTGTCACCAACAAATCACAAGAGGGATCCCAGTTCTGCAGAGGTTTTGGTGGTATTGGAGGAATCCTTCGTTATCAGCTTGATATGAGATCATTTGATGACCTTTCTGATGATGGAGAAACTTACGATGATTCTGAATAGCAATCAATCAATTGTCCCCCAATGCTGGTGCAGGAAGATGGGGTAAAAGACCTGCACCAGTGCGCGAGATGTCGCGCTCGCTGCTGCTGCTGCTGCTGCTGCTCCTTTGTCGAAGCTCCAAAAGTTTCGAGTTCTTATCAAAGGTTCGTGTCCCTAAACTCATTCATTCTACATCTTATAATATATAGCATCGCATTATCTAAGGTTGGTTGTTTTCTTATAGTTCCTTTTTCTTTATCTACTTTTTTAAACTCAAGGGAGATTATACTAGTTCCTGAGCTACAACAAATGGTGATTCCCTGTGGATTTTATGGAGCAGTTTGGATCATATGGATGAAAAAAGGCGGCCATAGCTTCTTCCTCTTTGCTTGTAGGAGATTGTGTGAAGCTTTTGTTTTTTAATCAACCTGATTTACTGGATAAAGGCCCTGCTGTTACTTGCATCATCATTTTGGAAACCTTAAACTTCTATTGTGGTTCTGCACTCTGAAGAGCTATTTGCAGCACTTTAGCTTATTTTCTATTGAGTCAGTACTTTTCTGGTGAACACGTCTGCTGGTTACATATAGTTTCATAATATATGGTTGATGTTGATGAACCTCGTTGGATGGACTATGGCTTGAATACTGCTATCAAGTGATATTATTGTAATTTTCTTTTTATAAATACTCTTTTGGATACTTACAGGTTAAAGTAATGCATGATTGTTTTCAGACACCAGACAGTTTTCAAATTGAAACTCAGTTAATGGGCTTATGTGTGGTGTGGATGGGGTAATTTTGTTAAGGGTGCGTTTGGTTACCCTATTGAAAATTGAGTAGCTTCCATTATGTTTTATATGTTTATTTTTTGTATAAAATTCGTTGCGACTTCATTTTAAGGTAGTGGAATTTCATGCGAGCAAGAACTGAATGTCGCACTTTCTGGCGATGGTTCCAATTCACTTTGGTGAGTCCATTCATGATGATGGATTTATACCTTCAAAATAAAAATAAAAAAATTAAATAAATGCACTTATCAAGCGAGCTAGATCGGTTCTAAGTATTATTTGTTCAACTTTGGAGTTGAGCCGCGATTTATATATATATATATATATGCACGGAGTATATATTTGGCTTATATACTCACAAGTATTTGGCCCAAGTGTTTTATACCGTTAGTTTTTCTAATAAAATGATTGATAATTTTTTATTAAAAATCTCAAGAACTTCATGTATAGAACTGAACTTCATGGGACTAAAATTCTGAACTTGGGACTTTTTTATTTTTTATTTTTTACATTATATGGTATTTTATATCTACTCCACCGTAAGATTTGAGTCCAGATCAATCACATTAATAAAATTTCAAAGAGTAATGCTATATATTTAAATAAATATTTTAAAATAAATTTGGTTTTTTTTTATTTATTTAAAAAAACAAAAAAAAATTCTTCAGAATTAGTAAAAAATAGAATAATCCCCGTATCATTTGAAACACATTTTGGGGATAACTTTTTTGGAACATTTTAGCATTCTCCAATTTCAAATGTTTCGACCTGTTTGGAAACTTTCAAACTTTCAAAATTGAGTTTGGCTAGTTCTGATCTCTTTCTGTTATATGGAGTTTGGCTAGTTTTGATCTCTTTCCGTTATATGGTTTTTATGTAAATCAACTTACGATTGGTTTAAAAAGGGGGATATAACCCAAAACCCTCTAGTGTAGTGGTAGTAGATCCAAAATTCCTTCCCAAAAAGTCAGAATTTTATATTTATCTATATAATATGATATGACATATATACCATCAGTTAATTACTAGAAATTCAATTTTTTTACCATTTTCAGTTTGGGATGAATATGGTTAGGATGAGCTTCAGTCAAATTTCTAAGCAGCAGAGAAGAGATGATATCCCTATTACAAGAGTTGTGTAGAAGCATATTTCTATAGCAGCAATAAGTGGTCTCCGACCTCGACGGAGAGTGAAAGAGTCTGTGAGAAATCATCGGGGCAGAAAAAAATTACAGCCGACAACAAATCCCCTAAAATAAACGTGTCAAAATGAACGATTCCATTTACTTCGCTGCCTTGCAACCCTACCAAATCCCAGTTCCCAACTTAATCACGAGCAGTGGAGCAGTAGTAGACTATTATTGTTTTGGACCCAAATGCATAAACGCCACCGACTTGTTCTACTCGCTTACCTTGCAGATACTAATCCTCCATAACCTCGAAATAGCACCTAAGATGTTTGATGAAATACCCTAGTGAAAGAAGCACATTGCAACATGCCAAATAAATAAAATTATTATTCTTTCTATATTATATTTATATGTACATTTACTTATTTATTTAAAAACATACATAGGTAAATTTAATTATTTCCAAATAATTTTACTTATTTCTAGTTAATATATATAGGTAAACTTATTTCCAAATACGTTTATTTCTTTTTAGTTTATATATATAGGTAAATTTACGTATTTGTTTAAAGACATATAAATATGTAAATTTACTTATTTCCAAAAAAGTTTACTTAGTTCTAGTTAATAAATATAATAAATATAGGTAAATTTACTTACTTTCAAATACATTTATTTATTTCTAGTTTATATAAATAGGTAAATTTACTTATTTGTTTAAAGACATATAAATTCATATTTGCAACGTGTGGGTCTGCTATCAAAAAATGAGAACTAAAACATATTTCAAAAAAAGTAAAAAAAAAAAAGAAAAAAAAAAGAGAAATAGAGAGAAATCATACCTTGTGAAAAAGAAAAGTGAAATAAAATTATTATTCTTTCTAGATTATATTTATAGATAAATTTACTTATTTATTTAAATACATATAAATAGGTAAATTTACTTATTTCCAAATAAATTTACTTATTTCAAGTTAATATATATAGGTAAATTTACTTATTTCCAAATACGTTTATTTATTTTTAATTTATATATAGGTAAATTTACTTATTTGTTTAAAGACATATAAATTGGTAAATTTACTTATTTCCAAATAAGTTTACTTATCTATAGTTAATAAATTTAGGTAAATTTATTTACTTCCAAATACGTTTATTTATTTCTAGTTTATATAAATATGTAAATTTACTTATTTGTTTAAAGCAATAAACAGATATATCACAATTAAAAATCAAAATTTAAATTGAATTAAATCTCGAAAACTTACCATAATGTTAGCAAAACATTTACACTATTTAAAAAGTAATAAAACTATCAATAAAAATAATAAAAAGGGTAAATGTGTCATTAAATCATTAAAGTTGACTTTAAAAAATCCTGAAGGAGTTTATGGGTAAACATTATAGTGTTCTGGGCCTACCGGTATGGAATTCAATATCTCAGAGAGTGAATAATTTTCACTTAAAAAAATTATGGCACCGTTTGAATTAGTTTTTTATAAGTATTTATTTGCTTTTTAAAAATTTGCAATATGTAATTTTTTTAAAAAAATTTTAAAAAACAAATAAGTACTTATAAAAAATAAATCCAAACGGTGCCTATATTTATGCCTTATTTTCTGGTCAGGAATCAACTGACTTGCAGAAAGGTACTTACCAAACAGTATTAAGGGCTCGTTTGGATATGCTTATGCTTGTGCTGTTGAAGCAGAATCAGAAGCAGAAGCAGAAGTCAAGTGCTGCAGAAGCAGAAGTCAAGTATGTTTGGATACTGCACTTAGTGCTGCAGAAGCAGAAGTCAATTATGTTTGGATACTGCATTTTAAGTACTGTGCTGCAGAAGCTGAAGTCAATTGTCTGTTTGGATACCAGCTGTTGAAGCTACTTATAATACTTAAATGACCCAATTACCCTTCAAATTTTTTTTTTTTTTTTTTTGCTTGTTTGGCAATCAAAATTCTATTTGACAAAATTATAATAAAATTATAATTAAGTTATAAAATATAAATATGTTTCATACAAATATTAAACTAAAGATAAGTGCAACAAAAAAAAAAGTATGGAAAAAATATTCACAAGCAACTACAGAGAAAATTAACTTTGAGAGAATATTAGACCTGCCAGAGCTAGCTTTAACCCTGTCTCTATGTCTGGGATACTTGGAACCAATACACCTGGGGTGTCCAGAACATAAATGCTAGGCTGATGTGCAATCTGTGCATTAACAATTCAAACTTAGCAGGCAAAATATATGAAACAGAAGGATTCAACATTTGTTTAGAGAAAAATGGTGATTATCAGATTGCCAACTTAAAATCATGTGGAGAGTAAGAAGAAAAAGAAACAAGATGAACACTTGATGATCTAGTACACAAAATATCAATAAACAAATAAAGAATGAAAAAAACTGTGTTAAGAGTTCAAGAATATCTTTGATTATAGGCCCCTCAATCGGCTTTGGCTGTTGCAACCTGTCAATGTTAACATCCAGAACTATGCCCCACCCAACCACCCCTCCCCCCCCAAAAAAAAATAAAAAACAAAAAATAATAATAATAAAATAAAATCATTCTCAATCAAGCAATCCTCACAGTAAATTACTTAAAAGTTCACATGTTGAACACTTGATTAAGTGTTAGAAAACACATTATAGATATATAGAAAACTAGGTAATCAATCTGCTCAGGATACCTATCATGTAGGATCACCTTCACAAGGTTAGATCAAGTGGTATCCTTAATAAACATGTAAAAGTATAAAAAAAACTATCATATATTTGTAATGGACCCTATAAATGGGTACTTTTGTTATTCTAGCTCTACAGTATAAGAAAGGGTTGACTGATATGAAGACGATTATAATTCAAATTTGCAGCTTTAAAAACCCTCAACTGCCACAAATAGTCAAATCTCTGCTAACTTTGGCATCCACAACTAAATTCACCCACTCACTAAGACTGTCATCTTAATTGATCAGCTCTAAAATTGATATGTATTACTTTTTTCCTTACAACCACAATGTCCTAATACTTAACTTACAAGTAATTTCATTCTCTAAGCAAGTACTTCAATTTTCAGGGATTGTACCGAATGAGGTTGTTTATAACACGTTGATTGATGGGTATTGCAAAATAGGAAACATCAACAATGCAATGAAGATTAGGGATGATATGTTGTCAAAGGGTATCAATCCCAATTCTGTTACATGCAATTCACTTATCCAGGGTTTCTGCAAGATTGGTGATATGGAGCAAGCCCAGTGTCTATTAGAAGAGATGCTATCGAATGGATTAACTATAAACCCAGGTTCTTTTATGGCAGTTATTCACTGCCTATGTATGAATTCTAGGTTCAATTATGCTCTCCGATTCATTAGGGAGATGCTATTGAGAAATTTAAGGCCCAACGATGGGTTACTGACCACATTGGTTGGAGGGCTTTGTAAGAAGGGTGAGCATTTAGAGGCTATTGACCTTTGGTTTAGGCTACTGGAGAAAGGGTTTGCAGCCAATACAGTAACCTCTAATGCTCTAGTTCATGGACTTTGTGAAGTAGGTAATATGCAAGAGGCAGTTAAGCTTCTCAAGGAGATGCTAGAAACGGGTTTGGTATTGGATAGAATCACATACAACACACTCATCATGGGGTATTGCAAAGAGGGAAAAGTGGAGGAAGGTTTTAAGTTGAGGGAAGAAATGCTCAAGCAAGGAATTCATCCGGACATTTTTACTTACAATTTGCTGATACATGGGCTGTGTGATATCCATAAAATGGACGAAGCTGTGAAGCTTTGGAAAGAGTGCAAAAGCAATGGTCTTGTTCCCAATGTTCATACATATGGGGTCATGACAGATGGTTATTGTAAAGCTGGAAAAATTGCAGAGGGGGAAAAACTCTTAAATGAATTGGTTGCTCAGAAATTAGAGCTGAATTCTGTTGTTTATAATACACTTATCAGAGCATACTGTAAAAATGGGAATATGATTGAGGCTTTTAGACTTCGCGACGACATGCGAAGCAAGGGCATTTCACCTACTGCTGCTACATATTCTTCTCTAATACATGGAATGTGCAATACTGGTTGTGTTGACGATGCAAAACAACTTCTTGATGAAATGAGGTTAGAGGGTTTGTTGCCAAATGTTTTATGTTATACAGCATTAATTGGTGGATATTGTAAGCTTGGTCAGATGGACAAAGTGGAGAGTGCCTTGCTAGAAATGTCTTCACGTGACATACATCCTAATAAAATTACATACACTGTCATGATTGATGGGTATTGTAAATTGGGCAAATATCCATAATCATATTGAAAATCAAGAATCTCAACGTCAACGCAACAGTAGCTATAAACCAAACAAAAAGGGCAAAAAGCACAACAGTAGCTATAAATAAGATTTTGATGGAATACCCAAAACTCACATCAAGACGGAACCCTAATTTGATTTTACCAAGTTTTAATCTTTTACACACACTCACGCAAAATCCATATAAGACAAATCAAATGAACACAAATCAGATAAAACACAAATATATATAAACAAAACAAAGATCAATATCAAACCCAACCTCCCAGGGGAGGCGGGTGCCCCTTCAAAAAGCTCATCTACGCTCACGCCTGACAAATAATAAAGAGACCACATAAACAGCAATTATCATGCGTTTAGATCTATTCAAACCAATCCCTAACCTTTCGTTCTATTGCTGCGAAATCGTATAAACACATACATAAATATGAGAAGTTGGGAGACTCCTATAACATGTTTTGGGTAAATTTTCCTACGATTTCTCGGTAACCAAACGAAGAATTAAAGCACAACGAGAACAGATTGAAAATAAAAATCAATCAATGAACAGAAAAAGGAAGAAATAGAGAGAGAAATCGAAGAAGGAGTGAATGGAAGGAATTGAATTTACCTGAGGCGGATACAGAGGAAGTGAATGAGGAGGGCTTGGGATGTCTCCTTAAGAATCCTCTCCGCCCACGCTTCGCGTCACTATTTCAATGTGGAGGTGGTGAGGTGCAGCCTTGACTGGTGTGTAGACGAGATGAGGGAAGGGGAGAGGTGCTGCGCGGACTGTAGACGCGATGAGGAGAGACGTGGTAAATCGCGCGATCTATCAAAAGCAGGTGAGAACCGGCTTTAACCAAATCGCAGAAAAAAGCACCAAACGTGCTTTTACCTGCTTTTGTAAATTTTGCCAAACAACCCCCAAACGTGCTTATAAACCCCTGAACGTGCTTTTAGTGCTTGTGCTTGTGTTTCCAAACATGCACTAAATAAAAATCAGACTCAACCAACCAATTTTAAGTTTGCCAAACAACCCCATGAAATCTGGGAAGACATCGACTTCTTTCGAAACATTTCACCCAGAAGGCCAGAACCATTCAACCATCACGTAGCGGAGTGGGTTTGCTCGCCACAGTAGCAGACTTGCTAGTGTCAGCGCAGCACTGATGAACTAGGGTTTCAAAATCAATACAAAAGTTGAACCACAATCACGAAGAGAACATACGCACGCGATTTCGCCATGGAAGGTGCCTTCGCGAGCGCTTCAGCAATAACTGACCAGAGGCAAAAGATCGAACAGTACAAGCACATTCTATCCTCTGTAATCTCATCAAACGACACTAACCAGGCGAAGAAGTTCATCGACCACAGTTATTTTTCTTCACTCGTTCTTCCTCTGAATCTATATATTTTATTTAGGGTTTCTTAGTTTGGTGTGTGTATTTCGAGCAATACAGTGAAGAGTTTAATCTCTTACGAAAGTTCTTTCCTTAAAACCGTAGTGTTATCGGACGATGTTCCTTTGGTCGTATCGCGGCAGCTTCTGCAGACTTTTGCACAAGAGTTGGGGCGGTTGGAGCCGGAGACCCAAAAGGAGATTGCCCATTTTACACTTGCTCAGATTCAGCCACGCGTCGTTTCATTCGAAGAACAGGTTCGTCTCGGATATGGATATTTATTACGCTGATACATATTGTTTGGGTGAGTGAGAAAGTTGATTCTGTATGTTGCGCTGAGCACTTGAACTTGTGGGCAGGGAATGTATAGGTGTCTTTCCAACCATTTATGGTGCTTATGATGTTGTTATTTTTATATACAATTTCTTAGAGAATGTTGATGCGAAGAAACCGTAAAACTGCTGTTTTCTTAGGATTGTTGGATTGTTGATCACTACAAGGCTTGAGTTTGTGGGGATATGCTGGCTGGTTGGTTGGTCTTGTTATTTTCCTCATTAGGACTTGATTCTTCCACGGGCATCACTAGTTAGATTGTAGTTGAGTAATAAAGCATCTGATTGATAAGTACTTAGCACTGATTTTTCAGACCAATACTCAGCCCTTTTCGAATTTGTTGTAGTTTGGTGTTTATGTGATGTAAAAATAATTCTAGGTCGTGATCATGCTTGTGTTTTGTCACTTAGCAGCCACTTTCAATGAACAGGGTGAAAAATGTATGTACGCTTTAATTGGCTATGGATTTGCATCACAAGTGCACTTGGAGGTTTCTGCTTCTGACTGGGAATTGTTATCAATGATATTAAAGGCTTAAAGCTGTTTAATTTATGACACTTAAATTCAACCAGTCATTTATGATAACTAGGAAATTTAGGTTTCGCTGGAGATAAATGTACGCATTCAGTAAAGTTATCCTGCTTGTCACATTTAAGGAACTGTATCTTTCTGTGTTTGTTTCCCCCTTTTATGGGTAAAATTGGTGTATTGTATGATCAGTAATGGAAATTATTGATTATCTTTCAAGACTATTAGAATGGAATCCTTTTCCTAGTACAAGTTCATCTTTTGATTAGAGAATTATAATTTATATGTGTGAGTTGCAGGTGTTAATTATCAGAGAGAAACTTGCTAAGTTATATGAGTCCGAACAGCAATGGTCAAAGGCAGCTCAGATGCTCAGTGGCATCGATCTAGATTCTTCAATGAGGTCTGAGAGTAAGCTTCTTCTATTTGTCTCACGAAACTAGGTATACTTCTACACATTCTTGACATTACCTTCAGATTGGTAATTTATATCTTTTTGTGTTGTTTCCATCAGAGTGATTGATGATACATTCAGGTTGTCAAAGTGTGTCCAAATTGCTCGCCTATATCTTGAGGTACTGGTTTTATTGTGTAAACATGCTTTAGGATTGAAAATATTTAATTGTGATTTATATGCATCAACATGAGCATTGCACTTGGCATGGTCACTGGTTATCCAACATGGCAACCCCCCAAAGTTTTAGACAGTAGGGAGGTCTGTGTATTTGGGAGATACATGGGGTGATCTTGTGTTTATGTGGAAGATCCAAATCCATGGAGAATGGTTGTTTACTTGTTTCTCTGTGTTAGTGCCTTATTTTTTATTTTTTGTATGTGTGTGTTACTGGGGATGGGGGGCAGCAGGGGGAACAGAGTCATCGGGCATCAATGTGCCTTATTTAACAAGGGAGGAAGTTGCAATTTATTTTTTGGGGTACTATTTTTAACAAATTTCAAAAGTAAAATGGTGGATATATTTGTGATTGTCAATATCTGTGTCAAATAATTGTGGATTGTGTTTTGTCAACCTGTTTCTGACACTCTACGTATCATGGGGTTTATTAATCTGTGTGCTTATGGTGAATAGTGATTGTCCATGGATTTACTCGGGATGAAAAAGAATCATTGGATATTTTTACCAACTATTTCTCACAATCTTTTGGCAATGAGAGAATAGTTAGGATGGTTATTATCATCTGGATTGACAAGTCCTGGTGTAGATTGTAATGGCATTGTTGTGCGGGGAATCCTAATGACATCACATATGCAGCATTTCTGACCCTTTGTTATGCTTTTGTTTGTGGTTTTGATGCCAGAGTGAGGAATTTCAATCTCAAATTCTGGTGGTATGTAACTGCTATTGACTATGTTGCTTGCTTATTTGGCAGGATGACGATGCCGTTAATGCAGAAGCTTTTATTAATAAAGCTTCATTCTTGGTTAGCAATAGTCAACATGAAGTATTGAATTTGCAGTACAAGGTTGACACTTTTTGACACTCAGTGGGAATAATTATGTTAAATGCTGGAAGCATTAGCATCATCTTGTTAAATTTCCTTTTTCTTCCTTCCTTTTATCAGGTTTGCTACGCAAGGATTTTGGATTTAAAGAGGAAGTTCTTGGAAGCAGCACTACGTTATTATGATATATCCCAAATTGAGAAGCGGCAGATAGGAGATGAGTATGGCCCTTGAAAGATTTTGTTTTTTTGATATGATAGTGGTTACTAAATTTACACTCTTAAAACAAATTTCTGTTGCTTATCATGAAGTATGTCTTTCTTATCACCTGCGTATAGGGTCTGTTTAGTCAGTACTCAGTAAGATCTGTTGTGTCAAAGGTCTCTTGATTCCTTAGATGGTACCCAATGCATTGCGGCCCTGCCTGTTTCTGCTCTGACCTTGTTTGTGTTTATAGTACCAGTAGATTTCATAGTCTTCCTTGAATTGATTTGACTTTTAGAAATTAAACTTCATGCACTTTGTGTAACGCGCCACGGATTAGTTCTACTTATAGATTGACCAAAATTTCATCACGATGTAAGCTTAAAACCATGAATGCATTACGATGCAAATTCTCATGTGTTATGACCTTACGGCATACAGTGCAAATGGCATACAACATTAGTCTCGAACAGAGAAACCTATGCTATCTTTACTACATTATGTGTACCATGTTTAAGAAAAGGAGTAAAGAAGATATTGTTGGTGTTGAAGATGTGACAGCTAATGTCCATAGGTTGTGGTGAGGAATTAAACAGTTACTAGATACTTTTGAAAAAGATATTGTTGGTGGACTTTCCCCCATAAAAGAAAATCTGGCCTAGGCTTTGTGTGTTTAAATAGACTCTTTGTGCTCTCTTTTGTATTATTCAGTAATTTTCTTGGGCCCCTCTGATGAGCATTTACAGACCAGATGGGTACTGGAAGCTGTCTGAATCTCAGACACTTGATTTTTTTTTTTTTTTAACTTCAGATCCATTCTTTCTCTTGTATATTTATTTAATTATTTTAAAATATGCCCACTCTTCCATGCCTCTCTATTATGCATTATTGGCTCTTACATATTGGTTTATAGTCATTCCTTTATTTTTGTATCACAGTTGGATTAATGAGGAAGCACTGGAGCAAGCTCTATCTGCTGCTGTGACATGTACAATTTTAGCTGCTGCAGGTCCTCAGCGTTCTCGTGTTCTTGCCACCTTATACAAAGTAAATACCTATCTTGATTAACAGAAGATAAGTTTGAGAAAAATCTGTGTTGTTCAATTTGCATTATGCTGAAACATTGGAATTGGTTCAGGATGAACGGTGCTCAAAGTTGAAAATTTATCCCATATTGCAAAAGGTTCTCTCTCTCTCTCTCTCTCACACACACACACACGTACGCACACGGTCATGCCCACATGCATGCACGTATTATACCTGCATTGTACCTATCTATTTTCTTGTATTTGTTTAAACCTTGCTTTAATTTTCTACGGAAATCCTAATATGGAATTTATCAGGTGTATTTGGAGAGAATTTTGAGGAAACCAGAAATTGATGCATTTGCTGAAGAACTAAAGGCACATCAGGTTCTAGATATCTTGCTAGTTTGCTTTCAAACGCTGCATTCACAGCTTATATGTTTTGTGGGAAGCCTTAGCGGGATTTCTCACCCTTTAGTTTCTGACAGAAAGCGATTTTGCCGGACAATTTTACTGTGCTGGATCGTGCTATGATTGAGCATAATCTTTTGAGTGCCAGCAAACTCTACACAAATATAAGGTTGGAGATATGATTCTGTTGCTTTTTCTTGTTTTCTTTTTCCCATTGTGGCGTGACCATGTCTACTAATATTCATATTTTTATTCTCGACTATACCTCTGCCACAGCTTTGATGAGTTGGGCACGTTGCTGGGCATTGCTCCTCATATGGTGATGTTTTAACCCAATCCTAAAGTTTTACACAATTATCTCTATGCCTGTATAACTTCACTTGTTCAGAGTTTTTATTTTATTCTTTCATTTTCTACTCTTTTGTTGTATTGAGCAGCTTTTAAAAGTAATGTTATGAATTAGTTTCAACTTCTAGGTTACTGAAGTATACTTGTTCAATATAAAGCCCATAAGTTGTATATTTATACCCATGGGCCTAAATTAAACATTGGGCCCAAAGTCAGGCTCGCATCTTGCCTGGCCTGTATAATCCTTGGGCTTTAGTTCCAATTGGTTCGACCAGGTGTTGGGGTGGCCTGCCCAACATGCGGCTCCATATGACCTTATCATTCTGGAATCTTGAATTAAAACCAAAATATATTTATTATTCTGTTCTGTTTTGGTATCTACTCTGTCATATTCTGCATTATGCTGGAGCTTGGGTTGTAATGTTCATGCCTTGGGTTGTTTATGAATTTATTTAAGCATTTTAATCTTAGTTTAGCCAGAGTTTAAATACAACCTTATATGCTTGTGATTCCGAGCAAGGGAAAATGTTAGATATTCCGGCAATTGATCTAGATCTTCTTTACAGCAGGGAAGAATATTCGAATAGTGGTGCCCTTATTTAGTATACGTTTAGAAAAGATTTATGAGGTTTATGGTTCAGGTTCTTGGCTCGACAGTGTCTGTTTTGCTACACTAGAACCACCTATTTTGGCAGGTGGATTAAGTTATATTTTTTTGGTATCATCATATTGATTGTTAACGATCACTGGCCTTGTGGCCCAGTGATATTGAGCTTTCCCTTCTTTGTTAAGTTCCATGTTTGGGTCTGCTTTCTCTTATACCCACTTGAAACTCACAGCGTAGGGTGGGAGACTGGGAGCCTATGGGTTAAGGGTTAGGGTTAGCAATACCAAAACAAAACAAAAAAAATGATAGTTATTTTCATAATTGGTGCTGACATGCAGGCATGGATGGTATTGTGTGCTACTGGCTGGAAGTGGTTTAGAACCTATTTGTGGAAGGTTTTCTGGGGAGATCTACTAAATTTATGCCAGTCGTATGAAGCTACCAAACTAAATTAAATCTTGAATCAACATTGAGAAAAACTGGATTCATCGAGTGAGCTTTGCTAGTGTCTCCTTGACCTCTCTCTCTCTCACACACACACGCAAAGCTTTTAAAAGCTATATCTAAGGCCTGGTTCTTGCACTGTTATTGCATTCTCCACATAAAATTTGAAGTTGCTCCAGTGGAGTACTTTGATGCTTGCTTGTTTAGACCTTCCAGTGAATTTAAGTTTTATGTTAGTGTTGTTTTACTTTTCTCTTGTTTTTTGGATAGCATACTTTGAGCAGCATGTTGGAAGTTCATTTATTTTCTCAAAGGGCTCACACACTTGGCTGATTATTTATAAGCAGGCTGAGAAAATAGCATCAAGAATGATATATGAGGATAGAATGAGGGGATCTATTGATCAGGTATGACTGGCTACCTTGTCTTGGGCTTCCTAATCTCAATTCGTTTTTCTTTCAACAATTAGGAGGTTCAATTTTTTTTAATCTATATTGTTTTCAATATCAATTAGAAGGTGGCCTGACTTCTTCATTCCATCTTTATTGACCAACTTTAGATAGCCTTAAATCTTGAAACAATCCAGGAAAGAATGAACTGAGAAATTAGAAACTTCATTTTTACTGTTAAGTCAATACATTAATTTTTCCTATGATTTTTTCTTTGAATCCATTTGAAATTTCAATAACAACTAGAGGCTGAAGTGCTGAAATTAGGGTTTTAGACTTCATTTAATCTTTTTTGCCAACGTTTGAATCTCTTAAGCCTGTAATGATAGTCTGTCTATTATATCTTTCAACGTGAGGAGCATATTTATGAGATAAGTGTCACATATCAGGTTGAAGCTGTCATACATTTTGAGGATGACACTGAAGAACTGCAACAATGGGATCAACAGGTGATTCTCTAGTTCCTAACCCATTTAAAGATGAAACTTCAATTTCACATTACATAACATGATTTACTAGGATTAATAAATCAGAGTAAAAATTTTATTATGCACATGTAATTGCATTTCTTATGATTTGAACTTTTTTGTGTAGGTATCTGTCCGCAAACTAATTTGTTTGTACGTGTGACAATTTAAATATGGTGGGAATTGATAGGTTCTGGTTGTGATTTTGCAGATTGTTGGCCTCTGTCAAGCTCTTAATGATGTCTTGGATAGCATGGCAAAGAAGGGCTTAGCCATTCCTGTCTGATAATTTGATACAAGTTGAATATTTTAAATTTATTTTGGCTTTTACTGTTCACTCTCACATTGTAAGGACTTTAGTTTTGCATAGCTTACCAAATTTTTTTAATGGTGGTTTTATTTTACCTTTGTAATCAGGTTCATAAGTTCCACATTATCACGCCGAAATAGGATTAGTCCTTGAGAGGAGTCTTATTTTTTGGGATGAACGCTTTTTGAAAACAAATCAAATTTCCCAGCTGTGGATTGGCTCACACCGAGCATCTGCCCCTAACTGGAGTTTTAAGTTTTTTCCTAAATGAGCAGAAATATTAAGATCAAGAGACTTCCTAATGTGTAGTCTAATGGCTGGAGGGCAAAAGCACAGATATCAGAATTGTGATGTCATAAAAATATATGTACATAAATTTATCTGTAGTTTGATTTTAATAGTTGGATTACACATTAGAAGGTCCTAATATTTTTGCTCTAATCTGGATTAAGCTAGCTGATGGAAATGGGAGAAAAAACAGAGACATGATCACCAAACATTTTAAAACTAGTCTATGCAATCACTCAATTACATTATGGGGCTCAATCAATTCTGTAGAAAGAAAGAGAATATGACAGTAACTAAGACATTCCTTCCACAGGAGCCAGACCTACCAAGAAATCACTGTTTGAAAATGATCTGGCATATTAAGAATTTTGCACTGTGAGAGAGGGAGAGAGAGAGAGCCCAAATTTAACATCATCTGTGTACTCCCGATTCTCATGTACAAATGCATGTAGAGCAGTCCTGGATTATCACAACCAGCTCAGAGCAAACTGATTATCCATATTGTTCACTTGTTGCACAGGTACACATTACAAATTTTATTTGAAAAAGAAACTATGGATTCTAATTGAAAAAGCACAAAGTCAAACGAAGAGGAGTTTTCTAATTCCAAAACTAAGGTGAGAAGCAAAACCATATTTTGTTCACTGGATTATGTAATGTTAAGAAAATACAGAGTATTTATTTTCTCTCACCCACAATCCCCCCCCCCCCCCCGGGAAAAAAAAAAAAAAAAAAAGAAAGAGAAAAAATCCTTATTTCCTTTCTTTAAATGAAATTATGTGACATGACCTATGCCCTATCACTATAGGGAACCCTTTTTTTTTCCCCCCTTCCAATTTCCACATTTTTTCCTAATTTTATTTTATTCCATCTATCATATGAACAATATACATAGCTACCAGTAAAAAAGTAGTTCTGTACTACTAGAAAAATGTACTATGAGTCTGCACCTCTGGAAGGGGATGAACACCTTGCTGAATCCTTCCCAGTTTGCAGGAGCACATCATAATTAATGGATGCCAACTGTGCCAAATTCTGCAAAGAGAACTTTTATTAAGCACACGAAACAAATTTCAATTATATTTAAATGTTAGATAGATAAGCTTGATTGAACATGGATCTGCAATTTTCAACATGGTATAGAAGTATCTCAAAAGTCCCATGAAAATGATACCATTTTTCTTTGTTTTACAAGCACTTAAAAGTACAAGTATTGCATGCACGCAATGCAATGTTGGTGGCAATGGCAGTGCAAGTGTCCAAGTTGTGTATTGATGGCCGTTATGGTGGGTGGTAGAAGCAGTCTTATGGCAGCTGAGGGGATAGTCATTGTGGTATTGTTTTGTTTTTTATTTTGTTATTAATTGTAATAAATTTTTTTAGAATAAATTTAATATTTACTTTTGTGTGTCTCTATTTATTAGAAAATTAAAGATTACAACTTAGAACAGGGATATAATTTGGGGGGGAAAAAATCTGAGCTGGCTTCAGAAGTTATCCCTTTATGGGAATAGTATAGAATTATGTTATATTGATTGCACGTCTACAATCGAGTTTTTTCTATTTATTGGAGACAAGTAGGCTTTACCTTGAAAGAGAAATTTATCAATGAGAGATCAACAGGAGAAGATTCAAACTCTGCTAGTTCACCGCATTCATCCATCTGAGGAAAGAAGAAATACAGAAAAATATTTCAATCACAATTGCTGAAATTCATCCTACAGGAATATGAACTGAAACTTTTCAGCTTTGATTCCATATGTTACCCTAGGGTTCTATGGGATTAAAGGTTAGTCATTAGCAAATAATTGTTTGAGCGTGGTCATGGTAAAGAAAAATTTTGCATCCATTTCAAAGAACATAGGTAGTAAATGTCACAATATCAGTTCTTTAGCTGACATTAAACAGCACATTTACTTCTACTGGAAAAAGAAACAAGTATGTTAGCACTGTCCAAATTTCTTTAGAAGATACCCTAAGAGATTATTTTCAATAAAAAAGCAAAGAAATTGGTGATTATGGAATCTAGCTATCACCACTCACCATGTGGCAAAAATAATTCAAGTTAATTAGACTGAGGGATTCTTGGTCTACTACTCATAAGACCTGGAAAGTTTTCCATTTTTTTTTTTCATTTTTAAAACAAATGTAGTTTAAAGAGGCACTATAGTATGTCCCATGTCACTAAACATACGTCCAAGGAATGGTTAATATTTAAATGACTACAGTTACTAGAAGAAGTAAAAGAAATAACGAAAACAACAAGGCTGTCAAAAAGTAATGAAGTATTTTATTTTTGAAAGGAATTTGGAATGTAAATGAGCAAAATATGGACAACATGAAAAAGATTTAGTGTGAATCAATCATTCTGTACTCTCGGATTTGCCATTCTCATTTTAAGGTTGCTTGAGAAACCATATTCACCATATGGAGCACAAAAAATCCTTTAAAACCCCAAAAAAAAAAAAAAAAAAAAAAAGTGTTATTGGTAGTGCTGGAATTATCATAACGTGCAGTAAATGTTTGGTTCCTGATTAAACTCAAAGCAGGTAAGAAGGAAGATGACTAGTAATGAATTTGTATTCTTGTAAAATCAGGATATACTTCATTTTCACTTATTTATTAAAAAAAAAAAGAGGAGGAAAGAATGATGTTTACAAGAAAATTTAAGCAACCAGAATCACATGGTTCAACAGTGTCATAATTGACCTATGATGGTAAATAACAACTTCAAATAAAGCCCAATAAAATATCTAGCAGAGGCATTCTGTCAATGTTTCTCATTTAAAATATTCTTATGTCACTAGGAGGAAATTTGTGTTTCAGAGCCAGGAGTCTATTTTTTCCAAGGAAACCAATAATTACAAAGAATCAGGACTTCTAAGATCTATAAGGTGAAAACTTCCCATCAAACTGACATTTCTATGGATAACCCTACTAAGAATCTGTTGCTCAATCTTGTATACAGAACTAACATTCGGAAGAACCATTCCAGCTAAAACTTTAAATTATCACTTAATATGGAAGTAACCGATAATCCTCATAGTTTGATTAAACACATGGATAGGAAAGTTGATAGTTCAGCGAGTCTACCTCAAGTCCAGAATCCGAGCACAAGTCAGTAGAGTCAGAAGCAGAATCACTGCAGTTCTGATCATCTGGCACCGTACTAGAAGTTTTATACCGTGACACAAAATAGCTTGTATCATCTGCACTGTCAGGGTGTGGTACAAAGGCAGCCTATGAAAATATAAAAAGAAAATACTCAGATATTTTTGTATTTTTATAAAATGCACCAGACTTGTATATTTTATAAATCCTATTAAAATATAGTATATTTATTGTAAGTCTAAAAATGTTTTTAAGTAGAAGCAACCTATTTCAGATGGAAATATTATAGAGCTATAATTTCCTCACATCTATTATTATAGATGCAGCCCTTCTCATAACCATCAGTCCTCTCTTCAAGATGACATCCCTTCTTTGGTCTTTATGAGAGCCAAGACGGGCCCTTGGGCTACCCAACAGGATGGCAATCGTTTCCCTTCCCTTAAACTGCCCCACCCCACAAGTTTGAAGACTCAAACCAAAGAACTCACCCTTGTCAGAGGGGGAGAGATTCCACTAGGCCACAAGGACCGCTGGTCTCTTCGGGGATGATACTCTAATAAATTTCTAATCTTCAAATGATAGATTCCAGATTGACACCAACCATTTTTAAATTCTAACCTTAATTTCAGAATAGTCAGGATAAGACATGACAGCTCAACCCCACAAAGCCATTTTTGGATAAGGGGGCCATAAGGCATTTGAATGATAAATGACCATTGCATAATGCAAACTTCTATAAATGACCAGGGCATAAGATCTCATGGTCCGAGTATGAAGACATAATAGCTGCAACAAAAAGTGCTGCGCTCATAATTTCAGGACTCAAACACTTTAACTATAAGAACTATGCCATCCAAAAACACTAAGAGGTGCATGCGTTTCTACCTTTTGTAATGCAAGGGTGTCCCAGTTAACTCCCTTGAAAAAAGGATGTGCTTTTACCTGCAATAAGTTTTAAACAGGCAGTAGAATACATTAGTTTCAGGTTTGTTTCAAGTTTTCGCACTCAGAGACAATGGTAGTTTGTCAACCATCCAATCATAGACAGTGGAATACAACCTCTGCTGATCCATTTGCTCCAAGGCGCTGATCTGGATCATGAATAAGAAACCTATAAAGAAAAGGATTGCAGTGTGAATGGAAATCACATAACTGAAAACAAACACAGCATGTTACACACACACACACACACACACACACACAGCAAATTGAATGGACAGTAGGCTAGATTATTCAGATATTTTGACATCAGCCCACAAGGATACTAGGTTCATATGCAGCGTGGTAAGGTTCAACATGAGATGGGTATAGATAATAGAGAAACTATGTCAAGTGTCAGCCCAATCGGCCAAATATATTAAGCAGATCAGGCTTTGAACCATTAAAAAGGAAAAAGTGTTAAGGTCATCTCAACTTCATCAAAGAATTGTGCTGTTGAATGGATAAACCTTGGCTAAAGAAGAGTGGGATTATTTAAGGACAATGAAATGTGAGGGTAAGAGCTGATGGCACAAACCATTGATCTGACCACCACATAAGTTCCGTCAACTATGAGAAAGCAGTGTTACAGCACTATTAAGAGAAAAAAGGCACTAATTACAGAGACACACACATTCAATTTATAAAATGATGAATCGCATCATATTTAGCCTAAAGATAAGGGGCACTTGGACTTCCAATATCAAATTCAAAACAAAATCAGTGAGAATGTCTAGCCAAACAATCCCAACTTGATTGATAATCAACACTCCAATCAAACTGAATAGTTTTCACTTCAAAACTACAAATTCATATAATCCACTACAAACAATTTAAAAGCTTCCCTAAAGTGTAATGGCACCCAATCTGACATGTAATAGAAAACTAAGGTAAGAAAATAAAAAATTTAGACAACATAAATCCAAGGTAAACTAATATAACCAACTGCTAAGATATCATAAACCTAGATGTAATCAAAATTATTCCTTCAATTTTTCACTTATTTTAATTTTATATGTAGAATTTATAATATCTATAAATTTGTTACCATTAAATTTTTTTTTTTTAATCTCCAAATTGATTTCTATTTATCATTTTGCCCTCATGAAGTTATTATGCAACACTTTCAAAACATGAAAACTCACCAGGAACAATTGTTGAAGTATTAAATAGAAACACCATCAATCAATATTTAAGTTTTTATGTTTACTATTAGTTCAAAAAAAAAAAAAAATGGCTGTGTTATTGTCAAAAAAAAAAAAGAAAAAGTAAAGGATTGTAAACATTGGTGGTCATTTGATTTCTTTAATTTATAAAATTAGGAAAAAAACACCACCAACCAAAGGTTGCCCCCATTAAATTAAATTCCTAGCTCCGCCCATGATCCCAACGTAGGGAGAAAAAATACCTGCAGACTTCCCATCCTCCCTTAGAAGTGCATACTAGTCATATTTTTGCCATTATTCCTAAATTTATATTCAAATTTCGAGTACTTGAGTTCATTAAATAGCTAAGCCAATTTGTTTTGTCATGACACTTTAAAAAAAAAAAAAAAAAAACATTTGAAAAATTTTTGTGAGATTTTTTTTAAAGAAAGTACTTTGAAATCGTGCAAAATTAATTTTGAAATCACATATAACCATTATAGCTTAGTAAAGCAAGCGAAGAATCAATAATTGCACAAATAAAAAACCACGTCCCGGTAACCACAAAATGCATGTATATGCTCCTGTCTCTTGACGAGGACATCTTGCATCTGTTCTTGTGCCCATAATGCACACAGGCGCACGGCTAACGTTTTCCAATCTACTTTAAGGACTTATTTTGTATATTTTAATAGCCCACACACCTTAAACATGTGGAAATTTGCTAGCCTTTGAAAGCAAACCAAAAAAGAGTTAAGTTGGTTTTGTTATTAGTTTATTACACAAGGGGAAGCAGACAATGTGTAGGACTCTTAACTTACTCAATGGGGTTAAGCAAGTGACATTAGATGTATATATGAAGAGATGAACGAGTTGCAAAAGAAGAAAGGACCCCAAAATCTAGGTGAAAAGAATGAAATAACAAAAATTAATAATATTTCAGGAAAACGTAACAAACAAAGGAAGATAGAATTGATAACACAAAACCAAAATTATGCAGGGTGAGATTGTTGAATGTATTAAAGGTTCACGGCTAATCTTAAGGGAATGGCCTGCCATCTAAAGATATTGCTTGGAATAATGATGCAGTGTAAAAAATCATTAACACAAAGAGATTTACTACAAAGTACAAACTGTAGGAACGGAGTAAAATGAGAAATAAATTGAAAGGCTTGAATGTGCTATAAAAAGGAAACTACAATGTACCTTTGCTAAATACGATAATATATGTTGTAAGTAAAGAATGGAGCTCATGTGGAAAGGGAACAGTTGCTTTTATAAAATTTTATTGAAAAACTTGTAGAGGGGAACTCATTTTATCCAATTCCTCAGCACAATCTAGTTGCACAATTTATATGGAAGATAAATAACATTCAAAATTGAGAAGTTGAACAATTACAAACCATAAAACAACAATTTAAAGGTTCAAAGTTTTGCTAACCAACCTGTCAATCAAGTCTTGGGCCTCATAAGACATGTCAGTAGGAACAGGAGGCCATGGGATTTTTCCGTTTAGAATGTTGTCAAAGATAATCTGCACAACCATAAAAATGGTGGAGGTCAACATAGGGAGAACCAATTAATATATGATTAAGTAAATAAATAGAATGCATGTTGATAATTCAGATGATGAATATGAAGAACTAACAACCAATGGCAGCTACCCATCACGCAATGGCAGTTATAGGGTAGCAGTGTGATAAGATTATGTTGGGCTACTGCAATAAACAATTTTGCTCACTGCAGATCCCATTGCAGATCAGCTCAGCAATCGTAGATATATTTAAGTTGAGAAGCAAATCTACTGTATAAAGTAAGATTGTTAGAATGAAGTTACATAGAACATGCAGCTATATCTCTTTACACATTTACACCCCACTCCCACTGCAAAGGGGAAAAAAAAAAGACAGAATCCATGGCAGTGCCAGTTCTTAGTGATTTATTAGGTTTAACAGACAGCAGTCAAGCAGTATCTGCTGAGTGAGAGACATGCATAAGGATTGTCAGGTATGTATCTTTTGTGATGATGTTAATTTTCATTCATAAGCATTCACATTAGAGGAGTTGTTTTATTGAAAAGTTCTGCAAATTCATCAAAAAGAATGAATGAAAAAAGAATAAAGGATAAAGAATTAAGTTAGAAACACTGCAAATGGACTGACCATCAAGTGCTGAAGGTTGGAACAAGGATGTTGAAGATGAGTTCTTCAAACACCGAGTGGATGAGAAATAATATCATTTGAAATAACAGATGAACTTTTTAGTTACATCTTGCAATAAAGTAGCCTATCCACTTCCCCATTAAGGAGTCCATAATTCAACAAGCTAGAGAAATCTACTAAAAGCAGGAACCAATAACTAATTGTTAGAGTTAGTAAGGGTCTTTTTGTATTTGCATCTTATTCTTATCAGTATATATAATAATGATGAGGACTGGAATAGGTTAAGTTCCAGATTTCCTATTCTCTTTCTCACCCATCTTTCTCTCTCACGTATCTCTTTCTCTTTCTTCCCTTCTCTTAAACCCTATATTCAATTCAACTCTAATAAACATTGAGTACAACAGAGTCTTCGCTGTCCACTGTCCATGGATATCTGCAGCATGTTCCGGTATTTTGGATGTAAAATTAAGCGAATGAATAAGGTTATACTACTAGAAAAAATTATTTAAGTAGCTGACTAATGGAGGAGAAGCCAGCATTTGCATAAGGATTCAAAGGAGGAGCATGTATACAGTATGAGCACATTTCTAAGAAATAACTGTCATGTTAATATTCCTAGCACATTAGCAAGTGAAGGCAGAATTGTTGTCTCCAATTATTGATATGCGGGACAAGACACACGAGTTTCACATTAAATTTCACAAGTCAAAATGCTACTCACTCAAATGAGACTCTACAAAACCAGAGAGTCAGCTAACAATTGATTTAATGCTTTAATTAGAATTGACCTTCAGTTCTTCAAGAAGAACTAGAAAATAAAAAAAAGTGAATTCAAAGGAGCTCAATAAATGTTAAATTAACCTCTGGAAGTTTTCTTTTCAAAGTAAATTACCTCTGGATGTTCAGCAGTAAATGGCGGAATTCCCGTAATAAATTCAAATAGGATAATTCCCACAGACCACCAATCTGCGGCATACCCTGCAGCAATAAGACCAGGAGGTTATTTCAACTGTCTAGTATACTTGGAATATACCTGAACGCAGATAGTGTCCAAACCATGCTCAGTTCCAAGAAGGATCTCAGGTGCCAAGTAGTCAGGTGTCCCAACAGCTGACTGCTGACTTCTATCCTCTGTTTGTCCAGGTTGTAGATTATGACTATCTATAGAAGTAGTTCCATTTGTCTCAAGTCCAGATAAATCAACTGTGCTGTTTATGAGGCCAATTTTTGATAACCCAAAGTCTGTAAGCTGGTAAAATAAGCAATAATTAGTTTTTTTTTTTCTTTCTCACCAACACAAAAAAAAGGTTGATGAGGACATTAAATTAAAACTGTCTTGGTATGAGCCTATGAGAGGACATTTTCCAAGACGCCTATAATATCAGTGCACTATATAAAGGGAAGAACTGATGATTGCTCTTAGAAAATTTTTAGTCAATAGATTCATTGACTGAATTTTGATTGTTTAAACTCAAATAAACAAAAGGCCATATCGATTCATAAAATCCAAAATTTTGTAAGAGTTTCCACTTAGATTAAAGATAAGAACTTTTTCTTGGTATTTTTTTTTTTTTTTGGGGGGGGGGTTGGATTGTCTAAATCAATTCTGATACAAAATACCTCTGTTCAATCCAGTGCTCAACACAACCAATCCTTGAAAAATAGGACACAAACATGGCAAGGACATGAAAATAAAATTTTGATTAATTTATCTAAGATTTAGAATGAGAATTATTGCTTCCACCCAAATTAATTTATCTTAACTCATCTAAAATGAAAATGAAAAATACTATTCTCTTTCAAGTTTTAGTAACATCATATACAACAATTTAAAAGAAACAAAAAAGGGAAAAATTTAGCAAATAAACAAGTTTAATTGGGAAATCAGAACTAGTATTTCCATTCGAGAAATTAACAAACGATGTAAGCAAATATGGTCGTCTTCTGCTTCCTTTGAATCTTTTGTTCTCATGAAAGTTATTTCTCTCCTGATCAGATATAAAAATATCATGTACTGGTATCTTTTGCTTCTTTAGAAATATTATCTTCAATATCAATTGTACTGTTTAACTGTTTTATTATTTATAGTCAGACATTATTCATATCCATTTTCACTATAGTCATGCCCTTACTCAAAAAAAGAAAATTACAAATGTGTGTCTCTGATACATAGATGTTGGCTTAAACATATCTCAGTGTGTCAAAGGTTCATTGTATGTGCAGAATATCAGATCAGAAATATATTGCTATGCATAAATGTAGGAAACTGCATGCCATGCTCCTGCAGCCAATTGAATTTCTCCAAAGTATCTAAAGAAAGACACACAATAATTACAGGGTTTATAAACCAGACCTTGATGTGCCCATCATGCGCGATCAATATATTGTCTGGTTTCAAATCACGATGGACGATTCCAAGAGAATGGAGGTATTCTAAAGCAAGAACCTGAAACATTGGGTAACCTTCTTCAGGAAAGGTCAGAAGGTCAGACAAGAACTGTATAAGTAGGCCATGTGATAGTTTTTAAACAAACCAGTTCAGCAATATAGATACGAGCCACATCTTCCTCCAGGCAACCAACTTTTCTGAGCAAAGAGTATAGGTCACCTCCATTAAGATATTCCATAACCAAATACAGGTTATCTCTACAGGCGAATGAATAAAAAAATCGAACCTGCCAGTAACAAGATCAAATAATTATATCAAATGCATACAATTTTAGAGCTTCACATATTCTAGAATGAACGCATTAACCATCATCCTCAATTAACCAACTCTTAACTATGGTAAGAAGGCTCAAGAAGCAATAAAAGAGTTGATAAACAAATGTGGTGACAGTAAGCACAAGCACATACTAGACATAAGTAGCAGATGGATAACCAATATCATGAAGATATGAAGCAGGTCAAAGTATAATTTACATTAATATTCAAGTACAGCAGAAGCTGAAAGAATTTTAAATTGAATATTACCACAAAGGGGTTTCTAACTGTTATTAGTATGTAACGCTCCGCCAGTATACGCTCAATATCATTTTTCCGTAGCATATCCAATTTTTTGAGCACCTGCATAAGCAACAGAATATATTACAGGATAGTTCAAAACAACAAATAATTAGCGAAATATTCAGAAATATCAAAAAGAGAAAAATTTATAGCCAAAATGACTGGCTAATATATTTGAAGGAAGAAAGCATGGATGGAGGAACATATTCTGAAAATCATGCCAATATTTTTCAAATTTTGATTTGCAATTGGCCCTATGCAGGTCACCTTACACAACTTTGTGTAAGGTGCACCTTATAATAGACTCCCTGTATTTATATTAGTATCATATATATATGGGACAAGTTTTGTTTACACATGGTTCACAAAACCCAACATGGGGGTTATATTTTGAGAAACCCACCGTTGGATTAGAAACCCTTCTTATACATATCATGCCTACCAAAAATCACATTAATCGGACACCAATAGCCCTTCGATCCATAAAGTCGCATTTCTAATCAATAAAAAACATCACAATTTTTCACAGTTATGAATGAAGTAGCTCTTAATCTCTGATTGACTTGATATTTCATAGACATGATGTGTATGAGAGAAACATTTAATCCAACAGTGGCTTACTCAGAATACAAATCCCGTGTTAGATTTTGCGAACCATGAGTAAAAATATGTGTAAACGGAACCTGTCCCAATATATATCATTACTCTTTCAGTTTCAAGTTCTTTTATTGTATTCTTCATTATATTTTTGCCTTTACATCATCAAAGTGTCTGTGGAAAAAGTTACAAAACAGATATTAAATAGGGAAGAATCTGGATGGCTGATCAGTCACCTTAATTGCAAATAAATCTCCTGTTGTTCGCTTTCGTGCAAGAAAGACTTTACCAAAGGCGCCTCTGCTAATTGGTTTGATAATCTCAAAGTCAGCGATGCTTGTCCGCTCTTTGTGTAAGGGGTGTGAAGGAGTTGATGATGTACTACTCTGAGATGCATTATCCGCAAAAAGCCTAAAGCTGTCCTTATGTTTGCTATCACTCTTTGGATTTTTTGTATCCATTAGTTCGCAAGCAATAATATATTTTTCCCTGCACATATATTTAAGAAATGTAACTGAAAAAATTAGGGTCACTTGAAAGTTTTACTTATAATAGCTTTGCCTAAAATCACTTTTAAAGCTTAAAATCCTACTTGATCTAAAGAGATGGGTGATAATCAATTCTAGATGACTTGAGGGGTATAGGATGATTGGCCAAAGCTATGCCCCCTAATTTTCACCACAATTACTTCTAGCATGAAAATATTGATATGTCAAAAGTTGGTTTGGACATAACTATAAAGAGATATGTGAAGAGATAGTTCTCCAAAAGTGATTTTAGGCAAAGCTAATGCAAGCAGGGCCTTAATATAATAAAAATCCTTTATTTAAAAAAAATTACCGAACAAGGTTCTCTATCCGGCCTCCAAATGTGTCTATTACAAGAGCTTTGAGCTTGCTTTGCTGTAAAACATTCTGTAAGTCTTGCATGCATACAAGCAAAAACTCAAAGGATCCTTCTTTCGAAAGATCTGTGCCTGCAACATAGCGGGCAATGTCTGCAAGGTTTGTCATCTGTGAAACTAAACTCATATTATCAGAATATATATAATTTCCTTAAAACGAGTTAGAAGCACAGCTCTAAAGTGCAGTACAGACAGAGTACAAGCAATGAATGTGTAAGAAAAAATAAATAAATGCTGGACAGGAAAAAGGCAAAGAATAAAGGCTTGACAGTGAGCAAAAGCAGTAAGTATGACATCTGTATATCGCTACACAATGCAAGGACAGAACATAGAAGTCTTTATCCTGAAATACCGCTATCACATAGAAGTTGTGAACGGCGTGATCAAGGAGAAGCCCTGGGTGAGCTGTGCTAACAAGAAAGTCATTTAAGACCATGCTCAAGCTAGCAGTTATCAGCCCAATACCAGACTGGACAATAAGGCTTGGGCATAATGCTTTCACAGCCAAATTGTCCAATAAAAAATAATGCATCTAGAGCTACATAAGCAACCCATTCCAAACTGGCAGGGCTTAGGAGCGGGTCTATTTTTTATCAGGCTACTATAGAGAGTGTCTTTGTGCTCAGAAAACAGGGATACCCTGTCTGGTTTAACAGGCATAGCGTAGGATGATTATGATGAGAACGCTGAGCAGAGAGGCAGTAAGGCCAGTCCATGAAGTGTATTTAGTGTTTGGACTTGTTTTATTCAAAAAAAAACTATAATATATTGCCTATATAGAATAATTCTCGTAGGAATCGAGTTAAATTATGAAGTTTATTCCAAACTGAAATCATTGCAAGGACCTTAAATTGTTGATGAATTAGCCTTGTGCTATGAGTTACAAAGTAAACCTTTGGCTTTAATGGATCAGCATCCTGCACGAGGATTTTCCTATGGTTTCTTCTAAGAAATTAGGCTTTAGTAATTCACCAACATCTTCAAATAGCAAAGTGCATGTGAATATTCCAGCCTTCATCCATATGCAATCAGCAAGTAGCACCAAGCTACTCCCCAAATGCCAAGTGAGGCTAATTCTGATTAATTAGATGACTGCTGAAATAAATTTTTAGTTTAAGATCTTCTCTTGTTAAATCAAAGTTGTCATTTCGACAGGAACAACCACTTATTATTACATGGGGCATATTTGAAACATAATTACCACATAAACCATAGAAATTTTGAAATGGCCATAAATCACCACAAGGATGACTAACCTGTTGCGCATCCTCTAGCTCAGAAGGATTATTGTGCTCTAACCAGAAGTCGAAGTGACCTGCTCTAGGGGTATTTGTGGAGGATACTGATGTCATGCTCCCAGTTGACGAGGTTGCAGAACAATGGCTGAGCTTCATACCCAAATGGCTCTTCATATTAATGGAGTTCATTAGGTAAGAATCATCTATACAGGCAGTGTCCATCTCATGAAGATCCTCAAACATTCCTTCCACACCTTTACTTCGCCACTCACTTATCTTGGGAGAATATCCTTCAGATGCAATGGCAGAGTTTGAAGCTTGTGTTCTTAAATTTTCAGGACTGCCATCTGATGCATGATTACTCATATTGTGTGACTCTATAATTTGTTCCAATATCTCTGCGAGTTTTGAAAGACGTTCATCTACATCTATACATTGAGAATCACACTTATCTGCATAAGCACATATATAGGAATGGTATTCCAAATGAGAAGCGGGAACAATTTCCTCACATATCCTACAAATAACTGAATCAGAACCATCTACACTTCGTGCCTGCTCGTGAAGGAAATCATAGCTGGAATTGTTTATTGACTTTCCAGGAAAACTGCCTTCAACATGATGAAATTGTTGACCATGTGAAAGGATATCAATTTGGGAATTATCAGACAGCAACGTTTCTTTAAAAACCATGTATTCCCTCCTAGAAGCGATGTCACTCTCATCAGCTAGCTCGTCAGATTTGCACCAATTGGACTCGGGGAGAGAAGATAACTTATTTTGTCCCTGCAATTCGTGTTTTGCTTCTCTCTTCTGATTCAAAGCATAATCTGAACCAGAGACAGCAACCTCGGGATTATGCACCCAGCTCATTTCAACAGCAGGAATACTTTCTAAACATTTTTTGAATTTGTGGAGAGATTTCTCATCAATCGGCTCACTGTCTTTCTGAAACTGCAACAGTCTAGTGCAGCGTGTCAATATGAAAAGCATGCGTGTGACGAGCCACTTCAACAATCCAGTTTGACTTTGCCGCCTATTCTTAGTCAAATCTTGGACAATGGTTTCACACTTAACACGAAACTCCGAGGAGGTCATTTCCATACATTGTTGAGAAAGAATCAGAAGATCCTCTGCCATTTTCTGTCCCTCTGGGTTCAAGTCATTCTTCTGAAGAACATCCATAACATCCACTGCAAAGCTAACCAGCTCCACATCCACAACTTCTTTCGCAGCATCAAATCTTGAATGCAATGACCCCAAAAGTTCCTGAATATCAACTCATAACAAATAAACCAAAAGAGAGAGAGAGAAAGAGAGAAGATGAAGAAGAAGAAAAGAAAAAGGAAAATATGCAAATCAATCATTCATTGCTGAAGTCCAATAGAGTTTGATCTTTTTGTCAAGAATCACCAATAGATATTCCCAACAAGAAAAATTGATCTTAAACCTATTCAATATAGTATAATGACCCTAGAATTTAACACTGAATTTGGCTTACATTATCTCAGGAGACTAAATTGTTTTGCAGTGCCAGTAAGCGCTTTTCTAATTCAGTAATATGTATAATTAATGACATAGTCACATAGTGAGACTGTTTCCAGCAAAACAACATTTCTTTTGGTTTAAAATAATGGGAAAAGTTTTTATGTATTAAGATTGATAAATCCTGCAATAGATAAAAAAAATTTCATTACATTCTTTCTAATATTCTATTCTAAGATCTGGATTCTCTTTTTAAAAGTCTGACTGGAAGAGCAGATCAATTTTTCTTTTTCTTTTTGTGGGTAAGCAAGTAAATATTCACCCAAAGAAACTAAAAATGAAAAAACAAAAAAACAAAAACAAAAAGAGGAGTTTACTATATAGATAAGATAAGGCTCATACAACCCCAAAAGAGCACGAGCAAAGCTCAGCAGAGATCAGCCTCTCACAGAAGGCCTGGACCTTACCAACCAAAGAAACCAAATTACAATTGAGCCATACACACACACTTGAAGCAATATATGCCAATTCTCAGCAAGATCATCATCACCTTAACTATGCAATGCCAGAACTCTGCACCTATTGTCATCTACAATATCATGAATTTTTTAAATTGATTCTAAAAGGATAAACAGTTTCTTCCTTTCTGCAAATGATACGCTATTCCCAGGTTTATTGTTTAAGGTGTGTGCACCTCTAGTAGTCTTGGGTGTAAGCCATGAGGCATGATACTTAAACCCTATGCCCCTCATTAATTATAAATGATCTCCAATGAGAATCAATGAACGCTACTCAGAGAAGCACTAGCGGTCTAAACTCAAGACGGATTCATCAATTAGGTTATTATGCTTGTTTCTGAACTTCAATTATAGTTTGCAGTGTTTTCTTGGAAAGCAGAAAAGGACAAACTTTAACGATCTGAAATTATATCTTAGTGAACCTTAAATAAGGGTTAATAATCCTGTAGAACAATGTAATTAAACATTTCATCACCATCAAGTTTTCAATACAAGTTAAACAGAAATCCGAAAGTAAGCCAAGGAGGCTATCAGAGGGAGAATCAAGAGCCATTAGTTATTAGGGAGGCCATTTAAAATGGAACTAAATAAAACTCTGAATGGATAAAAAATTATGCATTCATGCTTTATGGAGGAACTTTATCGATGATTCATTTAATACCTTGTATCTCCTTTTTTGAATACAACAATCCATTCCTTATTTCCTTATCAAAAACTTATGTCTACAGCGTTGAAATTTACACCATGATTGTAAAGTTCACCAACGTCACCAAGCACAACCTAAGTAGCAGCTAGTAACTAAATGTCTAGTTTGAGCATAGAACTGTAAGGTAATTGACCAGGAGTCCCAAATCTCACATAAATTGCCACATAACTTTAAGCAAAAATCCTCAATCATGAAATATTGTCTCAATTGCCTTGTAATATATGTATTTGAGATCATAGCATCAGCTTCGTTATTTTACTTGAATTTGATATAGCTTCTGATGTTTCATTCACGTTTCGGCCATAATAATACTATGATTTCTTTCTCTTCTTCCCATGCTCAAATGCTAAAAAAGTTCAGATTTATAAATCTTAAGCATTGCAAATTGAGGGAGTTACTGCAACTCATAGACATTACTTTCAAAGCAAAATAAACCCAACTTATATTAATATCTACACTCAAATGCTGAAATTTTTTAAAAATTTAAAAACACCATGTCATTCTTAAATAAATATGCTCCATGATTACTCTTTATATACAACTATACAATCAACCCAACAATGTGTCTTCCTGTCTTTAGCCTACTGGTGAAGCCTCTAATATGAAATGTTTGATAATATCTCAAGAGGACAGTGGCTTGAATCCATCGAAATTCTAAGCTTGTATGAATTTCATGGCAGAATAAAGGATTCACAATGGTCGATCAATATCACGGCTCTGGGGGCCAATAAATGAATCTTACCATCAAGAAATTGATCAAAGTATGTAACTCGAAAAAGAGAAATCTCGACCTTGTAAACATATCACAGGTGCGGTTTGACGTTTATGCTTATTGCACCCAAATTTTTTTTAATATTTGAAGTTTTCATTTCCAACTTCCAAGTAAATAATTGCCTAGAACTATATTTCTTGTATGCTAGCACAATTATAATATTTACTACACAATAATCAAGCTGATCTTATGCAAACACATGATATTTGATCAAACAATTCAAGATGATCAAAGACCATTTCTGTTTCCCAAATTTATGCATGAGAACTTCTAAGCAAAAATTGCTTTAATTAAGTATTTAAACCAAATAGATATGATTTGGGGAAATGCTAGCACGCTACTAAGGTCTTCTTTGCCCTGCTTACAAAAATGACTTGCAAAATCTAAACCCACTACCTCTTTAGTAATCTATTGAGTAATACCTTCAAATCAGTATAGCTGTGTGCCCGAGGACTGACTGGTAGAATCCCACCCTTTGGTCCTAATTCATGTGAAAAACTCTTGAAACTTTTTGACGCTTTACTATTGGATATGGTCTCTGACGAAGATTGATTTCTAGTCAAATGTTTCCCCTCACGTAGTTTAGTTCTTGTAGGAGCCTCCTTGCCAGGAGTCTCAACTTTCAAGATACAGTCCTGTCAAATTAGTGGTACAGGTTGTTTAGTATTAAAAAGTAAAAAGCATAAGCATAGATTAAATAGGAATAATTCATAGACAATTATCAAATGCATTCCGAACAGAACCATACCTCTGTGTTTGGAGGAAGATCATTGAATGCTTGGTTGGAATCCTTATGGAGATATGATGTGAACCATCGAGTTATCTTCTTTCCTTTATGGAGTCCTATGACACATTGGAAACCAGGTAGTTTTTTTCTCAATATTCTCCATTTTAATCCATTAGAAAATCAGGGATGCTATGTCGGAAAAACTTGAGGACAATGACAAGGTATTTAAGATAGTTTACCACATAAAACAGGTATCCATTTATATCACCTTTAGTTTCATTTCATTACAAAACAATAAAAACTACTTTTTTATTACAGTTCTTGAGAATTGAAGGAAAAAATCCATAGTAGACCTCCAATACTAATACCTTTAAACGAGATAGAAAATAAATCTTAATGCTTTGTTTGGTTGCTGAAAAATTGTAAGAAAAGAAAATAAAACTTCAAACATTTGACAGCCATTTAACACCCAACCTGGTATAATATTCCAAGTTTCTCTTCTTTTCCTACAGTTTCTTGGCAAACAAACAGAGTTTTAGGCTTTGCATTAAAAAATTTCAAAAACTATTATCAGTTGCGAAGGTTATATTACATGGAAAACAATCTTGTCCTTCACATAGATTAATATCGACAATTTATCTGCACAGCACTCATATAGATACTTATGCTCCGATCAGTCGCCAAGAAAAGTTAGGAAAATAAAAGACATTCAGATTTTGACCGTTAAATTTTTCATTATTCCTTCCCCAACCTCCACCCAACTGTACCCAAACCTCCACCCAACTGTGCCAAACACAACTCTTCATTTAACTTGGTGTGCATACTGTGAGTTTTTTTATTTATTGAAAACCAAAACGACACTAAAATAAATAAATTTATAATTTATTTATTTTATTTTCCTCAGTTTTCTCAGCAACCAAAAATATAGTTAAAAATAACAGAAACCTCACTCAACTGTGCCTAACACAGCTCTTTCTACTAGTTTAGGTTACGTTTTTTTTCATATATTGAAACCAAAACAGCATGAAAAATAAGGATCAAATTATATTTTATTTTCTTTCCTTCAGTTTTCTCAGCAACCAAGCATAGGGTCAGAGAAAAATGAAAAATGGACAACTATGAGCAAAAAATAAGAAAATATACGAACCTTCCTTTGAACTACCGATCTTTCCACGTCCTTGACCCAGTGTCTTCTGACTCGGCTTTGCCGGAGGCCTTAAAACTCCATTACTCCAAGAACTAGTCAACTTATTGACATTCTCAGATTTTGAACTCAGCATGTCCTTCGAAGGCACTCGACGAGTTCTAATCGGATTCAAACCTGACGGAATTCCGATTTCCGATGACGATTCTCCATCATTTCGACTCGTTTCCGCCATTTTTAGAAAGTTCCTAAACCCTAACTCTCTGGTTTTTGTCTTCTTACAAAGAACTAAAATCTCTTATCTTCCATTAAAATCGGGAGTGATTGAAAAAACGTAACGAAATACACTAAAAAAACAAAACAAAAAAGATTGCCGCCTCGAAACTCAATAAGAGCTGAAGCTGAAAAACTCGAAAACCTATTCGCGGTTCTTGAATTTTGTTGGCGGCAACGGGAAGGTAATACGGAGTAGGGACTATATACAGTATTATTTCTTTCGTACTCGCTAGGTTAGTTCGAGAGAGAGAGAGAGAGAGAGTGTGTGTCAGAGAGGGCAAGTAAAATGCGGAGTTCGGTGGCGTTCGGCGTTACGGCTGCGGAAAGAGTGGCAAGAAAAATAATTTATTTCGAGTTTTTTTAACTATTTGCAAAAGCAACTCGCTTCCTTTGATATACATCTGTCGACTTAGGGGCAAATTGGAAATTAAATAATGTATCGGTCCCCCCCCACCTTACGAAAGTAAGCGGTTGATCTGTTTAAACTGGTCCTATAAGACGTCTACTTTTTATCCTTACCATCGACATTGAGGAATTGGACACAGTGGCTGGAATATTTCATTATTTCGAATTGGATAAGCAGGGACTAGGTAGCAAGTAGCAACGGTCTGTTTTTGTGCCACGTGGAAGACACGTGGTCTAAGAAAGGAATGAGTTGCGATGACATATGTAACGATGACGTGGAGCGCGACGTGAACGCATTTTTTTATTTAAATAAATAAAAACGCATTTTTAGTTGAGAAAAAACCATTGAGGGCCTTCCCAAATTTATTAATTAATAATTTTAATTTGAAGAGACGTTGTATTGTAAAATTTTAGTTAAGGCCTTGTTTTAAAACTTTGAAAATTAGTTCTGACTAATTCTGATCTCTTTCTGTTATATGATTTTTATTTAACCAGTTTTCAGTTAGTTTCAAATAAATTATGTTTATATCTTATTTTCTGGACATGATTGAATTGAACTGAATTACATAAAAAATACACTTACCAAACAATACTGAATAAAAATCACGTATCCTCATTTGGTCAAATTTTTAAGTTTGCTGGACAGTCCTTTAATGTCTTCATAAATAAGTTGAGTTGACATAACTTTTTGTTCTCTTTATTGAGACATCTAATTTGAAGTGAACAAAAATATCTAAACAATCATTTATTTAATTGGTGGAAGTTTGGCAGAGTATGTCATTCCTCCTTTCTTATTTATAATCTTATATTATATTTTTTTTTATGAAGACGTGTCGGTAAGTCTTAAAACACATATTTTAGCTCATTAGGAGGGTAATCTTATTGATAATCTTAATTTTTGCATAATATCTTTACTTTTATTTTAATTTTAATAATAACCCCTTATTTTTATTTCACTCCATTAATCATTTATATTTATTTTGACTTGAGAGGTGTTGACTTCATTTCAAGTTCGAATTTTCTATTGATCTAAGAAAAAAAATAAAGAGATCTTGATCTTCACAAGGAAGCATAATGAGCACTTTGCAACCCGGCCCATTCCTTTACCGTTCGACCATCAATCTCACCTATACAGCATGCATTTTTTATTATTTTATTTTTAATCAAGAGCAAATCTAGACTTTTTCATTTCAAAAGATTTTTTTTTTTTAATCTTGTCATTAGATTATAATATTATTCATAGCCGAAAATATTGACGGAGGGAGGGATTCCCACTGAACCGAGGCCCACAGCTCAATGGGTATGGATATTGAGATATTCTACTAGGACCAAAACAAAATAGAAAGAGACATTGGCCTATAGTATCAAAGACTTTTTGAGATGTTCATTTAAATAAATTATCATGACTTAATGTATCTTGTATTGCATTCTTTAATTGGACATTTGCAAGCATGACACACGATGCACACGCGTGCTTCGTAACATGATGATACAAAGCGATTGTGGGCAAGTTTCGTGGGAGAGGGTATGGAGGTTATGGTCTAATGTTTTATTTATTTATTTTTATATAAAAGGATTGATTATATAAAAAAACTTTGGTGAAGTATATGGGTAAGTGCACAATATTCTTATTTATATTAGTATACAATTGAAAATCAGGATCCAATTCAATAGCTTAAGTTACCAAGTGGAAAATCTGTAGAACTCATTAACCAAGCTTGGATGGTATGAAAAATCGTTGTGGGACAAATCTTTCAACACAAAGACAATTTACCCTCTTAGTTTATTCAAAATTGTGTTTAAATAAAAATATTTTTTTCTATATTATTCAATAATTATAACAGTAAAAGTAATATTTTATAATTTCCCAAGTATGGAAACTCACTCATTATTTTTCTATATGAAAGTTAATGGTCCTAATATTGTTTGCCGTAAAATTTTTAACCTACAAAATAGATAGGAGTAGTATTATGTACTACTCCAAAGTATCACTGCAAAGAATAATAGGAGTAGTTTTAGAAACTCATAATATATATTTTTTTATAGCAATGTTTTACAGCAGTGAATACCAAGTGAAAAGTATAAGGTTGTGTTTGGTTGGCGATCTTGACGGTGGGTTTGGGGTTTGATACCCCAAACCATTGTTTGGCTCGGTTGCGTTTGGGATCTGAATTTCAAGCCAGTGGTGCGAGGAAGCCGGCTATGGGGAGGAATCTGTGACCTCTTCAGCTGGTGGGTTTAAGGTTCTTCACCCTGGTTAGGTTTTTACAAGATTTTGTATTGACGAGCGTGTCCCTCCTTGTTATTCTCCAACAACAAAAAATCCCACCCAAGTCCCTCATCTCTTTGACCAGTTTACTAACCCAAATCCCTTCAGCAGAACCCCAAAGCCATTTGAATAAGAAGAAGAGAAGAAAAAGAAGAAGAGGAGAAAAAGAAGAAGAAGAGAAGAGAAGACCCAAGCTGCAGATCCAGTCGCCGCCGCCGCTGCATCGCCGTGCCGCCCTTCTCTTTATATATGTGACGCATCTGTTATATATATATATTGTGCATTTGATTATCATATTTAAAAAAAGGGTAATTTGGTAATTATATTGATTTTGTTGTGAATCTTAATGGTCCAAATAAACAAAGGTCAGGCATTCCCAAGCACGAGATTCCTAACATTCTAAACAATGGTTTGGGGTACAAAGTTTACAAACCCAAACCCCTTTATTAAACATTTTCAGGCTTGAGAGTCCTAGCCCGCGTACCAAACGCAACCTACAAGTCTCTTGACATATTAAAAGAGCATATTACTGTTGAAAAGTATAAAATTACTATTCTGCCCCCCAGTTATCAAATCAATAATATATTATTTCATAAATTATTCATAAGAACAAAATTATCATTTTTTGCTCAACCCTTATTCCAAACCTTGAATACTAACAAACTAGTACCAATCTACTTTTATATGCTCAAATTCAAAACACCTGTCATAAATTGAAGTGAATATTCATTTTATTAGGTTAATAGCTCTTGAAAAGAGAATGTATTACGCAATGGTCATAATTTATCATCATTTTCATTTTCTCAAACAACAATAGAGGAGGAAAAGTGTCGTTGATTAACAGTTTAAGGGATTCTTTGTTTGTTTTTAAAGTAAAGTCAATTAAAATCACCTCAATTAGAGCATCTCTAGTGCAAAAGTGTCATTTCCTAATTATAGCACCAAGGTGCTCCAATGCATAAGTGTCAAATTTTGGCACTTCCTATATATTTGACATATTTACCCTCATGCTCCAACTAACTTCCAACTACTCTTCAAATTTTTTTTACAATAACATACTAAATATTTTTTATTCATCGTAATGAAAAAAATTAATATTTTAAATTAATTAATAATTTTTTATCAATCTTTTAATCAAATCTACTTTTTTGTATTCATCTACTCATCTAAAACAAAACAATATATATATATATATATATATATATAATTATTTTTGTTTAATATCGAAATGCTCTCTCTTAATTTTGAAAATTTTTAAAAAATTTAGTCACAAAAAAGGGTCAAATCCACTTTCATTTCTCATCATCTACCCCATCTTCCACATCTCTCTCTCTCTCTCTCTCTCTGGAACTTTCCCATCTTTTCCCCATATCCATCTCACTCTCTCACCGGATCTCTCTCATCTGCAAACCCACATTTCTCTCTCCCTCTCTCGCTCTCTATGAACTTCTTTTCATTTCTCTCTCACCGAATATCTCTTTCCACCTCTCATCTGCAAACCCCTTTTCTCTCTTCCTCTCTCACTGAGTCTCTCACTCTCTCTGAACTTTTTCCCATATCTATTTCTTTTTCGTGATGATCTTCTCTCTCTGATTTGTGATGTCATGAGGATCTCCGGCAAAATTCCGAACAAGAACACCACTCCGGTCACCTTCTCTTACGTACATTTCCTGATGATCAGGACCTCCAACGTATTTCCCAACCATTCAACCATTTTTTGGATTGGCTTAAACCTGTGAGTAAAATTAAAATCATTAATTTTCCTTGATTTGGTTTCCATGGATATATTTGATAGCTATTTGTTTGTCGACTTATTGTTAACGTTGTTGTTTTGATATAATTTCATTTGTGGAATTTTTTTTTTCTTGCATTTTCTTGGTTGCCAAACAAGGTTCTTTGGGGACATTTTGTCATTTCAGAAGTCGAGGTCAGTTGTGAGTGGAGGAAAGGGTGACGTGGAACAAATACCAATTGCCATTTTAGGTGCTAAATTTGGCAGCTTGTGCTGTCAAAACCAAAATTTGACATGAACAATTTCACAAAACCTCCCTGAACTCCAAAACCAAATAAATAATCCCTTAGAACTATATAAGTCAAGTTCAGAAAAACCCTTTGAACTATGCAACTGAACTAATAACTCCCCTAAACTATAGGTTAAGATTATAAAACTCTCCCAAATTTCATAAATGAAAAGGGGCTAAGTATTACAAATTCATAATTTAAAGGATTATTTGTCTGCTTTAGGAATTGTTTAGGAATTGTTTGGGAAACATCAAAATTAATTTTCTTGAATAAAAGGTCGGTCTAAACGTCAATAAATGGATATCAAGGACACAGAATTACGCATCACCCCAAACCTGCATGATATGGCAATCTCACTGATCCACGAGTTGATATGGCAATCTCACTGATCCACGAGTTAGAAACTTTTATAAGGATCCTGTTGAATGCGATATCGCGATCTTAGAAATACAGAAGAGAGAGAGAGAGAGAGAGAGAGATGGAGTCCATTTACTCTGTGTTACCCACCTTGAATGCCGAACCAGACAGGATAACACAGTCACAAGATGGAAACCCATTGTCCACGAGTTCAGACCACCTCCTTGATAATGCCACAATATAAAATATAGAACTGCAAGAAAAAATCAAAGGAAGAAAAAGAGTTCCAATGCCTTGGAACCAAGTCGAAGAATGTGTCAGGTCAAAGAGGTGCAGTCAGAGAATAGAATAGTACTGTAGGATAAAGCAAACCGGTCAAGCTTGAATCAATATCCCGTCGACAAGCAAGCCAAGCTGAAACCTTAATTTTGAGTTCATTGATTTAGGACTCCTATATCACTTTTTATTTTTCACTGTTAAAAGCTAATTTAAAATTTTTTAAGTGTACAAATATTAATATGAAGTCGTCTTTTATAGTTTTTGATAGTTCGGAATGTTGCTATATTTTTCTGCTATCTCTACTTTTAAAAGTAAATTTCAATACTTTATGGTTTGCAATATAAAAAACCTTTCACTCTTCGGATTTGAAAGTAAAAAACAAGTTTTGGTACATAGCTTATTCAAACAAAACCTTTATCAATCCAAGCTTGAGTTGAGTACTACTCTGTATTTAACTTGATAAGCTTATTATTATTAAGCTATTATGAATAAGATTCTACTTTCTATTTTGAATACTTTTAAAAGTAAGTATTAAAATTTTGTATTATAAAAAATATAAAAAAAAATTTCCTTTTAAAAAGTAGAAAAACAGATAGTAAAGCTTATCCAATCGCACCCTCAAATATTTTTTTTCATCTATAGAAAGAAGGAATAACAGCATCATTCTGAGAATAACCAAACTATTCAAACTCGACTTTAGATTGGCTTAATAATTTTTACAGGCAAAGGCTGCCTTCTCCGAGAGACGATAGACATGCCCCGCTGAGCCGTGTTGTTCAGTCTGGTGAATGGATCAAAAATGGGGAACTGATTAAAGACAACGACTTAAAAGGGACATTAAGTTCAAAAATGCTTAAAATTTTCTCATTATTTCCTTTCTCGCGTTGAGTAGAAGTTATACAAAGTTACAGACAGCTATTACAAGTTCAGATTGGTCCCATCGCATCGAACCAAATGAACGGGTTTCTAAGGATAAAATTTCAAAAGAAGTCCTGAAGTAAAAGTTGGTGGCAATTGAATGTTTTAGAGGTCCCTTCAATTGCTATCATCCACAACTTGACTGTTTACAAAAAGACTCTCTCTTCTCTTTTGAAAACCTGTAGATTCTAGATTTGACCCTCTAAATTTCAGTTCTGTAGTTGTTCTAAAATTGGGATCAACAGAAGTAGGTCTACTAGAATTATGATCAGCAGCAGAACCTGGCCTATATGAACTAGCTGCTGCTCCACCAGTATATTGAGGGGGAGAGACATACCTTCTCGATGGACCTCTGAGACCACTGCCGCCGCTTCTGAGATCCATAATATCAGAATTTCTTGAAGAAGATTCGCCAAAAGATCGATCACCAGAGCCCGACCCCAATGGAGCTCCAGTTGTAACTGATGCTGGGCCTGAGCTAAAAGGATCGTCCGGTCCCCATGAAGTAAAAGCTTCCTTCTTCTTCGCGAAAAAATGCCAAGCTCCAAAAAGGAAAAGAATGAAGAACAACACGGGGCTTGTCCACAGCATTGTACTGAATTCCCCTTTAAATACAGGAAGGTTCGATCGATACATTCCCACATACCCATCTCCAAGACCAAGAACTATAAGCTTATCGCGATCACTACCTAACAATGGCATCGCTCTTCTTCTTTGGTTATTATTATTATTGTCTACATCCACTGCCTGATAATTAAGGAACGACGATTTGATCTCGTCAAGACCAGCAGAGAAAAGCAGCCGAGGGCCACCAACTCGAACATAATGCTGAGACGAAACATTATACACGAAAACCTTCTCTTGATTCACAATAAGCAAATAACCCTTTATTGCTTGAAACACAAAAGGCTCATCCATGTCCAATTTCCTCTTGGATCTAACTCTGCATTTGAAGTTCATTATATCACCCAACAACAACACATGTATCAAATCACCATCTGAAGTAAACCCATAAGCTTTCGATCGTTCTGTCGCATCAAAAACATAATTCTTAGCAATAGAATGATTCAACCCTTCACAATCAGATTCCCTAACTTTCATATTCCTCAAATCCAAAGACCCAGCTCCAGTCTCTGTCAAAAACAACAGCCTTTGCTTCAAGAACGCAAGAGGCCTACTCTTTGGCATTGCAGAACCATAAACTGTTCCATTCTCCCTAAAAACCCTAATCTTTCCACTGGAATCTGTAGATAAAATGTACTTCATTCTCCCTATATGATGAACATCCAAGAATATAATCGCCAATCCATCTCTAGAAGAGGAAAATGTGCCAGCATTTTCCATCAAAAGAGAACTCCAATCTTCCCCATTTGATGATTCCCAAACTTTATGCATCAAAATCACACCATTTTTATGCCCTGTAACAATCAAAGTCTCATTCTTATAAACCGATAAATACGAAAGCATCGCCGTAATGGGAGATTCAGATGACGTATAGAACTCAATAGAAACATCTCCATTTCTCAAAAACACATAAACTCTGCCTCTATCATCGCCAACAGCCACGTACTTGCTAAGCCCCTCATAGTCTTTAAACGGCAATACATTGATACAAGTCGCCTCCGAATCCAATTTCACCGCTGACATGAATTGAAATCTCTCCGACCAAAACGGACTGTACCTCATTACTGAAACCGTCCTCATTTTTTCCCCCTCCGCCGGCGATTTTCCTTCAAAACCCTCGTCGACTTCGATTCCTTTAACCGATCTTTCATCATCGTGCTTTCTTTTATCAACCTCATCTTTGTTCTGAAGAGCTAATTTCTTTTCTTTCAAAGCTTTAGGAGCTTCATAAAGCTGCGACTCCAATTTACCGACGATTTCAGTAAGATTTCTTACTATTTCTTCGAGCTTTTGCAATTGAACTTGTTGTCGATCGAACACAATTTCAGGTTCATCAGGTTCGCGTTCAATTGAAACAGAGGTATCAGAGTTTGAGAAAGCCCTAGAAAGACGTGAAAAAGAAGAAGCAAAGATGAAAAGCAAATAGAGTGTGAAAAAGAACTTGCCTTTGAGAGGATTTTCCATTGAAGATGATGTAAGAAAAAGGGTTTTGGTTTCAGTGTTTGAGCATTGTAGGAGATGGGAATTGCAGATCTTTTGGGTTTGGATCTTCTTTTTGGTGAAGAAGATGGTGAGGGGGGATTGAAGAAGAGTGTTGAGCTGAAAAATCTGTGCTAGATTTGGAGAATCTGTGGTGTGAGGTTTTGACTCAGGTCTTTTGCGGTGACTTAGGGCAAAGAAATTCTGATATTTTTCAGGCAAAATTACATGGGGACAAGCATTTAGCGTGAAATGAAGGAAAATGATTCAGTGAGGTTGGTTTTATCTTTGGTTTATTTTGCCGCCCCTTTAAAAGTTAGACACGTCGTGGTGTGGACAGGAAATTAATCCATTTCTGAAGAACAGAACTTGTCATCTCGGAAGCTCATGATGTGATGTGGCGGCACTGGTATACTTTCCCAAAACGAAATCTCCAATTTTTTCTAATCTGATTTTGTTTTTGGGTGGGGGTGGAAACGAAATTTATCAGTAGTTTCTTACAATTCTGCAATTTCTGCCTTTTAATTGCTCCCTTTTTAGAATTTTAAAATTAAATGAATTATTGATCCGGAAATCATCGATCAAGTTTCGAGCCGTATTTAAGTTCCACTTTTTACTAAGATATATAATTTAAAAAATCGATTATTAGATTAGATAATCTTCTTATGTTATGTATGTTAAGTCTCCCAAAAATCATAATAATCTAATAGTTGTTTTCAAAATAAAAATTATAAAACAAATATTAAAGTATCAAACGGTAAATACTGTTAAAGTGTTTCATGAACTGAATTTTGAAAATTGATTGTCAGATCACTGTAATTTTTAACAGACATAATATACAAAAGAAAATTATATAATCTAACAGTCGGTTTTCAAAACACCATCGACTATATGAGAAATGATAGAGTGGACATTAAATTAATTTAAAGTCCGAACCTTAATAGATCAACCCTCATCCTTTAGTATTCATTTATTACTATTAGAAGTTGGGATATATATAAACTTAAATTTGCTGACAAAAATAAAAATTTTAACAATATATATATAATCAATACTATCTTCTTCATACTAGGCAAAATTTGCTAATTGCCACCATTTTAATGGTCTATTAAATAGTATTAACCAAATAACATGTATTCTTATTTTTAGGTAAAAAATTATTTTAAATTTGAGTACATAAAAGTATATCAATACTTATTTAGTAATATTACGAGACTTAGAATAAGAATAAATTTTTGTTCTTCAGGATAAAGAAAATTTGGGGCCTTTAAAGCTGAAATAACACGAGCAAGCTAGTGAAGACCACATCATTTGATCATTTTGGTTACTAAGAGCAACTACAATGGTTGGATTTAATTTTTTTGATTCAAATTTATTTTTTGAATTTGTTACAATGAAATGAATAACTATTTAGATTCAAGAACTCCAATGGCGATGGATCCATTTTTTGGGTCTTCTCTCTCTTCCCCTAAATCATGCACAAATTTCTAGACACTTTTATGTCTTAAAGAAAAATGAATCCATCTACAGTTAGATTCAAATTTAGCTAAACTTTGAATTTGATTCTCTGCTTGATTTTTTTTATACTTGAATACCAAAGATCATGACACATCATCTAAAATGAGAGATGAATAATAGATTTGGATGATGTGTCATGAATCATGATCTTAGGCACTCAAGTATAAAAAAAAAATCAAGCAAAGGATCCACACTCCTCAACTTTTAGATCCAAATTATTTTGAATCCGCTTTCAAACCCACCATTGGATCAAAGAATTTGGCATCTGAATCTACAAATAAATCAACCATTGGAGTTGCGCTACGGCAAAGATAAAGAGCTCTAGTTTTCCTAATTATGGCACTTAAATACATCACAAAATACCCATAATGATTTTATGATTAGCAACTCAGTTATTAGGAAAACCATTCTCTGAAAGGATATATCAAATTGGAAGCACGGATCATCATGTCTGAACCGAACCAAATAAATGACGTGAAGCCTATGTGCTGACCAATCTCACCTTGCACCAGGTACAACAGACAAAAGAGGAAGGCTGCCGTAACAATAAAACTTAAGAGAGTTGTTTTACTTGTATTAAAATTCTCCTTCAATCTTTATCGACTTCTTTGGCAATTTGAAGGCAGCAAATACAGTTTGGGTTCGACCAACAATATCATTGCGTATACATTGGTTGGGTTGTTGCAGAGAAGAGCGACTCAATATCTCAAAAAGTGAGGTACCTGAGATTGTTTCAGCTGCTGTTTTTGTGTTTTGTGTACATGTTTTCGATTGTGAGTTGCTAAACTTTGCTGAAGCAGTCCTTGTTGGTCTAATCTCTCTCTGAATCTGTAAGTTAGAACAAACCAAATTAATATTAGTAGTAGATGAACAAGAAAGCTATATTTACTTCAGTTTGTATATAAAATACCCAATAAGGATATCATACAGAATAGTTCAGTAACTTGTGCAAGTTTCTGAAGTGGAAATCAATTAGACTGAACTATTAAATCATATTTACTGCAGTTTGTTTGTGTTTTCTGATAAGGCTTACCGTATCTGAAGAATCCTCTGACATAGAGACTGCACTCCTGCTATTGCTGTCATCTCGTTCGAAGATAAAAGATCGGGCTGTGCTTGATCCACGTTTATGGGATAATGGCAGAGAATTGTTTGATACTCGACCCAGGAAAGATGACTACAATATTGCCAATTAATAATATATAGTCAACAGAATCCTACAAAACCAAAACCTTTTGCAGCAATTTATATATAGTTATTAAATGTGTATTATAGTATGCATAAAAAGCCTCAAAGACAACCTAAAATTTCACCTGAAAAATAGCACGGGATTTCTGCCTATGAAACTAAATATTGATCTGACTTTGGGTGCTTGTTAAAACAAGGCTGGGAAATAAGGATTAGCTGCCACCATCATGAGGGAGTATGTGTGCACACAACCTGACAAAGCTTGGGTGCCAATTCCAGGTCTATATATATATATATATATATTTTGATGCCGAGAGTGTCTAGGCCAACTTACGCGCACCTCAACTAATCTCTCGGGTGACCGCAATACCCTACTTACCACAGACACCGAATAAGATGCAAGGAAAATACCCTGAGTAGGTGGCCTAAGAGTTGAAACGGGGATCTCAGACTTGATACGCCGAAGCCCAACCATTTGAGCTACCCTCCTGGGTTATTCCAGGTCAATATTGTCTTGTAAAATACCATGCCACCTCATATGGTTTGTCTAATGAACATGCACAGACACCAGGGCAGACAACATAAGATATACGAATCATAGATCTGAGAATTTCTGTTAAAGATTATATTCTTCTTCAACCACAAAACAGGTGGCATTTGGAAAAAAGGAACTCCTCCTAGATGTATAAAGTACATCAAAACATTCAGATTTCTTTCCTAATTTTCATCTTGGACATTGAAAGACCACATAAAACTTCAACAATTGAGCAAGGGAATGACGCTGGTTGCATAAATTCTGATTAGAAACAGCGAGAGAGATGATTACTGAGGTTGGTTGTTGCAACCTGAAAAGTACTCTGAATGGATTTTATGTTTCATCACAGGACTTGATAATGGATTAATTTGATCTAGCTCACTTTTATATTCAACATCCAACTGATAAAAACTACTTTACCTTCGAAGAGCTGTTGCTGCTTCTCCCTGTGACCAGCTTATCAAAAAAAGCTGCAAAAGAAAAGGAAAAAAAAAGCAGCAGTAAGTAACATTAAGTAATAACAAAATGTAACTTAACATAAGTGAAATATAGTGCATATTTTACATGCTGTTTTTGCTTTCTTCTTAGTGTCTGGCACAATATTCAGCTTCTTTATAAGACCAAAAACTTCTCTGGAACTTTCATCCTCCACCGGGGACAAGAATGTAGCATGCTCTTCCTGTTCCAAATCATAATTTTAAGCTACAAACGAAAACACACACACACACACATATCCAGAACTATGACTACAACAGCAAATGTAATATTCTAGTGAATGGACAAAATTGCTGTCATTCTACAAACAAAATCCACAGAAGGCTGCAAAAAACTCACAGCTTTCTCAAGAAGGCGCTGTTTAACAAGCCTCTTTTCTGTTTCTTCATCATCAGAAGACAAGAAAGCATCATCCTTGTCAGTAAACATTTGAGGAATCATTTGCTTCACTTTTTTTGAATTTATTCGAGCAACATTTGTTGGAACTAGATCTTCTGCAGCTTCGTAGCTGAACTCTTCTTCATCTTCTTCCATGTCTTCTTCCTCCTCAAGCAAAGTGGTTTCTCTCTGTTTAGAACCACATTTCAGTTTCTGCATTAGATTGTCTGTTCCGGTTGCATCCTGTTGCTCAAGCCACTTTTGATGAAGTTGATGACGCCTTTCAGTATCAATTTTCTTTTCTTCATATTCAGTGGCTATCATATCATTAAGTTCCTCAGCATCTCCAGTATCCTCATCTTCTTCATTTTCTTGGAATCTGAAAAGGTCGTTGTCACTATCATCTTCCTCCACAGCTTCATCATCAACAAAAGCTTTAACAGGATCACCTTTTGGAGATGTATGCAAATTAACCAGTCCAGGCGGATGGGGATCCATGTTCTCCTTGTCATTGTCCTCTTCATCAGAAGAACTATAAAATAAACAGAGTAATCTTTTTCACATTTTGGAACATAACAGAGATAGGATCAATCTAAAAGTCAGCACAGTAAGTTTCACCTTTACAAAGGTGAATTTATATATATTTATTTAAATTCTTGCCTGTCAGTACTGCAATAAATTAAAATACTTCATGAATGGCAACTTAATATTGCAACAAAGCAGTAATTTATAAGCCTACAAAAAGTCAACAACATTGCAATACAAAAAATAAATACAAAGAAGAAATATTTAACACACACATGTCATCTGGAGGAGCAGAATCAAGCTTTAAGTTCATTGCAAGTAAAGATGGTGCAAAAACTTCTTCCAGAGGACTGTCGTGCTTCTCACTTGGTAGCTCATCTTTTGTGTCACTCGTTTGTGAATCATAGAACAGATCCTACAACATGCAAATAGACAACCAGTCATTTCCTAAAAAAATAATTTCCAGAGTAACAACTTCCTTTCAAACAATTGAGATGCGAATAAAACCTGAGTATCATCAATTGGAGCTCGAAATGCATGCTTAGATTCCTCATCCAAAGCCTGCAATTGGATAGAACTTAGAAGCAATCATTACATCATATTTCAATTTATCTCACCTTGATGCAAGCAATCATCTTTTGTAAATTCACATGTAAATGATTATAGGAAATGCTATTTTTTTCGTAACAACATGAATGCATGCTCATAGTAAGCTATTATAAACGTGTAAAAACTATGCAATCACCAAGCATGGATATGTCATCTGTTAAAAGTTTCATGTACAAAGAAATCGCATAATCTGGTGACAGAACTGCGGTTATTAAAATCTCAAATTCATCAATACATCACTATTCAATATGTTGGAATCAAGGCCTTCTTATTGAGAACTATGCATGCGTATAACTTGAATTGCTAAAAGCTCATATGCTCGTGCCCTTCTTACAGTGACAACCAAATTCATTGAGAAGTGTCACTTACCTCCTGCGAAGGAATATTTTCATGGCTCGAGTCTTTTGCAGATTCATTAGATCCATCTATGTGACCAGCAATCAAACTACTCTCCACATCAGGAGGATGCACAATTGTCTCATCATTAGCCACTTTTGCAGATTCATTGCCTCCTATCTCATCAATGGGGATGTTTTCTGAATCAAGGTCCATCATAACCTCTCTCAAAGAAGAATCGATCTCGGCAGTAGAACAGTTACTGTTCAGAATAACAGCTCTGCCACCAACAAAAAATGCACAATCATATTGAGTTATTTAATAATGACAAGACTCAATCTATACAAAGACAGAAGAACAAATAAAATACCCACTTCTTTGACACCTCTAGCTTCCTTTGCCGGATCTTCTCCAAGATCGAAGATATGGGTTTTTGTACAAGGGGTATGGGTTTAAAAGCAGCCTCTCTAGTTTCTAAAAAGAAGAAAACACAATGCAAAAAATAAATACAAATATGCAAACAAATAAGATCATACACTAAAAATTTCAGGAATTAATGTGATTGATATAAATTATAATTGAATTGTATGTATAAGGGTAACAATGAAGTTTGTACCTCGTAACAGTCTCTGAGATTCTGCATGAAGATGGTTGAGATGATCTCTTCTTTCCTGCAAAATTACACAGAAACTACAGATCAGCAAACCAAAAACCAAAACCCAAATCAATTTAAAATTAGGGTACGAAAAGCTTTTAACTACCTTCTCCGCCCTTCTTTTGTTAGAGGCAGATGCTTTGCGCTTTGCATCATCACTGTCACTCTTGACTCTCTTCTTCTTCTCCTTCTTCTCCTTAAACACTTCCAAATTCTGTCGTCTCTTCCCAGCATTATCAATATCCAAATCCGAAACCTCTTTGCCCATTTCCCCATTTGCGTCTTCTCCTTTTGCATCAAATTCCCCATCCACAGAATCAAACTCCAACGCCCTCTTAGCCACGGAAGGGCTTTCATCAAAATGAAAACCATCAAAACCAAAATTCAAGTCATTTTCACCCTCGACTCTCTTCTTTTTCTTCTCTTTCTTCTCCTTAAACCCCTCCAAATTCCGTCGTTTCTTCTCTAAATTATCAATATTCAAATCCGAAACTTCTTCGTCCATTTCTCCGCTTGCATCTTCTTCTTTTGCGTCAAGTTCCCCATCCACAGAATCAAACTCCAACGCCCTCTTAGCCACCGAAGGATTTTCATCAAAACCAAAACTCGATTCATTTTCACCGTCAAAACCCTCCGATCCTGATCTAGACGGCAATGACTCGTTCGATTCCTCAAAACCTTGGGTGGCTTCTGAAGACTTAAGGGCTTCAAATACAGGTATCGGAAGGCTTTCATCTGATGGATTGAGGAGATCATCGTTCGAAACCCTAATTGCTTTCTTCAAACGTTTTAGCCTCCTGCCATGAACTGGAGGGGAAGGTTCTGCTGGAGGAGAAAAGAACTGATAGTCATCGTCGCTCTCCATTTCCGCTGTGATTGATCACTGAAACTAATTGAAGGAGAATTAGGGTTTTATCTGATTCTTGAAGGTTGCGAAGAACGGATCTGACATGTGAGGCATTTGGAGAGAGAACGGGTGATTTTGGCGGCAAATGTTTGAACTTTTGGGAAGGCGCAAATGCGTTAATTTCGCCATTTCGACTGGTGACTGAACCGCCCTGAAACCCATGATGGATGTTGTTAGGTGGGCCAAGGCCCAATATGTTTCCGGATTCTCAATACGACCTTAGGCTTCACTAAGCTCAGCAAAATATTCCCAACCCGAACCTGGATTATATGTTGTTTCTTGGCTTAACGTTAACGGTAGAAATTGAATGGAGATCCTATATGGCTATATGTCCCCATCCCTTGTCCTCTCTCGCAAAAAATTATTTTGAAAAACCCATGTTTTTAAGAAACACCCATGATTGGTTTTTGTGAGAGAGGATAGGAAATCTCGGCTCTCGTAAAAATCTACCTCTACTTATGACTGCAAATGAATCAAGTCAAACCAAATGTGAGAATGTTTGAATTCAGCTTGGTCAAATTCGTTTGTGTCTTGGATGGAGCTCAAGCTGAGTTCAGAGAATTTCATTCAAACTCAGCTCGTTGCCTTTTACACAGGCTTGGGTTCAGTTTGGTTTGGCCCGTTAAAAGAAGCTTTGCTTAATACCACTGTCACGTTACCCAGACCAAAAACCAAGATATTGATGGAAACCAGAAGCAACAGGAAGCAGCATTAATCCTGCCACCTCTCTTTATAAATAAAGTTCCAATCAATCTCCCAACCTAACCCTTGCCAAACTTGAAATTGTAGAGCTTGGGCCTGGCTCGCTAAGCAAACGAGCCTAAAACTGAGGCTTCAATTAAACTAGGCCCATTTGAATATTTGATAAATAAACGTGATTCAGCCGTTGCCGCTCATTAGCAAATAGCAATCATGTTCATTTGCAATCAAGGTTATGTGTTGCCGTGTTGGATTTACCTTTTAAGGGAAATGCTCATTAACAAGCAACTTTTATTCCTCGGGTTCTCCTTGACCGCCTCAACCCACCTAATTGACAGCTTCAAGTGAAAAGTTGAAGGGAATTAACATTTAATAATCTTTCATTCGTAACGGCTATAACTTCTCTGACTTTCAATGCAACTTTGAAAATTGAAATCGTATTGGCTGCAAAAATGCCCATTGAAAATTCATTTACACCTATCCAAGTCTATCTTTATTACTTTGAAATACACTAGCTGCTAAAACACCATGACATGCTTCGGGGGATGAGTGAGAATCTTTATAATCAACACTCTACGAAACGGCCCATTTTAAAGACTGAATCGTGAGAAAAGTCCATCTGATAATACTTACCCAGTCTCACCATGACAATTTCAAAACAAATGTTCATGCAAAAGATGAAAGATAACGTTTCGAAAATACTAGTATTTGTTTCATTCTACCAAGATTCTACGCCTCTATTTGGATCTCAGAAAAAGCAAGGGAAAAGAATATGAAAAGCTTAAATATGCTTTAGGGAATATTCATATTTTAAAACAGAGGCAAAAGATGTAACCTCCGAAGTAATTCGCAACAACAAAAACCAAATATTCATATTTCAAAACAGAGACTATAATTCCTTCTAACAATAAATGCTCATGGAGCTGCGCTTGGTCAAGCAATCGGCTCCCTTATAGATATACAGTGTTCAAGGACAGAAGAACAGGCTCAATGCTGCGAGGGACACCGCCAATGGAAAGCTGTTTTTCCATATGTAAATAATTTTCAATTTCAATAGGTAAACGAAACAGGAAATAATCACATTTCAAAGCTCCATGTACTCTCAGCACTTAATTTTGGCATCTTTGATTCCTCGGCCAAATTGAGAGATGCTGAAATCTGGGATACAATACAAGACCAGAAGTTGGAAAAATTTTCACAAACATTCCAGTTAATTATCAAAAAGATAGAACGTAAAAGAAGAAAATTGGGAATCTTATGAAAGCTATCATCTTTAACCAAATTCACATTATGAATATCCATGATTCATCCCATGATGTAGAAAGAGTCTCATCCAGAAAAATAGCATAATTGACTCGAAAGCATTTCTTGTCATTCCTAAGTTATCTGTTTGCTATCACTCATGATCAAACAAATTCAAATTATGCATATCTATGATTCCATTATGATGGATCTGAGTGAAATGGTTGCCTACTTCACTACCATTCCCAAAAAAAAAAGTTATATTTTCTAAATACCCAAGTAATGCGAAACTTATTTACTATTATCATTGAAATCCAGTGACATCATAAAACATGATCAACAAATTAAAACAACAAACCACTATGAAAACCCACCCATGCTTCATGTTATTCTTGACAAATAGCCGAGATGAGTTCTAACTAACACGACAAAAGAAGTGAAAACAAAGTGAGGACAGGCATGTAAAAACAATTAAAATATGAGAAAATAGAACATGTTGGAAGATAATTACAATGGATTGATACATAACAATGGGATTTGTTACTAATTTACTATACAAAGAGAATGCAGGATGTAATCTTCATGTAACATTTCTCCCTAAAATGCTTCCAAAAATGGAGAGGATAAGGAAAACATACTTGTGCAAAGTGCCACTGCACAATTCCTCCCAAACTGACAAATCAGCCCTGCGTCAACTCTACACTTGTAGTTGTCATCTGGATGGCCAAGATGTCAAAATCAATTGTAACAGGAGGGCCGTCTAAAGTCTAAACTTTACAGGTCATCAATATTTTTCAATCCTGTAAAGTTTAGACGCCCCTCCAATTACAAATGATTTTGACATCTTGGCCATCATGCCAATTACAATTGTAGAGTTGATGCAGGGCTGACTTGCCAGTTTGGGAGGAATTGTGCAGCAGCACTTTGCACATGTATGCTTCCCTTGCCCGCTCCAATTTTGGAAGCATATAGGGCAGAATTGTGGCTACACAGTGCCATAACTGGAATCTCAAGAAACTGCATGCAAAACAAGCAGTTCATGCTACCATTGAGAAGATCCAGAACACCATTATATGCATTCACCTTCTACTTCTTCGCCTTCACACCATAGGGATCATCCTCTAATAAAGCACGTCAACCCATCAGCCACCAAGATCTCTTCTCACTTTGCAATATTTCTCAACTCAATAGAAGCATTCGTCAAATGGACCATAAGTGATATTTTGCCCTGATTATTTAATATTTAACCAACCACTTCATTTTGTTCTTAATATTTTCCTGTAAGTTACGTTTAGGATTTTCAAATTTATATGTATCAAAAAGTCTTTTACTTCAGTGTATTAAAAATATGAATGTGATCATGTTTATCATCACTAGCTTTCCATATAGCAAGATCTAGAGTCTTTAAAGCTTTTTGAAGTGGGGGAGGGGGAAGAAAAGAAAAGGAGATGTGTATGTACCTACCTAAAAATGACACTGTAAAGGATATATAATGAATGCGCTAGACACAATTAAGGGCCTACAATACTACAAAATGAAGCTAGTAAAATGCGAAAATCTAATATTATATAATCATAAGAAAGGTGCAGCTATGAACCACCACAAGCTCCTATGCCATGCAGAGTCAACAACGCATCCAAAAAGTAGATTGCTACTGTTAAAACTCCAAGTGTTGCTATACACTACTCAACATTTGGAAAAAGTATATCCTAGAAATCATATTGGGAAACTCCAAAATAATAATGTTCCTCAGGCACAAAAATATAGGTATTTCTTTAATAACAATGCTATATATCTTCAAAATGTTAGAAATAGCTTCCTTTTTTTACACCTTTGGGGTTCCATTTTTCGAGAGGGTGGAACCGTGGAAACATCAGCTTCATTCAGCCAATGTTATATAAATCTTTCACTAGTAAGCTCGGTAATCTTATAATCTCAATCCTTAGCAACTCTAATCCATTAGCTCGGAAACAATTCTTTTCCTGTTTTGTACCAAACCAAGTGTAGCTATAATATTCACAGTCAATTCAAAGATCAAAGTTCTTAAATGTGAAAAATAGACAGTGAACCTCAACCTTAAATGCCCCATTTAGAGCATAAACAATCATACACAATTAAATAGAGAAAGCATGTAAATCAGAAATGCATATACTTTTTTGAATTCCATATCCAAAACACATATGAAAAAGCAATTTCCATAAATTATAACCAATAGTTATATACCTTAAAAGCTCCATTTGACTTCGAATTCCTTGTCCAATCCAGCCCCAACACCTTGCTCGAAGTCTGATACGATGCCCTAAACACGTCGTCTCCATAAACCTTCTGCGAAACAGCAAAATCCCAAGAACTCTTTGCCAAATCGTAGCACGGCTCAAACGTAGTCGCCCCTCCATGAACATACGAATACTTCAACTTGCAATTCCCCGAACCAAGCATGTGATTAGCCGATACCTTATTGGCCGAATCAAACACAAGCGCTCCGTCCAAAATCGTCCGGTTATCACCTCTGCTATGAATGTATGTAAGATTCAAAGGTTTCTCACAAACCCTAACTCTGCTCATAAACTGAAACCGAAAATCCTGCAACACGCGCAAAGAGATTGTTATGATGAAACCTAGATTTTTACTTTAGGAACCTTTTCTGGGACTTTGAAATCAGTAATGACTAAATTAGATTTCTTCACAGAATATTTATATACACACATATATACATATCTATCCGTATAGAGAAAATTGTGAAATGTTACGATAAGAACCTAGGGCATCCTGTGGTTAGCATTTTACAACTAATTTTTATGCTTTCAGAAGCAAACAAATGCTTCATTTGTTGCTCTCGAGAGCAATAAAAGTACTTCCAAAAATTTTATTCATGAAAAAATTTCAAAACAGATTCAAGAGTGAAAACCCTAAAAGTTCTTCCAAAATGAAAAGCAAAATCCTAACAGTTTTGAGTACCTTTTTGGGAACGTTGTAATCGATGATGAAGAAGCCAGGTTTCTCGACGGCAAGAGCCAAACCGTTTAAGCTGGGACCATTGACGAAAGTGGCGTCAGTCATGGAAGCTCGGAGCTTGACGTCGCCGGCGTTGATGGCGAGAGTAGAAGCGGCGGAGCTGCTTTTATCTGTCTCATATCTGCCCTTCAAAGACGCCTTCATTTCGCGCTAGATACCGGCGAGACGGCGATCGAGACAACAGAGAGATGTTTTAGGATTTGCAATAAGACGAAAGTGTTTGGCGTACCATTTGCATTATTTGGTCTAACTTTCTGAAGTAGACTGTTGACTTGGTTCGTGGGCCGGTAATACCTAACTGCCTCAACCCTTGGAGGAGCAGCGATCGGTGTCTTCGAATCCCAGTAACCTTCTGGGCACCCAAGTAAATGATTCGATTTCTATGATTTAAACTTTTAATTTCACCAATTTAGAATAAATTTTTAAAAACTTAATTTAACGTGGGATAAAATTGGAATGCCGTCTGCTTAAGTAACGATGACTCCGTTTACGATGACTCCGTTTACGCCTCATGTGGCTTTCTAATTAAAGCCTATGTGTATCATACCTCGACTGAGAGACCGAGAGAAACTTATTTTCCACCTAAACCATCCACATAACCCTTTCATGACTAAATAAGAGTTTCAATTTATGGGTCAGAGCTGATGGATTATAACAAATTTTTATATTTTCTATGATAGATTAATGCTGCAGCAATACTTAAAATTTTAACATTTACGTTGTTGATGAATAAACAATTGAGAGTATCCAAACATTAATGCGTTAATCTGCCATAAAAAATGTTAAGATTCTAGTTTTGTCCTGCATTTAAACGCATTTTAAAAAAATTGTCCTAAATTGATCAAATTAATAGTTTAGGTCCGGAATTAAAATTACCTTCAAAGTTTGAGGTACTAAAGTGTAGATATCTCTTTTATCTTCTTTTTCTTCTTCCTCTCTTTGCCTTCTTTTTTAACAAAAATGCTATTCGTGTACCCATTTTAATCACCTTTTTATTTTTTATCCTGGAGTATTCTTTAATGATTAGAATTATACTTCAATTATACACGTGGATCCTACATCAATCATGTCTAAATTACTATTTTGCCTCCAATCATGAATTAAAAATAGAGAGTGATTAAAATAAGTGATTGAATAGCATTTTTGTCTTTGGAATCATGGGGAGAAAACTGACATTCAATATCCCCAGTAGCTTAATTGATAGTTTGAATCTTTTAGCGAAAAAATTGCTATTTGTTTACAAACATTTTGAAAATCGTCCTAACTTATTCATCATAATAGCATGAAATTTACACTCAAATAACTCGTATAAAGATTGTGTTTGCACTGCACATTCGCATAAACGAACTCTTAGACTCAGTTACCAATTTAATATTTTAAACATTAACTGAGGCATAGTGGATTGTAGTTGTTCACGGTAAAAATTACCGGCCAATGACAATTGGCCACATGGATTTAATTGGAGAATTTCAGTTAGCTTAAAAATAGGAGAGTTGGTCTTGGCACGCCCGCGTACACACATATCATGTGACAATAGATTTTTAGTGGAACAGTAGTATTGTTTGAAACCGGAAGTTTGAAAATCTTGGGCCTATTTACTTCATGAAAATTTTCATAATTTTCATTTTTATTTTCAATAAAAACATAAAACGGTCTAAAAAATGTTGTTACTTTTAAAAAATGAAAACTATTTTCAAGAAAATGAATTCAGTTTTAAAAAAAATGTGAAAACATCAAAAAGACTTTTTTTGTATTTTTACAAAAACTAAAAAACAATGATTATATCGTGACAATGCTTATAAACATAGAAAAATATATATATAGACCAACTATAAAACCAAAAAAATAATACATATAGAGATAATATATAGTTTTAGTAAATGTATTTACACTATTTCTAGATTTTGAAAACAGTTTTAATTTTCGCAAAGTAAACACATTTTCTAAATTTTGAAAACTGAAAATGAAAACGATTTTTAAAAAATTTTCACAGAAAATAAAAATTGTAAAAATTTTCATGAAGTAAATAGGCCCTTATTGGCAAAAAAGAAAAGAAAAGACAACAAAGAACCTCACTTGATTGAAAAAAAAAAATATCACATGAGATGCTATTTGTTATGGATAAAGTCCAATGACATCCATGTTGATATTTGTGGGTCTAACTCTCTGATATTTCAATTATCTCAACTCACTCATACATTAAAGCCATATTTAGATGGTCGGAATGAAAACTTGGAATAAAATCATACTCCAGTTCATCTCAACTCACTCTGTGATATTCCTCTCCCTTTTCTGTTTCAATCGCAGCCAAAATCTTCTTCACAAAGGAGGCCAAGCTACTATATCTATATATATAGCTCATCTTCTCTCTCACCTGTTTGCTGGAAACAATCCCCCTGAACCGATTCCTAGCTTCAGTAGTTGTTGTTGAAGCTTCAGGCCACGATTGATGTATTTCAAGCGCACCAAAGCTAGTGGGACATTTGGTGATTTTAACATTTACTTTCATTTATGGTGATGTTTTACCAATTAAAAATTATGAAAGTGATCGACTATGTTATGGTGGTGAGAGAGCAACGGATGAAAGTAATGAACACTGCCTTTCCTATACAAACGTGGTCCACTAATCATTATTATTATTATTATTATTATTATTATTTTTGGGCTGCAAACCTTTTGTTAATATTTTGAGTTTTTTTTTTTTTTTTAATCAATGACTTTTTATAAAAAAAATTTATAAGAATGACCTCCGCTGACTTGGTTAACATGCCACATGAGTAAGTAGGGCCCGCAAAACATATGTGGAATAAAAAACTGCTATTTCAAACTGCGATTTTATACAACCATAAAATCACTGTTTGAAACCCTTATTTTAGAAGAGAAAATCATTTATTTATTGCTTTAGTTATTATGTTCAAACAAATTGAAGAACATTTAACCTAAAATTAAAGCAAAATATACAAAAACACTTATAAAAAAAAAAAAAACACAAGTCAACATTCAAACCATAAACATCAATTAATCATCCAAAACAATCCATAAACATCCTTCAAACCATATCTTTCATATATATATATATATATATATATATATAGAGTCGTGCTATCATCAGGTGCGCCTGATGTAGCCTTGCATCAGGTGACCAATTTCAGCCGCCGGATCTAAATGTAAGGCTGAGATTAGAAAGGAATTAAAAACACGCGGTTAGTGCCCGACCCAATTCAAACAGCACGTGAATACGGTGTCGCTTTGTCACCATCCTTTGCGCAACTTCGAAATACGGTAATATCCATTTGCGCAACTAATCAATTTTTTTTTTTTAATTTTCGTATTGTACTTTTTGCTATAATCCCAATACGCCACCATTTGAAACCCACAAATTATTTATCATCTTTGTATACCATACCCGATCCTCTTGGGATTGCTTTTTAAATTAAAAAACCCAATATTTGAAATAACTTACCATATAACTTACTGATTGAATAATTCAATATCTTTCTCTTTGTAATTTTATGTTTTCAATTATTTTAAACTCCATTGTTTTGATTAAGTGGATTAACCATGTGATGTCACTTGTTCACTAATTTATCGGGCGATCGGGTCATCGAAACAGTGAATTAACCATGTGATCTCACATATTCACTAATTTATCGGGCGATCAAACCAGTGGATTAATCATGTGATGTCATTTGTTCACTAATTTATCGGGCGAACGGGCCATTGAACCAGTGGATTAACCATGTGATGTTACTTGTTCACTAATTTATGGGGCGATCGGGCCATCGAACCAGTAGATTAACCATGTGATGTCACTTGTTCACTAATTATTGGGCGATCGAACCAGTGGATTAACCATGTGATGTCACCTGTTCACTAATTTATCGGGCGATCGGGCAATCGAACCAGTGGATTAACCATGTGATCTCACTTGTTCATTAATATATCGGGCG